>VDFB02271358.1:985824330-985864096 GCA_007258455.2 Sequoia sempervirens
TGGAAAGTTTTGCTTCTGATTTTCTTGTTGTATCTTCTTTTGAGTCTATTATGATACACTTGCAGATGGTTTAAAGCATCCAGACATCACTCCTCCAATAGTTCCAGCTCGTTCAGTCTTGAAACTCGATACTCCTTGTCCATGATGAGGTTTTGCAATGATACTCCAAGGGATGGTAGCTCGATCTTAATGGGCAAGATGGCCTCTGATCTGTAGACCAAGGAAAATGGTGTGGCACTAGTGGGTGTGTAGATGCTAGTTTGGTAAGCCCAAAGGGTAGGATTAAGCTGCAAATGCCAGTCATGACCTATGTCATTGACTATTTTCTTAAGGATTTTGAGGATGGTTTTATTTGTAGCTTTTGCTTAGCCATTGCCTTGGGGATAGTACGGGGTGGAAAAGTGATGTTGGATTTTGAATTTATCACATAGGTCATGGACTTCCTGATTTTTTAATGGTGTCCCATTATTTGAAATAATGGCTTGTGGAACACCATAGCGGCATATGAGATAGTTCAGGATGAACTTTGAGATCTGCTTTCCAGTGATATACATCATGGGTATGGCTTCTACTCACTTTGTGAAGTACTTAGTTGCAGTTATAATGAATTTGTGGCTATTGGATGAGGTGGGTGTGATTTTCCCAATGAGATCGAGTCCCCACTGTGAAAAGGGCCATGGTGTGACAATTGGATGAATCTCTTGAGCTGGAGCATGGATGAGGTCCCCGTGTTGCTGACATTGTAGAGACTTCTTGATGTATTCATGTGCCTCTCTTTCCATGGTAGGCCAGTAATACCCACTCCTCAGCAATTTCTTAGCCAAGGTCATGCCACTTGAACGAGAACCACAGATGCCATTGTGCACCTCAGTTAGGGCATTCGAAGCCTCCTCAGGGTTAAGACATCTTATTAATGTTCCTTCTATGCTTCTACGATATAGGGTTTCTCCTAAAATGACAAAACAAGATGCTTTCTTGATAAAGGTTCATCTAAGGCTTGAATGCAAATCGACAGGAATGATACCTATCCTAAGGTATGTGTAAATGTCTTGGTACCACTGATCATTTGGACCAATGATTTCACCCAAAAATTCTAACTCTGGTACCTTGAATGCTAGTACGAGAAGCTGCTCTACTAAGAAGTCGTATTTCAAAACATTTCGAGGGATCTCTAAGAGTGATCCAATATTTGCCATTGCGTTTGCTACTCTATTGTTGGTTCTTGGCACTTGCTCGAATGTGATGTCAACAAAAGATTCCTTGAGATTTTCCACTAGCCTTTTGTATGGAGTTAGCTTATCATCCTTTGTTCGGTACTCATTTTTCACTTGATTCATGATAAGCTGTGAATATCCATATACCTTCAGTGTCATAATGTTCCACTGTACTGCTATCCTGAGACCTATAGTTAAAGCCTCGTATTCTACAATGTTGTTGGTACAAGGGAATGCTAGTTTGTATGATCTTGGTATATAATCCCCTTGTGGAGTGATGAAGAAGATACCAGCTCCTGACCCATGTTGTGTGTAGGAGCCATCAAAGTATAGTTTCTAGTGAGTAGCTATGTCAATGTTGAAAATGGATTCATCTAGAAATTCTGAAACAAGTGGGTTCTTTGCATAGATAGGTGCATCTGCCAGTTGGTCTACAATGACCTATACCTTGATTGCCTTGTGCTCCACATACTCAATGTCATATTTTGATAATATCATTACCCACTTAGTCATTCTTCCTGTAAGCATTGCCTTTGAAAGAAGATACTTTAGGGGATCAATTTTAGCTATGAGTTTGATCATGTGTGCCAACATGTAGTGTCTGAATTTTTGGGATGCAAACACCACTGCTATGCAAGATTTTTCAATGAATGTATAGTTTAACTCATGGCCCACCATTGTACGGCTGATGTAGTAGATGGCTTTTTCTGTTCCATTTTCATCATGTTGTGCTAGGAGAGCACCAAGGGCTGCTGCAATTGCTGAGATATAAAGGATCAATGGTTTGTTCTGAATTGCAGGCCTTAGTATTGAAGGTGTTAATAGATATTCCTTGATTTTTTTGAAGGCTTGTTTGCATTTGTCATTCCATTTGTACATTACCCCCTTGTGGAGTAAGTGAGAGTAAGGGATTTGTTTGTCTGCTAATTGCGCTATGAACCTGCAAATTGACTGAAGCTTGCCTTGGAGACCTCTCAGTTGTTTCAATGTCCTAAGAGCTTTCATTTCAAGTATTGCTTTCACCTTTTCCAGATCAATCTCAATGCCTCTCATTGACACTATGTAGCCCAACAGCTTTCCTGATTGTATGCCAAAGACACACTTCTTGGGATTCAAACGAACCTTGTATTCTTCTAGTCTGTCAAAGATAGCACTCAAGACCGATATATGATCCTTCCTCTTTTTGTATTTTCCTAGGATGTCATCGACATAGTCCTCAACTATTTTGTGGATCATGTCATGGAATATTAGTCTCATGGCCCTTTGGTATGTGACCCCGGTGTTCTTTCAGCCGAATGGCATTATGTTCTAGTAGTATGTTCCCCAAGGACAAGTGAAAGATGTTTTATGTTGGTCTTCCTCTACAATTCTTATCTGATTGTAGCCTAAAAATCCATCCATTAAGGAAAGCATCTCATGCCCCGCGGTCATGTCTACAATCATATCAATGTTAGGCAATGGGAAATCATCATTTTTGCAAGCCTTGTTCAAGTCCCTAAAGTTCGTATAGATTCTTATGCCCCCAGTTGGTTTTGAGCTTTATTAGATTGAGAGACAACCCACCTCTGGTCGGGCAGTTCTGGAATCTATTAGTTCATCTCAGTATCCTGGGATCTTTCTCAACTTCTGTTTTACAGGTTTAGCTTCAGGATAGACTGCCAAGTGATGAACCACTACCTCAGATCCAATCTCTGGCATATTAGCATGAGTCATGCAAATTTTATCTTCCTCTCCTTTAAGAAGGTAGCTAACTCCTCCTGTTCTTTGCATAATAATGACTCAACATAGAATGTAATATGAGGAGTTTCTTGTTTTCCTAGATTGATGGGTTTGCACTTTTCTGCTAGCATGTATTTAACTTTTTCGGTGTATAGAGGAAGATTGAATCCCTGTCTCAGACACATAGAGGGTTTTTCACCATTGGATGTGTCCTTTCTTTTTAATTTTCCCAGGAGTTGGAGTGCCACAAGGTGGGTTTTCACTCAGGACTTATGATTATTCCTCAATTTTCATTTTTTGTTGAGGATTCAATGGGTTTCTCCACCGCCAGGCATGTGTATCCCTGACTCTGCTAGTAAAACCTGCCTTATGATCCCCACATGGAATGTCATCCCTAAGTCCCATGAATTCCGAGAGCGCCTTATCGTTTTCAAACATGTCAAGAATTGGTGGTCCTCGTTGGTCGTAATCAATCAGTTGGGGATAGACTAATTGGATTTCATTGCTTTGGTTTTCAGACTCATAAGACAAGGTGCTAATCATAAGGACATTAGTATCCTCAAACAACAAAGGTAATCCTATTTCTGGTGACTCAGTTAAATCAGTGGGCATTCCTAAAGTCATGGAGGATTTTGGAGTAGCTACAGATTCCTGAGGAGGCGTTCGGTTCCATCTATCCTGGGCACCTCGACCAAGTACAGTTACCTTAGGAGTAGGATGACCAATGCCAAGATTTTTTATTTGCTTCTCAGGTATAATGGGTATTACACACCCGTTATTATCTTGGCCTAACCCTTGGTTCCGGTTATAGCCCATCAAGAGCATCATCTTCATACCTTTGTTTCGTTCATCCATAGGCAATTCAACTGCTGGTATATCATCTCAATAGAGGAGATGAGATAAGTCCCCCTCTAATGTTTCCTGACCAAGATCTCCTGCACTTGTGAAGGTAGGGTTTCGTTCATAGGAGCCTTGAGATGTTGAAGCTTCTTGTGATTGTGGTCATCCTCTTGATCTAGGAGATTGTGGTAGCTCTCCTACTACAAAAGCATTCTTAGGAATTGAATAGTTTCCACAACCATCATCTTGTATTATGACTTTGATATCAGAAAAGGCGGGGATGGCGGGGGTGGAGGGTGTCTCTGTCGTAGAAGTGAGAGTGGCGGGATCCACGTAAGGTGTTGATGGGCCTTCATCGTTCTTGGGTACTTGCGGGATCTTGTAGTATTTTGCCTCTAGATTTTTGCAGTAGGCAAATGGCTCAGGATCTCCATGGATAATAACCTCTTGACCTTCATGTGTGAATTTCACACATTGATGAAAGGTTGAAGCTACAGCTTGCATTGCATGTATCCATGGTCGCCCTAGGAGAATGTTGTATGGTAAATCGAGGTCCAAGACCTGACAGTTGGTTGGCATGATGGCGGGTCCAACCTGGACAGGAAGCTGAATGGTGCCTTAGGATACCTACACCAGTCATCATATGTCACTCCTCTTATTGGCATTGACCACCTTTACCTTTGTCAATTGGAGTCCTGCAATGTTCAAATTCTTTCAAACTGGGAAAATATTTGCTTGCACCTCCATCACCAAGACTCTCTTGACTTCCTTTTAATTTATGTATTACTCCAGATGAATCACCGCAGGTTGTGAGATGGTTGTGTGAGGGAATTCGCATTTGGGAAATGTAAAATTTTAAATTGTGCCGTATACTTGACCATAGCTTGATTTTTTGTACATCTCTGAGGACAATGCGTTGATGCAAGCTTCTTCTAGAATCTTTTTGTGTGCCGATGAGATTTTGAGTAACTCCATGATGGAGATATGTGCAGGGGTTCTTTTCAATTGATCCAAGACATTATAGCCACTAGGGTGAGACCTTGGGTTGGATGTGGAATTTCTGCTTGGTTGGGATGGTGCTGCAATGGTATCCTTTCCACCTCTTGTGGTGACTCCACAATCGGCTTGGGCCCCTTTGATGGTGATGACTCCACAAAACTCGTCTAAACAAGCAACAACACCCTCGTATGTGTGGTTGACATTTTTATAAGCCCCTTTTCCTTTGTCTTGATCTTTGTTTCCTTTGTTACCATGATTCGGCATCGGATTCGTGTAAATCTTGAGATCTTTGTTTCTTGATGGTGCTTCCACATCTATGATTTTGTCATCTATGAGGTCTTGAATTAGATTTTTGAGCCTCATGCAGTTGTTTGTCGTGTGTCCCTTGAGTTTGTGGAAGTCACAAAGATAATTCTCATTATACCATGGTGGCTTGACCGATGGTTCCTAATAATTATTATGTGTAGGGACCGTTATCAATTTTTCATCTACCAATCTTTTCATGATTGCTTCAGCAGGTTCCCCAAGGGGTGTGTATTTTCATTTGGGGAAGAACTTGTTTCGTTGTGGTCCTCCCTGATTATCAATGTTTTTTGTGTTTTTGTTATGGGATGGTTGGACCACAGTATTGACTTGTCGATTACTTTGATTGGTATTTTGGCATTATTGTTGGGGTGGTGGATTGTTCTTCTGTGGGGCACTAATGACAAATTTGGTGTCAACGACACCATCATTGGTTACATTAAAATTCTTTTCCCATGTTCATGGTTTGTCATGATAACTAGATGATGAGTGGCCTTCTTGATATGATGAAGTTTCTCCCTGAGTGGCAAGGGCTCGTTTGATATTGAGCACCCTAGGGATCAACTGGTCATAAGTGGTGATGTTTTGCACTTTGAGGTGGAAGGCCAAGGGCCCATCAAGATTTGCAATGATAGTTCCCACTTGTTGCTCCTCAGGCATGGACCACTTGCTTCGATTAGCTTTGGATCACCATATTTGTAAGAAAGCACCAAATGATTCATTTTTCTCTTGTTTGAGAGTTGATAATTCCTATAAGCTAACCTCCATGGGAGTGTTGAAGGAATAATTCTGTATGAAGGTATCTATGATTTCCTAAAAAAAATTTATTCCAAAAAGTCAAGAAAACTAATCAATAGTGTTTCCAACCAAGCTTCTTGGGAATAATCTCATCAAGTACATTTCATCGTAAGCCACCTCCATGCAATGTACTTGGAATTCCCTGATGTGATCTTTAGGGTTACCCGTTCCACGATATTTGTCAAATTTAGGGATCTCAAACCCTTTTGGGAAGGGTTTCATTTCTACGCTCCTATCAAATGGATAAGGGCATAGGTTTTTTTTGTGGTTTTGGTGTCCTTCCTGATTGAAGGTCAATAAATGCCACTTGGCTTAAGGCAAGGACATGTAAGAAGAAGTAAATGCCTTGTTGGAAGGACTTGTAAGAGAGAGTAAATGACATGTTGGAAGGACATGTCATTCAAATTTTGAATTTGAAATAGAAGAATATTCCTCCAAAAGATGCTTTGCTGAGGGAAAATGAAGATTTAATAAATCAATAAATTGATTTATTTGTGCAAGTGGGAAAAGCTAGAGGATTTTGAAGATTAGATTAGATTTAATGAAGATTTGATCAATTTAATGAAGATTAGGAAGTTTGACTTATTTTGTATTTTGGATTAGTTTAAATCAAACAAGAGAGAAATGATTTAATGAAGTTTAATTAAATTGAGATTTATTTGTCTGAAATTATAGGAAAGCTAGAGGATTTTGAAAATTAGATTAGATTTAATCAAGATTTGATCAATTTCATAGAAAGATTAAAGGAATTTGAATTATTTTGACTTAAATTTTGGATTGTTTAAAATCAAACAAGAGAGAAATGATTTAATGAGTTTAATAGGTTCTAAGCCAATATATAGCAGAACCCCAATTAGGGGGAGGAGTACCCTATATGCTGAACCCCAATTCGAAGTGCCTACAAAAACACAACAAACAATGTTAGAGAGTCATCTTGTAAGAATGAACAAGGATTCCCCATGAAATCCATTCACAAAGCTAAAAATAGGAAATAAAACAAAGAAAACAATGAAGAACATAATGGAAGTATGAAATCCTAATTTAGCATGCAAACACTTGATCCCATGGGGGAGTTGGTGCAAATAGGTGTGTGGAGATTTGCCCTTTCCCAACTCCTTGAATGAAAATGTTGATTGAAGATGATTGATCCACTTGATAAGTCCCTCAATGAGCTCCAAAATCTGCAATAAACTAGTTAAGAAGATGGATGGAATTTGAGAGATATTTGTGCATAATAACTTTGCATAATTGTGGATGATAAATGCATGGTGAAGCATTCTATTTGAGGAATGTTGAAATGGAAACAAAGCCAAAATAGAGAAATGTGGGATAAAGATTTGGCCAATAGCAAAATACCACTTGTCCAAATGTGATTGGGTGAGGAATGTGCAAGTTTTGACAAATGTGCCAATAAATGCATTATTTGAATTTGAATTTTGAGAAAAGACATGTAAGAGGGGGAAAGAAAATTGCATTAAATGCCACTTGGCTCAAGGCAATGACATGTAAGAAGAAGTAAATGCCTTGTTGGAAGGACTTGTAAGAGAGAGTAAATGACATGTTGGAAAGACATGTCATTCAAATTTTGAATTTGAAATAGAAGAATATTCCTCCAAAATATGCTTTGTTGAGGGAAAATGAAGATTTAATAAATCAATAAATTGATTTATTTGTGCAAGTGGGAAAAGCTAGAGGATTTTGAAGATTAGATTAAATTTAATCAAGATTTGATCAATTTAATGAAGATTAGAAAGTTTGACTTATTTTGACTTAGATTTTTGGATTAATTTAAATCAAACAAGAGAGGAAATGATTTAATGAGTACGTTTTTATTATTTAATTAAAGAGATTGAATTAAGATTAAATTAAATAAGATTTTAATTTATTCAATTTAATAGATAGATTTTAGAGATTTAATTAATTAAATAAAATTAATTATTTAATTAAAAGAGATGGAGAATGATTTAAGAGACTTAATTAAACACATTATTTGTTTAATTAAGAGAAGAAAACAAATGAATTTAATCAAATAAAGATATTCAATTAAATGGTTAGGTCGGGGAATGATTTAGGATGAAATGATGTCGGTAGTCAGACTTAGATGCGCAATGCCAAATTGTACATTTTGTGTGTCTACAAGTTCTTAAAATCTATACGTTGAAGAAAGTTCACACCATGGATAACCTCCCTTCACTGAATAGAGTAGTGTAAGACACCATTAACTAGCAACCATAAGGTATACAAACTCATCACCCCAAGTATGCCCTTTGAGTGAGTTAACAAAAAGTGCTTGAGGATAGAATGTAAATCTAAATAGAATATTTGTAGGCTAACCACCAACAATTTATTGTTAAGCACACACACATAGCCCATAAAAGTTAGTTGTTGTAACCCAACCTTGATTGAATAAGAGGGATCTAACATTGATGCCAATCAAAGATGTATTTTGAGAGTAAGAATTTCTTGAATCAACTCCACATTTCATTTCAGAGACCTTTTCTCCTAAATCTTGTAGGAAATCCACCTAAGCATAAGATTTATTGCACATCTTACTTGAGTTCCCAATTCATTCTAGATCCAAAAATTTATCTCACTAAATTTAAGGAACTAGGAGCCAAATACTCAAAAACATTATTTAGATTCCTTTTTGATGTAACATCATGGAGGAAGGGGTCAAGAGTTTAGATCACTTCTTCTCATAGGCCATAATGACAAATAACTAATAAATAAAATAATAGAATGTTATGAGACCCACAAGAAAGCAAGACATGAGAATAAAGGACAAAGAAAAAAGCATAGGAAACTAGACATAACCAAAAAACCCATTCCTAAAGGGGAAGAATAAATTGGATAAAAATGGCGAGTCCCACATGCCACCTCATTCCTATCATAAATCCTATCATAAATCCATTGCCACATGCCAAATATGTTGGGAATTTAATCATTGTTATAGTTGATTAATAGATTAGGGTATTGCAACACCTTAATAATATGTGATCAAATAGGGTTATTTTATTATACGATTCGATTAAGAAACATTGAAGGAAGCACATGAAACAATATTCAAACCATAAATACACATGAGACATATATTTATGGGGTAAACCCTTATGATAAAAATTCACTAGCAAGAGGATGATAACATCATAAGAAAATTGCATCTAATACAATAAGTCTCTCTTGTGGAGTATCTTAATTTGTAGACTACACCATGTACAACCTCCAATTGGGTTCACTAGATTGGAACCTCATTTTATTGGTATGAGAAATCATATAGCTACCAAGATGTTCTCATGAAAATTTGACTATTTCAACTATCTAATTACCATGTAGAATATCAATATTCACACAACCAAAACCTAACCATACCATGACACCAACATATTGCATATTATATTATGTATGACTTCTCCACATGGATAATAACTTCACATAATAATCCACTACCACATAATTATTCAAAGGTTGTTGACCATATTTTCTTGAATCGTGTACACATCTTTCAATACTATAGGTAAACACCATACATGACTTTTGTTAGTAGAGACAAAAACCTTATTACTTCTAGTTTCTTATGGTACTTTTAAGCATCCCCTAAAATGTCACGATGCTCCTAGCCACCATTTCAAGTAATCTAATAGTGTTGCATGTGCACTTGCTATCATACACACTCCAATAACTTACTCAAATAATTATACTATTGCTAATTATCCTCCAATTCAGTTGCATTTGTAAACATATAAAAATTAGACTTAAAAAAGACTCCATGGTAAACCACAACATCTAAAACTCACCACAATTAGTATTTTAGTTATTTTCTAGTCTATGATAAAAAATGTTAACATGAACTTAGAATAAGTTCTCTAACTTCTCTCACCTAAAATCTTACTCAAAACTTGTTCAAGTTTACAACACACCCCTAAAATTCAAAATTTTTGGGACCCTAGATTTTCATTAGGAGTCATTCATTTTTATAAAGGGAAAATTTCAATTTACCTTCTATTTTCTTATTACCTATTTTTCCTAGAGTAAAATTTTGAAGTCGTAAATGTTTGACAAGCCTTTGGGATCATTTAATTATTTTTTTAAAGCACATTAAGTCATTCTTTGTAAATTGATTTTTTTTTGTTAGGGAAGCTGTATGACCTCCCCAACACATAGATCAAGGTAAATTTTTTGAAAAAAAAATCTATGAAATTCCAAAAAAAATCAAATTTTAAAAAAATTTAAAACCCTTAAAAGGTATTGTAGTTTTTCCTTGAGGTTTTGTTTTCAAAAAAATAGTAAAAAGGTTCAAGGGATACCCATAGGGGTACCACTTCTACCACCATGTGGCAGGGAGTGGCCCCTCAGGTCCCACTTCCCCGATGGGGGTTACCTAGGGGGTACCACCCCCTACTTGTGGCACCCAGCCCCCCCATTGAGCCCCACCCACCTTAGCCCACCTCCCTTTTTTTGAATATATTTTTAAAAAAATCTCAATTAAGTTTTTTTAATATATTTTTTCTTTTATAAAAAAATATATAAGTTTTCTTTACCTTTTTTTAACTTTAAAAATAAAATGGGCAAATTATTGTTTTTTGCAATAAATACAAACTACCACCTACCCTATACTTGGAGATACTTTTATCAAATGTTCTGAAGTTGGAAGACCTCCACATTTGGAGGTATTTTTTGCTAAATTTGGTGAAGGATATTTTTTGCCTTGCTTTGTCCCTCTCCATTGGGTTTTTCAGTTTTGCACCTCATCTTCTAGAGGCCATATCTTGGTCATACAATGGTATTTTCTAGTGCATTTTTTTTATAAATGGGGTAGAAATTTGTGTTATTTGTAGTGGTGTAGGTGGTTTCTCGTTTTGACTTCTATTTTTTCCCATAATTTGGTTTTCTTAGTGTTGATGTTGTGTAGTTCTTATTTTGGAGACTTTGATAGGCCATATCTTCTACATCTAGACTCCTTTTTGGGTGCCATTATTTTTGAAAGTGCATGATTTTTCTTGTACTTCCTCATGGTGCTATCAATTTCCTTATTTTCTGTTAGAGAATTGTATTTTCAACATGTAGTCCTTTTGTAGACATTATGGGAGCTCTCATTGTAAGCACTTTTCATTATGTAAACACACTAAAATAAAGTGCCTATGTATTGCACATGTATAATTGGGGATCTTGCACATCATTTTGTGCCTTATTGTACTCACAATATGATATAAAGTGCCATGGGGGTTGATGTTTGCCTTTGTTTTCTATCACACCTTTTGTCAAGTGAGTGTCCCTTCCACGACAACAGTCTCATACATGTGTGACTTTTGTTTGCACAACCTGTATATTTGATGGTACTTTCATGTTTGCACATTCAAATGTTCTTGATTCTTCTTCATGCACTTTTTTCTAGCATTTAGTTTTAGTGTACCTGTCACACCTCTCCCTTGTCAACATTATGGGAGGTTTCTATTGTTGGTGCTAATGCTTCCTTGGTTTCAAATTGGAGTGAGCTATATATACAATATTTGTTCCTATGCACTTTCGGATGCAACACACATTAGCGGTTGGTTACCCATGCATTTTGGTGAGATGGAGCATTTACCATATGGTCATTCTTGCATTCTTGTTTTTGGAGGTGACCTTCCATATTCATTTGATCAATTCTTCAAACTTTTGGTATCTATATGTCATTTGTATCTTCGAGTTCTAGATGTTTTTTCCTTTGTTTTCCATCTGATTCGAGTAGTGTCATTGGGGACACTCATGTAGATTATTTTCTTCTTGATCCTAATCATCACCTATTTTAGTGGAGGTTCTTCTTTCAACACTATAGTAGTCATTCTTTGGGAATGTTTGCAACTTCTTTGTGCTTCAGTGGTGTTCTTCATGTTCATTCTTTGTTCCTATATTTTGTGACAATTCTTTGTTGGAGGCTTCTTCATCATTCACTTTATTTTGGAGGATTCTTAGTATTTCACTCTTGTTTGGAGGCTTGTTCAATCCTTCACTTGTATTTCTCTCTTTTGGAGAGGAGTTTTCTCCCACAGGGTTTTTCTCCTTTTCTCTAGTTTTGAGAGATCTTTTGTTTGTACATGGGTACCTCATCAGACCTTGTTCGTCAAACCCATCATGTATTCATCTTTAGAGGTTTGATCTTATCCCTAAGTTTCACTTAAGGGGGGTGTTAAAGTAAAAAATATTTTCTAATTAATTATTAGGTTTCTTTTCCTCTAATTACTTAAGCTTACTTAGGTCATGTTCTTTTTATGTCTCATGCCATAGGATGAGGACAAATGTCATGATCTTATTTTATCCTCACCTAGGGTTTATAGGTTAATTATCCTTTTATAAGGATTCTCTTTTGTATAATCATTAGAAGATGCACATTAATAAATGATTCATTCTTTTTTGGATCAATAGCTATTGGCCTCCATAGCTTTGCGATTCTCTCTTTTTGTGATAGGTGTTTGATTGCAGGTAATCCTTGGGAGTTGTGGAGTTGATTTTTCCCAAATTAAACAAAAATTCTAGGGCTACAACCACCACATGGGATACCATTAACAATCATCCATTACATCAATTATACATACCATATATTACTTGTACAATAGTTTACAAGTTCATGGATAAATTTTGTTGAAAGTTTTATTGAACAATTCTAAATGTTTTTAATCCATAATTTATCTTAACCTCTCATTTCCTCATCTTATCTTACCATATAATCATATGGGCATGAGAGTTCACTCAATTCTAACATACAATGCTCACATTTTAAGGTTGTATACACAAAAAATGCATGGCATAAAATTTAGGGTTCATGGCACATGTAGGCCATATGATTCCCCATCCCATTTTCATAATAAATATTTATTCTTGAAAAATATCACAAATGAATGTGAAATCTGATTTTTAATTTTCCAAGACACTCACTTTTTCTAAAAACTCAAATTTTCAATGGTAAAATTCAAACCCTTCAAAATTTTAAACATCAATAATTTCATTTTTCAAGAATATCCTCTTGAAACTAAGGGTCTAAAACACACCCTTTTTAATCACATAATGATTTTCCAAAAAAAATTCCATGAAAAATCTGAAAAATGATACAATTGAAATTGTTAAATTGATTTCACTTCGTTTAACAATTTGAAATGATATGATACTTAAGATGGACATGGAAAAATCATAAAATAATCAATTTAAAAGCATGGAGATTAAAACCTTACCATTTATCCAATGCAAAAACAAGAATGAACAAGATCTTCTTCCTAAAACAAGAAAGCAATCATCCACTCAAATCCAAGCCAACAATCCAAGAAAATAATTTTCCAAGAAATTTCTCAATGCAAGTTCACATTAAAAATATAGATAGAAAAATGGAGGTAAAGAGGTAAAAGATGGAATGAATTAAAAATGAACTATTTTCTTTTTATATCATTTTTTTCTATTTCCAAACCATATAATACATGACATTTTAAATAAAACAATTTTTAGATTTTTTTTTTAATCTTATTCATAATTTCATTTTTTAAGTGAGATTTTGCAATTTTTTTTTTATATGCAATTTTAAATTTTAAAATGTCCATTTTTTCTATTTCCATTCAAAACCATATAATACATGACATTTTAAATAAAACAATTTTTAGATTTCTTTCTCAATATTATTCATAATTTCATTTTTTAAGTGAAATTTTGCAATCTTTTTAAATTATAATAACTAAAATCATCAATGAACATTATTGATTTCCTAATAAAATTGCCTATTTTAATCATTTTCAATATTAGGCAATATTAGGAAAACACAAATAATATTTTGACATGACTATATTTATTTTTCATAATCACACAAATTCTTTTTTTCACTCAAGAAATTCAGCATGCATTCAAGGCATTAGGAAAATGTAAAATTTTCCCTATACTAGTATAATGCCATTTAATAAGCATTTAAAGCATTATAAAAATGATTAAATACAATTATGGAAAATGGTTAAATATAATTATACTCTATGTGCAAAGCACCTTATTCCTAAGGTGGAAACATATAAATATGAAACTCATTTAAAAAATTGAATGCAAATAATTATGTAAGCACTTAACATCATTGAAAAATGATAAAATACAAATACCACAAGAATTGGACAACCCAAAAAAACATGCAAACACATTTTACATGTTTCTACATGATTTGGGAATCTAGAATCAACTAATTTAGATTCAAACTCATGGGGCCATACAAAAATCATCTTAGAGGTCAAACTAACATGAGATAAAAATAAAACACAATGCTTTGATCCAAGCTAATTATCTCTAATTAAGTAATCATTGGGGAAACTTGTGCCTAGACACTCAATGAAAACATAGGCCATATCTACATAACACAATATGGCTAAAGGGAATGCTTACAACAATGGCTGTGAGCAAGAGAGCGAAAGGGATGAGCGGGAGCAGGGATTTGAAATCCTCAGAGGGTGAGGAGGACTCTACAGAAGCTGATGGCAATTCGGGCAATGCTGAGGGCTTGGTTCCTGTGTTTTTGTTTGGTGTGGTTGCTATGGCAGAGGTTTCTAGTGATAGCATTGTTGGAAGGGGCTCTGTCTTTTCTTTCTATGGGCTAGGTCATGCTCTTCCTTGGACAGGCTCTGGCTTATAGTGGGTGCTAGTCTCTCCTGGTTGGAGTGTTGCTATCTGTGCTTTTGAGGGATCCCATGTGTGCCTTTTGAGCAGGGGTGGGGGTTGCTTTGGGAAAACCTTGACTATGTTTTTTGTTTTGTGCCCTTGCTGTGCTGATGTGCACTTTGAGACTCTCCCCTTTGTTTGGCTGGGAGTAGTTCATGGTATGTTGGGAGAAGGCTTTGTTCTTCTCAGGTTTTTTGTGGCTGAGTTGGAAAGGGGTGGCTCTTATTTTGGCTTGAAGAAGCCCTTTCTTCCTTCTGATGGTAGAAGGGTTTACTTGGAATCTCTAGATGTTCAGGATAAGCATTGGTTGTTGGAGGTTTGGCGCATGCTTATGCTGCGTGGCTCATGGATTCTGATTCTGTCTCTTGGGATTTCTTTCAGAGCTTCTGGGTACCCATTGTGGGTTCTCTCTGTTGTGGAAAGTGTGATTGATTTTGGAGTTTCGGTGGTGCCTACTGGGTGGTGGGTTTCATTGGCTTCTCATGTTTTTCTTGGGCTCTCTATAAGAGCTTTTGGGTATCCTTTGTGGTTGCCATGGCTATCTTTCTCAAAGGGGGTTAACTTTTGGTCTTGGCTCTGGGTTTTCTCTTGGAGGAGTCCTATGTTATTGGGCCTAATTGGGAAGTTGGGCGGTGTTTTCAGCTGGTGGGGTGGTCTGCATTTCCCTCTTGCTTCCAAGGAGATTCATGATGGTTTGGTTGTGGTTTCTCTATTAGAGCCACTGCATGCTCAACCAAAGGATGATGTGTTTCCCCAGTCTTCTAGAGCTCTGAATTTCTTCCATTTCTTGTGCACTATGTCTTTCATGGAGGATAAGACAACTCTTATTAGTCAAGAGTCATTTCCTATTGAGTTGGAGGTGGGTGTGTTGGATATGGTTGGAAGTCCTCTTCTCTGGATTCCTCTAGTGGCATTCCTATTGAGGTGGATGTTTCTCTTATCGTGGTGGAGCCAGTGGTTGCTAGAGAGGTGTGCTTTTGGTGTTTTGGGTTTTCACAACATCCTCTCCTATAGAGGGGAGCTCAGTCCTCTTGAGGTGGACTTGGAGTTGGTCTGTGTTGCGCTTGGGTGCTTCAAGGGGTGTTTCCCCTTTTGCTTGTTGGTGTTATTTATTAGGACGTTGGGTTTATGGTGGTCTTCTCCATTAAATTTCCTTTTCTTTTGATGGGTTCTGGTTTGTTGTTACTAACCAAAAGGTTGGCTGCTGCTTTGCAGTTCTGTTGCCTGATTATTTCAGGTGGTTGTTATAGTCAAAACTTGGGTGGGGTTTTTGGTCCCAAATAAAACCAGGTTGTATCTAGGCCTTGGGCCCATGCTTGTGTGTCTTTTGTAGCTTGTGTTATCATGCTTATTTGTTAAGAGGCTGCTATTGGGCTGTTAGTGGTTTATGAGTCTTTTTTTTTGCAGCTTGTTGTTGTTAGGATGATCTATACTTACTGTTGATCTCTAGTGTATCAGCTGTCTTCTTTTTTTAAGGGTTCCGGGCACCTTCAAAACCCGTTTTTTTCCCCCTAATCAAAACACAATATGGCTAAAGAATAGTATATATAAATTGAGGAGATAATATCCAAATGATGATATCAATATCTATATCTAATTCAAAAATCATCTAACACTAGCATGCTTTAGATATAAAAATGCATAATACTCATCACCATAATTATCTCAATCATATAGCATAATTACACTTACTAGTGAAAATAGTGTAGCTGAAACATTACAAAGATCAAACATATTAATTCACACATATGAATGTAATAACCCCAAAAATATGAACCGATTTTCTCCCCTAAATCTTACCAATTTATATTTTTTTAATTATTAATCATGAGAAGAAAAATTTCACAACTTAAACTATGAATTGTGTTAAGCACACAATTGGTTACTTCAATTCAACTTTATGTAGTCGATCATGATTTAATGAGAAAGGTTATTCATCAAAAACTATTTTTTAAGATATGACCATAAATATACCAATCAAATTTATTGGAATAAAATATTTCTCAACAACTAAAATTTGTTACCTTAATTTTACAACATGGAATTATCATGACAAAAAATATTAAATTATTGATATATTTATTATAATCAAAATTTAAAATGAAGATATACTTTCTTCTTAAAATTCCCTTAGTAAAGATAATTACCAAATATATTACAAATTATCTTATCAAACCTAATTTCTATTGAGTTGTTACATGATTAAAAATATAATCCTTTTTGACATAGAAAAATATATTATTAATTTGTATCTTAGAACTTATGGTTAAAACTCAATATAATCAAATGATACAATATATAATAACAAAAAAATCATACAAATCCAATAGTGCATATATTCCTTTTGCTCTTGCTAGTTGGAAATATTGGTGGAGGATTAGTCACAGCCATAGGTGGCCCTTATCACACCCCAACAATAAGGCATAATAATGATCAATCCATGTATTTGATATATTATCAACATATCTAAATTACTTATTACAAATCATAACAATATTCTTTATCTTTTTGACATAAAGTACATATAATACACATGCCAACTAGTCCACTATATATCAAGATTGATATAATAGGAAACATAAGAGGAAATAAAATATCTAATCATACAATCACACATTGATCCCATCATGTAATAAATAATTTATTTAACTATTCAATATTCAATTTGACCTCAAACCATGTATTATAAAGAATTTCAATTCATTTTTTCTTTCAATTGATCAGTGATGCTAGAATGACATGCCCTCTAGTACCAAGGGGACGAGGAGACTAGACCTCATGACCTCTTGCTTGTAACAAGATGCTTTAGCCAATCGAGCTAGCCTCCCCACCCCTATCCTATATATCTTACTTCCTATTGCATTGCTTAGTATATTATTTACTAGTAACCAAGTTTAATTCAATCATCAACAAATTATCATTCATTTCTCATGATTCATCACTATAATGTCTCTAACTATATAGCCATAGGGAAAAACTAATATGTAAACTTGTATATATCACAAGGAATCCTTATATACTCTACACAACAATATGAATCCAGATATAAGTATGCACATGATAATTATATTATTTACCATATATTTTTGGGTCATCCAAGATAAATATCTATTCTATATTATTGACCTAAATACTCTCATTCTTGGATATGACATAGTTTTATAATTGTAAGTATAATTGTACTATATAAACAACATATATAGAGTACAACATTAATAATATATATATAAATCTTATACATTTATCTACAACCTAGATAGATATATTATTTTTTCCAAAATGACAATTAGAGTTCAACTTTTTTAATCATAATAAAATAACTCAACCAACCCAAGTCTTATACATGGTTCAAATTATATGTGATTCATGGAAGAACCCAACCTAGCAACTCATAGTTATTCTACCTTAAAAGACAACTAATATGTAGATAAATCTAGAGCAAAATTTATATTTTTCATTGAAACCATATCATCCTAATACAACAATTGCATAGTTGACCATTGTCAAATAAGTAACTATTATGCTTTAATGACTATCATATAAAACCAATAATGAAATAAATTACTTTTATTCATTTCTTAGCCCAAACTAAAACAAATCTCACAATCTAGAAAATATCACATCCATAGTAGTAAAATACCAACATTTCTTGAATAGCTAATAAATATGTTACCATTTAACCACTCAATATGTTTTCCAATAAACGTTGTTATCAAATACAACTAATGACCATATCATTAAAATATAAAGTCAAGTCAAATTAAAGTTCCCACAAAAATATATATATAGTATGAACAAACCATGCCCTTTATTTTTTCTTCAAAACTATACAATGTAACCACAATATATATAGTATTTTCTCACACTAATGATTCCAATACAATACATACTTGATAATATTCTCAAGTCCTTATTAATTGGTTAAGAAGAGTTAATATTATCCACTCTCTTTTTACTAGTTATTCTAGGAAATAATTAAGACCAATACAATATTTACCATAAATAAAACCACACCCAGTTATCCAACATAGAACATCGTGTATTTTTTTATAATGATACTAGAAAAGGAAAGTTGATAGTCTCCCCTTTCCTAAACTCCTACATATCCCTTCTTAACTCTAATTTTACAAGCACACTGCTCAACCAACTAATAAAATTCATTATTATCTCAAACTAATAGGCCTAAAATTACTTTTTAATTGAATAATATTAAACCATAACTAGAAATACCATTCACAATAAACCCATAATTACCAACAACTTACTAGGAATTTACCTCTTTTAAATGGAAATTAGTGTCACTGAAGATATCCAAATCAAGACATTAATGTCCCTATCATTTCCTTCTCACCTTTGGAAATGGGTTTTAACAACCACAAATTCATACTTTTGAAATAAAATAAAATTCTTACTCCTCTCTCATCCTTGCCACGTAGGCCACAATGAATAAATAAATTTAATAATACTTGTTAAATTTGGGTGATATTTCGTTTACTATGGATAAGGAAGTGATTGCGCAGGCGGCAAGGCTCTAGTGTACTAGTATGAAGCATCTGAAGCACACTAAAAATCAGGATAATGAAAGTATGAACAAGTTTTTTGTGGGGAATGAGGAGCTGGTGCACAACTAGTTGGGTTTTGAGCGGGAAGCTCTCCCTCAGCCGTGGAACCAAGTGTGCCTTGCCTTGATGAAGTACGTGACTCTGGAAGGTAGATACAAAACCTACTACTTCTACCATTTCCCTCTTTTGAACCACCTCCCACATAAAGTTTTGTTAAGCTTTCCTTTTTTCCTTCTTATGGACTTAGAAAGTTCTGTTGAAAAATGCATTGAGGCCATTGGTTTTAATCCTAATGACCCTCCTCCCCTACCACTCCACTAGGGCCTCATTTTGAGGCTCTACCACATCCATCTTGCTTTATGCCCGCCTAAACCCATTTTGGTTGTCCACATTGAAGAGATTGAGCCTCCCACTGTGACCAATTTATCTCCGACCGAGTCCAAAGGCCCCGTTAGGAAAAACCACCTGGTCCCTACTGACACGCATAAACCCAAACCTGCTGCTAAAAAGCTTACGGGGAATGTGGGTGTGACCCAGACTAGTGCGGCAACGAGTCTTTGTGAGCTCAAATCAAGCCTTGCCAAGACTGCTAGCAAGCTCACCCTGAAAAAGAAAGGCAAAGAGGAAGGAAAGAGTTTGAAGGAGCCTCCGAGCAAAGATAAAAATGTGATGGGAAAGGACTCTATGGGGGATACAATAGTTGTGAAGATGGTGGTGATTGGTTGTGATGCCATCATTCGACCCTCTAGTAGGCTGGCCAAGAATAGCAAAAAAGTGTAGGTTAAAGACTTGGATATGGAAGAGGAGCGGTCTGATAGAAAAGATAGCAGGGATGAAGAGGAGTCTGAGGGTGAGGAGGAGGAGCATGCTAGAGGGCCCAACTCCATTCCTGATATGGGAAAAGTGCAGAAGGAGGTTTCAACATCTCAGTCTTTAGACCCATTGGATGTTGAGCATGTTGATACCGACAAGATTGTGGTTGGAGGGGAGGATCTCTATGTGTTGAAGGAAAGATTGGATAAACTAGACAAAAAATTCTGTGGTTTGACCTGCTTCACGGTTAAGCTAGTCCACTGTGTTACCGGTACCCTATCGACAATTATGAAGGATGAAATGGACATGAAGAAGGGTGAAGACCATCAGGAATGGGTTAGAGATGATGTTAATCTCCTATAAAAAAATTAGGAAGATGCTAGTTAGTTTGCTGTTGGTCCATTGTTTGTTCATTTGTTGTTAGTCCATTGTGTTTGTTTCTTGGCATTGTTTTTTTGATGTTTTTTGGTCTTGAAATCTATTGGCCCTAGTGGCTCTTTGTGAAGGGTAAAACACCCTGTAAATGTTGCTTACCTAATAAAAAACAACTCCAATTTTAATTTAAATTCCCATCCAAGTTATAGCTCAATTTTATAAATAAAAAATAATGCTCTTATAAGATTGAGTTATCACCTTAGTCATTATGACAATATTTAAAAGCATTCAACCTCTTTTTCCCTTTCTAATGCTTGCAATAGATATAGAACTATAACATATAGTAAAAACCTAATATTGACCCACATTTGGTCAATTTACCCCTAATTTGACTAATTTCCTATTCTCTACATCAATTTTATTATCCTATTATTTAATTAATATTCAATGATCTCAACCTTCATCCTACTCTGTTTCTTCTATCATCCCTAAATTCTACCCTAAAGTAAATTATTTCCTTTAATTATTTACCCCCGTCCCTTATCCCTTTCCTCAAAAAATTAAATAAATTATCTATTTATTTAATTCCCCTCTACATGTCCCATCCTCCAGCTCTCCCACTAACCCTCTAATCTAATCCTATCCACTTACCTAATCTACCCCCTAATCATGTGCACACACTTATCCTTGATTAAAAGTTTGGTTGAATCTTCCCTCACCCACCTTTTCCTCTCTCATCAATTTTCTCCTTTTGAAAAATATCCCATGTCCTTGGGTGCATGGGTCTTTCTTCCAAAAATATCCAAATTAATTTTTAATTCCTTTATTCTTTTCACCCCCCTCACTTTGAAGTGTGAGGAAATACTTTCCTTTATGAAAAATATTTTACTCATCTCATGGTGCACTTGTCACCATCTCATGAGTTGAGAAGACCAAATCCATCACATCCCTTGATCTCCATCTTTCAATCCCCACCTTTCATCCAATTTCATCCAAATCTATATAATCTAACAATTAACCATTTTATCTAGCTCTCTCTCTCTCTCTCTCTCATTCACTCACTCATTTTATCATTGGAGCAAGATTATGCTCTCAAAATCATTATTGAGCACACATCTAATTTACTATCTTGGAGACATTTACTCAATAGGGAGTTTTTTTATAGTTTAGTTTTGTTAAATTATATGCTTGTTTGACTTCTTTAACCTAATCTTGAGTGTTTTTCTTGTTATTTGTGTTGTTTGATTTGTATTGCTTAAATTATTCACATTTGCATGAATTTCATACACACACATACAATCAATATTAATTACCTTGTGATAGTGTGGAACTACTATAATCAATGAGAACTGATTACACCACATTGGTGATCAAGGATTAGGAAAAAAATATCTCAATTAGAAGATAACCATACCATAACATAGCTTAACAATGCCTATAAAAAAGTATTGCATGTATTTATATATAATGTAATACTTTGACATAACAATGACTATCGGGCTGATTGCTGCTTAATGTTATCTTTTTTTATCAGCTGCTTTATTTTGTAAAGGGTTTCGGCCCCTTCAAAACTTGTATTTTACCTCCAATCAAAACAATGACTATAATATACTTTAGAGTGACTCATTCTAGAAACCGCACACATCACAACAATAAGAAATATGGCTAATATACCATTTTACTATTTTCATGGATTTATTTTGTATGCCTTATCTAATCCTCCACCAATCCCTTCATTTTATACTTGAGAACATCACATGACATGAACAATACCAATTTTATGGAAAGAAAAAAATCAAATACTCAAATGATTGCATATACATAATCTCATGCCATTGCATCTATACAAAATTTCTTTACCAAAAATGCAAATATGAAAAGAGGGATATTATAATGCATCAAAGGTACAACATCCATTGTCCTAAATAGCAATACAAAATATCACTAACAAGTACACTATTAATAATAAATCTTAATTGAGCAATAAAATGAAGCACAAACACTTGGAGTCTTACATCACCAAGACATGTAAAGAGATAACATAGGGGAAAAATTATAAACACATTAGAGATTTATTATAATTGGATGAAAGTGTGAAAATCCCTTGGTTATTCAATTCAAACCCATTTTTTTATGTATAAAATATTGAATACACAAAATATAAGTGATACAAAATGTGTATAGTCATGATGTAGTATCTATTAATGATGATGCAAGCCTAATGTAGAAACTTGAAATTGAAATTAAATAAGTCTTTTTCATAATCATCTCATTTTAGTTCTTGATCACTAATGGTCTAGGGCTTGTCCTTAAGTACAATATTGTAGAAACTCACCTAGTTTAAATCATTTTAATGCACAAGATAATGGTAAATAGAAAAATTTTAGATTTTAGGAGTGTAAATTATAATTTAAAAAAGGAGGTACCACAACCATGTGTGAATATTTCCAGGGGAGAGAAACTACACTTATGATCCAATCTATAATTTAGGCTAATTCAATTATGTGGATGAAAGAATGGTATTAAGAGTAATAAATGTTGGATTATGTTCAAGTTCTACATGAAACAAACAAATTGAGCATTGGGATAGTGTATTTGGAACAAGGTCTAAAGTGAATATAATACAAGAGTATAAAAGGGAAAAGCATGCACCTTTTTACTCTAATTTGTAGAACAAGGTCATACAAATTTTTTAAATAAAAAACATAAAAAAAGTAAATTTATATTTAGCCTTATAAAGAAAGAGATTGGATATTTATATAAATATCCTAGAATAAATAAATTAAATATTATTAACATTATATGTCCTAGGAATAATTAGAATGATAAATGTATTGAAATTCAGGCTAAAACATTTAAGAAAATAAATGCATATACTCAGCTCTTAGATTGATGTGGAATATGACTCTATTAGATGTCTCAAAGTGATTCATCATTGTTGTAAAAATTAAGGATTGTTGGAAGGAAAAATTTAGAAAAAAGAAAAGAAAAAGATTCTTCTATTATGATCACTTCAATGATTATGGAATCAATCATATAATAAGCATCTAAACTAGACCTTCAAAATTTGATCCCTATTAAACCATAAGAAAACTCTTTTAGTTCATCTTGAGGTTCTTAGTTTGATCTTTGAATAAAAAATTAGTTTGTGTGCTCAAGATTTTTTACTTGTAAATGATAATTACTTTGTGTTAAACCCCTATAAGGGTGCCAAGTCAATGACTTTTGGATAAGATTGAGGACATCAATAAGTTATGCATTATGCCATAGAATTTTGATGTAGCATTGATATCACTAGATGATCTAATTTTATGTCTATGATGTGTGAAAGATGCACCATTTTACTTAATTAGTGGGTGTTTGAATAAATAAGGACTAGTCATTTTATACAACCCCAAAGGTGCAAATAACACATTTCATGCTTCAAGTTAGGAAACAATAAATAGATGGATGTAAAATGAATAGGCCCATGTTTGAATTTAGATTTAAAAATATCAAGAGTAATTTCCACAAGTCTCAAAGTAATCTAGATCATTTTCATAAATGTAGGTATGACCCAATATAGTAAATGGGTAGTTATGTAGAGGAGAGCTAGTTCTTAAGAATAAGTGAAAATGGGAACGGATAAGGCTTAGGTTATGTGCCAAAACCTAGCTAAAATTACACCACGTGTACACTTGTCATTAAATAAAAGGATAACCTAGTCAAAATGAATGAAATCAAATGGGAAATTTTATGATGTAATTTTCACCATTAAATTTTGGCCCTAGTTTAACTTTTATGAGAAATACCATGATAATGATGCCAAAATAAAATATAATCAATGAACACAAAAGTAAATTTATTCATATATTCATAAAATGGATACATTTATGAAAGTAGACATGATTTTAGTACATGTTCCCTTGTGAAGAGTGTCCCAGTTAAAGATTTGTACAAAATAAAATATCCAAGTAAGTAACATCTATAAAGCATTCAAAATAAGCATAAATGCAATTGCTAACTCTTTGCAAAAAAAAGTAAATGGTAATACCTATTGATAACTAGATACTGCATAAGCAACTAGAAAATACACTTAATAGCTAGATATTATACTCAATAACTAAGATGGTATTGTACTTGAAAATTAGATACTATGTTCAAAAACTAAATTAGTACTACACTCACCAATTGCATATTGAATAGGCATATGATAGTCCATGTAACCATAGCAAAGAGAGTGGCATTAGCAACCTTGTGTGGCCCCTCAAGTTAGTTAGATGCATAAAATGCAATTGATTTGGATGTAAGTAGATAATATGAAATAGACTATATAAATATCAATGATCATATATACATAAAGATAATTTTAGTAACACCATAAAAAGGGGGTAAAAAATATACTCATGAAAACATAAGATGTCTTATTACCACCAATGTTGCCCTCAATAAGGGCCATTAAGTAGTGAAAAAAGCATTGATTCTAAAGATAAACTATTGTAAGCATAACTTATAACTCATATGTCAAATATTAACAAGATCTCACATAGACAAATGCATTGAACCACCTATAATTGAATAATGAAATATTCTAATATCTGTCAAGAATGATGATAAAAAAGTATCATGTAGAGATCAAATCTATGGAAATTATTTGACAAGATTTTTTTATCAATTTTTGTAATGTATAAGTAATGAAATGAAAATATCAATATTCTTGAAGCGTGATTTTGGACCTACACTTCATAGTAATTCGTACTTATGTAAGGATCTTAAAAAGTGTGTCAATAATAGTAATAATCAATAATTCTATGAAAACATGTCCATAAAAATATAATTGATATGATGTTTATGACATTGAAATTTGTATAATGTAATAAATTTTACATCTACCACCTATGACCATATAAATTTGAAAGTAAAGGATTGCCCCCTATGGGGAACCATAAAGAGTAACATCACAAGAGCTAGATTTTGTAAACACAATTGGACAAATAATTCATTATTATTTAAATTTGTTTAATTGGTTCAAAATCTGTGCAAGCATTAGTAAGAATAAGAATAATAATCATATGAAAGACAAGCATTTAATAAACAATGCCCCTTAGGAAAGTAATCCACCAATGCACCATCAAAAAGTAAGGTAGATGTAACAATATGGTATGCGTGCCCTATTTTGGAAATAGAACCAATTTAATAAATATAAGTTGAGAAACATCTGTATAAAATTGTAAAGCATAATGGACATGGAATCACCATAAGATAGATTAGACAAAGCATTAAAAATATCACAAGATCTCACATAGAAGAATGAATTGAATCACCTATAATTGAATCATGAAATTTTATAATATCTATAATTAATGGTGATAAAAAATATTATGTAGAGCTTAATCTATATATATCATTTGGTCAGTTTCTTTACTCTTTCTTTTTTACTCCTTTAATCACTTAGTAAGATTGTTAAGCATGCAACCAAGGCATTGATTCTTTTAGTTGAATTTGAATTTGAAAATAAAGGAGCCCAAAATTGAACTTGAGATTAAAATGATTAAGGGTCATTCCTACAAGTACAAAAATGATTAGATCACTTTTGCAAATATTGATCTAACTTAGAATAGAAAAAAAGAAGAAGAAGAGCACAACCAATTACTAAAAATAAAAGCAAATGAAAAAAAAAATTACCAAAGGGATGTAGTTGAATTGGTGAGGGTAATGACATGTTCCTTGATTATGTCACCCACCAAGGTTCAAACTCTCTAAAGTATGACATAAGAGATGAGCTCACAATCATGCCTTAGGCGACTTTGGCAGAATAAATACTCCTTAATGAATACCCCTTAATCTTTGACACTCAACCAAACATGTATTAGCATAATTTTATACTCTCATATCAAATAACAATACAAATTCATTGGTACCATAAAATCCTCCAAAAAATAATAATAATAATTTATATTATATATAACTTTTACCTAAAATGATGCCACTTATATACCTATCATTTAAAAAAAAACCTAATCAAAGTAAGTCAAACAACAATTTACACTAGGACAAACTTAAAGAACAATCAAAGTTGTAACTCACATATCATGTCCCATCAAAGATGTAGCTAACATATAATGCCAATTTAATTATTAGTTATGCTTTTCCCACTTGAACCAAGCACAAAGTGAGATTGCTTATTTTTATAAGTGTTTTGTTTCTTTACTTGCACACATTCTTGTTTGCCTAGGACTTCATCGCCCCCAAACATTCAAGATGCTTTCCCCTTTTTTGTACCCACTTATCTTATGATAGTGCCAACCTCACATGATTGCATTAGGCCAATGATCCACACAAAGAATATACTATCACAAAGAAAGTTAAGAGATGTGACAACATTAAGCAAAACAAAGCTTTAGTTAGAGGAAGTGGGGGAAACCTGCTAAATTTAGCCATTTTTTATTAGCTAACTACAAGACCATCACCATCCTTTCTTGGTAGAATGAGTTTATATTAACAAGTATTATATTGAGATGTGAGTTAGCAATTGGCCAAACAACTTTAGAGGATAAGATAGAATTAGAATAATGTGTTGATAAGGGCTTCTACTCATGGTCGTCAAAGCTCATCAATTGAAGTGGGCCCACCAATAAATTTAACGGGAATAAATATTTATTTTAAGTCCACCAATCACAAGGTCCAGTCGTCGCCTTTTTCAATATACGGAAACATGGAGAAAGGTTTGGCTCTAACCTCTACGCAACTTCGCCCTTAGGGCTTGAAATTGACGGTCAACAACGCCTGTCATAGGTGTCTTTTATTGGTAGCTGTTATGGTAGATATTATGGTGTTTAAAATATAAGTTTTGTTTGGAATTAATTCATTAATGTTTAAATATTTTTAATTGATATAGTTTAGAATGTTAGGAAAAAATTGATTGGTTGTTGAATTTTATTTTTTTGTTGCAATCTATCGCTATTTGAACTAATCTTGAATTTATGATATATAAATTTTGAAGTGACATGGCAAAACAAAATTAATGCAAGTCTTCAACATTATTTTGTTACTGGGTTGTTTTTTGGCTTAAATTATTATCTTTTATTTCAGCTGCTTTCTAATGTAAAGGGTTCCGAGCCCCTTCAAAACCCCTTTTTTACCTCTAATGAAAAACATTACTTTACTGATAAAAAACCATGATTACTTAAGCATCATTTTTTCTTGTATTGGATTGTCTATAATAATAAAAAATTATTGAGAAATGTGGCAATCTTCTCCTTTGTTCATAATGTTCATTCTCTATTTTTCATATTGTGTTAGCCTTGTTCATAAGTATTTTTTTGTAGAACTAGGGTTCCAACACACACTTTTGTCTGATTCCTCGATCAATATTAACAATCATCTATGCTTGATAATTACATATTATGTCTCTTCACAATATAAAAATATTAAACTATTTTCTTTTATTTGTATATTTAAAATTATTTTATTATATAAATAAATAAATAAAAGTAATAATGAATATATAAATATACCATTTAAAAATATATAATATGTTTAAATATCTAAATCATATCTTTTATATTATATATCTTAATTTAGAATATTTTTTGACTATTCATCATCTTGATTATTCTAATCAATAAATATAATTACATGAATCAATTCACGATTCAAAATAAATTTCTTCCCCTTTGCAAGTGATTAGATTATGTTCCTTTCATATTGCTCTTGGTCATATCTAAGTTTATAAAAATCTCATTATATAAACTTTTGGTCCACGATCTATACTCCAATCATGGTACAAAATCAATTATAATATTTTATGCGTACATTTATCATAACAACATACTATTGTCTTGTGTAAAAATGACTACAAATAATTTAAGTTGTCTATGATTAACGACACACACTTGCTATAGTAGTGCCTTATTTATGCAATCCAATAGCCTTAAGCTCTACTTCAAATACAATTTAACCTATCAAATCACAAATAAGAATTGAATGCATGGATCCAAAAACTTGATGCATGTAGTCATAAAGTTCATAAAATTATAGGTAAAATTTGAAACACACTATAGTTTTCATTTACAATAGCCAACAATCAATCTACAAGAATGCTCTACTAAGGAATTTCACTTATTAATAACTATCCAATTCTTTTAACAATACAAAATTACAAGGCATATACTACATGACACTTGCTAATAATTAGAAGTAGATGCAATCATCCTATTTGCTACTAGTTTTGACAGTGAGGATGAAGATTCTGAAGTTCTCTTCTTTATAATAGAGGAACTATTACAATAAATAGTGCATGTATCAAGCTAAAACAAAATGCAAATTCGAATACCCTTAGCCAACACCATAGTTCCTATAATCATCTTACATCCTCCATTTGATAAAACTACCTGCAAACCCACATCATTCAATTTACTTACATATAATAGGTTATGTGTCAAACCAAGGATATGTAGCACACTATTTATTCCACTCACTCTACCATCAGGGAATCAAAACATAACTCTTCCATGACCAAAAATCTTCAAATGAGAGTCATCACCCAAGTACACCTTCCCACCATCAAACTCTTCATACTTCAAAAACCAACCCCTATTTGAGGTCATGTGGAATGACACAATAAATTCAATTAGCCACACATCTTTAGATGCATGCATTTCCAAGGCAATGGAAAATGCTTCACCATCATCTTGAGAAGACTTGTATGAATCATAATCATTAATTTTCTTCTTCTTCTTTTTCTCCTCTTTACATTCCTTGCAAAAATGACCCAATTTTTTGTAATTCCAACATAGAGTCTTAGAATTTCTAGGAGACTTAGATCTCCCATAGTATTTGGATCTTCCTTTGTTTTCTTTCTTCTTACCCTTCTTCTTTCCTTTCTCCTTGGATCTACCATGAATCACAATAGCCTCCTTAGTTAATTTAGAGGAT
Organism: Sequoia sempervirens; assembly: GCA_007258455.2. NCBI lineage: Eukaryota > Viridiplantae > Streptophyta > Pinopsida > Cupressales > Cupressaceae > Sequoia > Sequoia sempervirens. The sequence goes on from VDFB02271358.1 coordinate 985,853,525, forward strand.
TTTCTTTGCATCTTCTCAGACAAAAGAGATGCAACCACATCATCCATCTTGAAAGTGTTAGCAATACTTCCAATGGCCATAACAAGGTGGTCCCACAAATTTGGTAACAAACACAATAATTTTATACAATGATCCTCTTCCTCCATCTTTACACCAATAAAGGACAATTGGGAAACAAGCATATTAAACAAATTCAGGTGATCCATAACAAATCTCTCCTACAACAAAGATTACAAACCCACTACATAGGCTCCCACTCAAATGAAGATTAGTACAAAAAACCCTCCACCCAACAACTAGAATCAAAGGTGATCAAGCTCTGATACCAATTGAAAGGAAGCAAGGGATTTAGAAACACTAATCTAATGAGAAGAGATGTACAATTTTAATTCTTTGATAGTTACAATATGAGATGAAAAATAGAGAGATTAATACCATAACATCACATGCAAGTATAAAATCCCACAACACAATATATACATAGGGAAAACCCTTTCGAGAGAAAAACCCTACACTCCAAAACCTACACAATGTCTTATCAAATCAATGGCGATTACAATACACTTGCAATGCAGTTCTTCCTGTTGGCAACACAAGGGAAGACAACTAAGAGGGGGGTGAATCAGTTGTCACAGAAGTTAAACTTATTCTCAGATCTGATATATAAGCATGAAAGCATAAATGATCAACAAATCAAAAACACACATAACACCAAGCTTTTTTATGTGGAAACCTTTTTAAGGGAAAAACCACAGTGGAGGTCAGTCCACAAGATTATACCCTATTAAAAGTATAAAGAAGAAAATGTGGAATGCACATGCATTCAGGCACACTACCTAGAGCTCACTACTCAAATACAACAAGGCTTACTGCCCAAAGGAAGACACACTTTCGTACAAAAACATTCAGATTACATCCACAAGATTTTGAACTAAGAAAATAGAATCTGCTAATGCCTGATTATAGTTTTGGTTAAGCACATAAACTATGCTCACTCTTCTTCACACTTTACTTATGCCTTCAAAGGATTAGAACATTATTTTCACATAGGACTTTGCACATTATTTGCACACACTCGCATGCATCTCTTCAAATGGAATAAACAATCGCTTATATATATCCGCAACAAGAGATTACATCGCTACATGTCGACTTCAAAAAAATAATAAAACATGTACAAACTGTTGGCTCAAATCAATAAACAATTTTCAATGTGCACCAACCAATGTCAGCCACAGCATAGTAAGGACCCAAAACAAAATCCTTGAACATGAAACACCTTCAAAAATTATTCCTTGAAGATCCACAACACGCTACAATCACCTTGTCGGTCATGAACATTCAAAACATGAAATCACAAAAGAAAATCACTAATCGTGAGCACAAGGATCAATGTGGATGTGCAACATAAATAGAGCATGATCTAGAAACATCCATGAGCATCAAGAATCACCAAAGAAGCATCTGCAACAATTCAAGTTACTAGAATCACATCATCTACTTTCAGGAACACCAACTGAAGCAACATAAAAACTGTCAGAACACATACTCATAACTCAATCAAATCTTCATGCAGATCTCTAAAACTTAATGTGGATAAACTAGATATACTTGAAAAAAAACCCTTTAATCCACAACCTCTGATCATCAATATACTAAGTTAGCCAACACAATAAACTTCACTACATCACTGACAACCTACAACTTATTTTATTACAATTTTCTCAATATCCTCGACATATACAACCTTAAAGACATTAATGCCAATAGTGTTGAAATCAATGACAACCACATATCAGCAACATCCAACAATTTTCCCCTTTGGAATTGATGGCAACACATGATGTGAAAAACACCATCAACGCAGCTTCTCTTAGCACTTTCTCCCCCTTAGATTTTGACTCTTTTCTCCTCAACTCTTTCACAGTTTTTCACATGACTCTTCTCCCCCTTTGACATCAATGAAAAAGATACATATCAACAACATACCACAATATGACAAAGATAATGTGTATCTTTCTCCACACAAGCTCTAAACCACATTTCTAAACATCTGACTACTCCCCTTGAGTAGCAGCCACCACAATATCAATCTGGATCAAGATATGACTATGAAATGCACGAACTAATACAAGTCAATTCATCTTAGTTCTGATTAGGAGGGGTAATCACCCCTAGCTTCCCTTTGAGATACTCAAAATTATCCTTAGGCAAGGGCTTGGTAAAGATATCTACAATCTGTTCCTTAGTAGGCACATACTCCAATTTGACTTCCTTTTCGCTTACCTTCTCTCTCAAAAAGTGAAACTTGATAGATATATGTTTGTTTTTTAAATGCAGCACTAGATTCATAGAAATGTTAATTGCACTTGAATTATCACAGAATATAGCAATAGGTTCATCATACACAACTTTGATATCTTTCAACATCTACTTCATCCACAATACTTGAGTACAATTATTAGCAACAACAATTTATTCCGCTCTCGGTAGTAGATGTTGAAATGGTAGCATTATGCTTCTACTTAACCATGAAATCAACTTCTTCCCAAGAAAAATGCACCACCACTATACTTTTTTTGTCATTCACATCTACCCACCAACATCGCAAGAAAGCATCAAAAGTAAGGTCATCCTCTTTAGGATACCACAGCCAATCAACTATCCCTCTTCAAGTATCTAAAACTTCTCTCATAAACTGCCACATGAGATTCCTTAGGATGGGCTTGAAATCTTGCAACAATGTACATATGAAATTCAAGGATATCGTTTCAGTTTGAGCTTCAACAAAAGAATACACCAATCATTGATATGTATCTAGTTTGATTTTTCTTCGTAGAATCATCATCAGTTGTCAACTTGCATCCGGTCACCATGGTTGTACCAACTGGCTTTGAATCTTCCATACCAAACTTCTTTAGCAATTCTTTCACATACTTGGATCGAGATATAAAGATGCCTTTATCTAGCTAAGTAATTTTCAATCCCAAAAAGAATTCCATCTCTCCAATCATAGACATCTCAAACTCACTCTGCATCTCATCAACAAAATTCATGCACAAACTATCATCTCCTCCAAAAATGATATCATCAACAAAGACTTCAACAATCAAATATTTATCATGATCAATCTTGAAATAAAAATTACTATTAGTAGTACCTTTTTTAAATCCAAGCTTCAACAAATAATTGTCCAATCTAGCATACCATGCTCTTGGGGCTTGCTTGAGTCCATACAGTGCTTTCTTCAACCGACAAACCATATCTCCCTGATTTATCAATTAAAATCCATCAAGTTGCTCAACATACACTTCTTCTTCCAGTTCACCATTTAGAAATGTTGACTTGACATCCATTTGATAAACCTTGAAGTTTTTGTAAGTGGCATAAGCAAGAAATAGTCTCATAGCTTCAATCCTAGCAATAGGAGCAAAATTTTCTTCAAAGTCAATCCCTTCCATCTAAGAATATCCTTTACACACCGGTCTTTCTTTGTTTCTAACCACTTCACCTTGCTCATTCAATTTGCTTCTAAAGACCCATTTAGTTCCAATTACATTTTTTTCCTTAGGTCTAAGAACAAGAATCCATGTATCATTCTTCTCAATTTTCAGTAGTTCTACTTTCATTGCTTCCATCCAATGTTCATCTTTGCATGCTTTGTTGACACTATTAGGCCCAGTCTTTGAAATCAAACAATATTCTTTTGCAATTCTTCTCCTAGTTTGAACACCTTTGTTCTTATCACCTATAATCTGATCTTCTGAATGATTTAGTCTTACATTCCTTAGAGTTTTAGGATGTTCTTGAACTTCAGGCTCTTGTGATCTCACTTTTGCACTTTCACTAGTTCATTCCTCTTGATTTTCTTGATTCACCGGAATGATCTGAACTTTCTTTCCTTTATCTGAACTGTCATCCTAGTCATCTGAATCATATCCACAAGTTCTAGATGGTCTAACTATGTCTTCATCAACCTTGACATTAGCACTTTCAACTACTTTCCTCAATCTCTTGTTGTAGCACTGGTAGGCTTTGCTTTTAGTAGAATAACCAATAAGGATTCCTTCATCACTTCTAGCATCAAGCTTTCTTATATCTTCATCTCTTTTGATAAAGCATTTACTCCCAAATATTTTTAAGTATCTAACAATAGGCTTATTACCATACCATAGCTCATAAGGAGTCTTACCGATATAACCTTTGACTTGTACCCGATTGAGAGTGTAAACATAAGTACTCATAGCTTCACTCTAGTAGATATGAGGAACATTTCCTTTAGCATCATAGTGCTAGCAACTTCTTCAATTATCATGTTCTTCCTTTCCACAACTCCATTTTGCTGAGGGGTCTGCAGGGAAGATAATTGTCTCTTTATCCCATGCTCTTCACAAAAAGAATTAAACTCACCGGAAGTGAATTCACCACCTCTATATGATCTCAGACATTTAATATTTAGACCTATCTCTATCTCAACCATAGCCTTAAAGATATTGAATTTCTCTAGAGCTTTAGATTTTTCCCTCAAGAAAGTAACCCACATCATTCTAGAATAATCATCAATAAGTAACATGAAATACCTGTAACCTTGTAAAATTCTAACTCTAGAAGGACCACACAAGTCAGTATGCATAAGCTCCAACACTTCATTTGAACAATGATGTTTGCTCTAAAATAAAATTCTAGTTTGCTTCCCTAACTGACATTCCTTGCATATAGCATTAGTAGGTTTTATCAACTTAGGAAGATCTCTCACAACCTGAGTAGAACTTATCTTGATAATATTGTCAAAGTTTACATGACACATTCTCCTATGCCACAACCAACTTTCATCAACTTGAGCAATTAGAAAAATTTTACTAGTAGCATTTAGGTGAAAGATATTACCTTTTGTTTTTGAACCAGATGCAATCACATTTCCAAAGCTCCCCAATATTCTACACTTTCCATTCTTGAATTGAAGATTGTATCCCTTGTCAACCATCTGTCCAACACTTAAGAGATTATGCTTCAAAACTTCCACATATAGAACATCATCAGTATTATGCTTACCATCAAGAGAAATGGATCCTTTGTCATAGATTACACCAGCTTTGTCATCACCAAATCTTACAACACCACCATTATACTTTTCTAATCTAACAAACTTAATTTTATCACCTGTCATATGATGAGAGCATCCACTGTCAATCACCCATTCATCTTTCTCTTCAACTCGTAAAGCTAGGGATTTCTCCACATTTTTACAACTAGTAGATTCATTAGGGGTTGGATCATTTTCCTTGATAGCAATAAGTACCCATTCGTCCTCACTTACATTTCCTTTATCAGATTCATCATTTGTCACACCTTCATTAGTAGCATAATAACACTTTCTTTGAAATCTAGGCTTGTTAGGTCTTGACTTAGGAACTCTCTCTAGACACCTTGAGGCAAAATGACCTATCTTATTGCAAGAAAAGCATTTAATAGGCAATTTCCCTCTGTACTTACCTTCTCCTCTAGCTTCCCTCTTCACAATAAGTGCTTCAAGCTCGTCCAGTTTTCTCTCTTCTTCTTCAATCTCTCTCATTTCCTCCTCATACTTGAACATTTTTCTAGAAGAATTTTCACCCGGATCATATCTCTGCTATCTTTTTTGGATATAGTAGCTTTGAATGTATATTTTATCTTAGGAAGAGCATCACCAAACTCACTTAACTCAAAAGCAGTAAGCTTACCAATCAACATATCTGTGGTTACATTTGTCACAGTCTGGATCTCCTCAATAGTAGTAGCTTTGGCTTTGTGTGTAGTAGGCAAGGATATGAGAACTTTAGCAGCAATCTCTAATTCTTCCAATGTTCCACTAGCACATCCAATACTACACACAAGTTCATTCACTCTCTGCATAAAAGAAGTAATGTTCTCATCATCACCCATTCTCAACATTTCATATCTCCCTTTCAGACTTTACAGCTTAGCAATCTTCACATGAGCATCACCTTCATACAAAGTTTCCAACTTCTTCCAAATCTCATGAGCAGTCTTCAAATCCATTACATTTGTCATCTCAGAATCAGTCAGAGCACTCAACAATGTTTCCTTAGCCCCGACTCGGCATCCTTAATCTCAATGAAGTAGAAGGACCATTCTATGGTATGATATACCTATTCTTTTTTAATGTTCCAAGAGGGTTCACCAATGCATCTTAGATGACACTCCATTCGAGTCTTCCATAGAGAATAATTTTTTCCATCAAATCTCAAACTATCCTTCTTATATGTCACCATCCCAGATCACCTCAAGCTATTAAACTTCTTCTAAGGAACTAGGCTCTGATACCAATTGTTGGCAACATAAGGGCAGACAACTGAGAGGGGGGGTGAATCAGTTATCACATAAGTTAAACTTATTAAACTTATTCTCAAATCTAATATATAAGCATGAAATCATAAATAATCAACACATCAGAAACACACATAACACCAACATTTTTTTTATGTGGAAACCCTGTTAGGGGAAAAACCACAATGGAGGTTAGTCCACAAGATTATACCCTGTTAATAGTATAAAGAAGAAAATGGGGAATGCACATGCATTCAGGCACACTTCCTAGAGCTCACTACTCAAATACAACAAGGCTTACTACCCAAAGGAAGACACACTGTCTTACAAAAAAATTCAGATTACATCCACAAGATTTTGAACTAAGAAAATAGAATCTATTAATGCTTGATTACAGTTCTAGTTAAGCACATAAACACTGCTCACTCTTCTTCACACTTTACTTCTTCCTTCGAATGATTAGAACATTATTCACGCATTATTCACACACACTCAAACACATCTCTTCAAATGGAATAAACAATCACTTATATATATATATATCTGCAACAAGAGATTACATCGCTACATGTTAGCTTCAATAAAATAATAAAACATGTAGAAATTGTCGGCTCAAATCAATAAATAGTTTTCAAGGCACACCAATCAATGTCAGCCACAACATAGTAATGACCCAAAACAAAATCCTCGAACATGAAACACCTTCAAATATTATTCCTCGAAGATCCACAACACGCTACAATCACCTTGTCAGCCATGAACATGAAAAACATGAACTCACAAAAGAAAATCACCAATCATGAGCACAACAATCAATGTGGACATACAACACAGATAGAGCATGATCTAGAAACATCCACAAGCATCATGAATCACCAGTGAAGCATCCACAACAATTCAAGTTACTAGAATCACATAATCTTCTTTCCTACACACCAACTGAAGCAACGAAAAAACTGTTAGAACACAGATACTTATAACTCGATCAAATCTTCATGCGGATCTCTGAAACCTAACATGGATAAACTAGATATACTCAAAAAAAAACCCTTAATCCACAACCTTTGATCATCAATATACTGAGTTAGCCAACATACTAAACTTCGCTGCATCATTGATAACCTACAACTTATTTTATTACAATTTTCTCAATATCCTCAACATATACAACCTTAAAGACATTAATTCCAATAGTGTTGACATCAATGAAAACCACATATCAGCAAAATCCAACACTTTTAGGAGTATGTACTAATGTCAAATTCTAGAGCAATTCCAATAGCATAACAATACCCACAAATGAACCATACAAACTACTCCCACAAGTGCCTTATTTATAGAGAAATATAAGTAGAGGAAGCTTCATGAGCAAGCAACAAGGGATGGGCGTCCAAATCCATGTGACACACTTTTCCAACACATGGTTGACTTATGTGACACTTTTCCAATGATTCCTTTCCCCCTTACATGCCTCCATACTTGGGTGTCCCAAATTTTCCCCAAATAGGTAATGACAAATGTCTTACAATGTCATAGAATCTATCATATACGACAAATTTTACAACTGTAAGTGAATTTTTTATAACTCATTAATAATAGAAGATGCTTCTTACACTCTCTTATAAATTTTCATAGGTCAAACTTGGGTGCCCACTTTCCCATGCAAATATTCTAATCAACACTTGTCCAACCCGTCATAGAATTTGGCTCTTACACATCATAACTTCATCATAGGAATCTATCATAAAATTTTCAAAGGAATCCATAATAAAATCATCATAGGAATCCTTCAAAGATGTTGACACATGCCAAGTAATCTCTTCTCAAATTGGGATGCCTACATTACCTTGTGGGGACTACAACATCCTTGTCACCTTCCAACACATCGACAACTCACTATGCCAAGTCATATTAGATGACAAATAAATATGAGAAAGAAATTATAACATAGGCATAATTAAATTAATAAATTAATGCCAGGAAATTACAAAGATTGAGACACCTTAATCCTAACACATAGCTCAAGATCCATATCCAGAAGAATACAAAGCATAAAACATAATACATCTAAAAACAAGAATGGGAAATACCTCTCAGTTGATAAACCACCAAGTACACCAAGAGACAAGAATTATAATGCTCCTCTAGGATAATCGAGTCATCATGACTCTCTATAATAATAATCTCCTCTATAGGTTTATCATGAACTCACATCCATATCTAGGTGAAGACTTCTTGATCTTCCTGTTGAAACCTCCAAAGAGTAACAATCTCAATCAAATGTCTCTAATCACAAGAGAACTCCAACCTCACACAAGCCTCCAAGTATCGATGAGTACCTACAAATGATCAATTCAAGCTAAGCTCCAAATGCAATGCAATACTATCATGAAGCTCCCAAGTACATGATCAATGTACTTAATACCATCAAAACTAACAATATCACTTTCAAATATCCAACTGCATGTTTGCATAATAAAAAAACTAATCATGACATCATGACCTAATATATCCTCTTAGGAGACCACATGCATAAATATACACATCTTGGTCTCAAGAGAACCTATATCATGTCAAAACTCTAAGCTAGCATCAAGAGTAAACCAAGACACAATACCAAACATAATCTAAACCCAAGATCAACATCTCCAATCACATGAAGATAACCATCTCCTAATAATGAACCTATAAATGTGAAATAACTCTAATTATAGCAACGTGATCCATAAGCTCCTCCAAGACATCAATATACACTAAAGAATATCGTCCATCACCAAATTATGAATTCACAACACTGCCAAAATATCCCATTAAATTTTGATACCAAGCTACACATGACATCATGAAAACTATCTCCTAAATAAAGATCACCCATGTTCCACACACATACTAAGACCAAAGTAGAATCAAGATTTTCAAGCCAAAGAAATAAACCATCATTTCCAAAAGCTCACACAAAACCGTGTATCCAAGATATCCATGACATCATGATAAACATGCTACAAGTCCTAATAGTTGATTATCTAGGCACTCTAATCATCCATTCTCTCATCCCAATGCAACATACCAATGCACAAATAACAACATATAAGGCTAACTAATAAAGTTTTAATCAACATTAAATCAGTTTCATACATACAGATAGTCCACGTCCAAGTCATTCCATTACAAGAAAATGGGTACCTAATCCAAAACCTACATAACTCAAAGATCCAAGATAATGAAACATGCAAACTCATCACATATTAGTAACCTAAAAAATAAGATATCAAAGAACATAATCATGTAGAGCTTCTAACTCAAACACCAAATCAACCACAAATCTAATTTTTCAAACAAGTCCACAAACGAGTAACTGAATTCAAGGAACCAAACAAGCATCTAGGAGATAAGAACAACCTCCTAACACTAAACCAAACCACCAAAAAACCACATACACTATCATATCGTGTCAATGTTAAAATGTACTTGCATATCCATGACACCATAATCATCACCATTTTTGTACCTGCACTCATCTCTCACCAAACTAAGACTTCAAGTCCCCACACATGTCAACTCATGTCCTTAAACCAAAATACAACATGTGTACATGTCACCATCAAAGTCCAAACTTTGAAAACACATGTAAGCTTGTATCAAGAAGTACCAAATCAAAAAACTTATTACACCATTATGTTGGTCTCATAACAACATGTACTCCCTCAATATTTTTCCTCTTGACTCATTCGGATGAATCTTAGGCACCTATGTGTGATCAAACAATTATAATCCTCTCTGCACCCCAAACTGAAAATATACATTATCCCCACTATGCAGTACACTTCAAATTCTCTCTAATTCCTATTCGTAATAAAAAAATATGATTATTTATGCAAAAGATATGTACAAAACTATGTATTAGACAAAAATATAACTTCATGGCCCTAAAAAATTGATGAAACTAGAAAAACAAGGAACTAAACCTATACCACTATTTAATTCTCAGAGACAAGTATGTGCAGGATCATCATGGAAAAAACAGGCCCTTAAGTGGCAATGAAAATTCAGAAAAATCAAAGTTAGGCAACTTGACATAAAAATTTGAATAAGTTATCTATATTATTTCAAAAATATGTAAGAATAGAATTTGTGGAAAATTGAATGTAGTTTCTAAAATACCATGTTTTTTTATCTTTTTAAAAGTCTATTTGGTGAAAATTTGAAATTTCAATGCACTAGTACTTAAATTTCAGGGAAAAAATA
>VDFB02271358.1:985864196-986141085 GCA_007258455.2 Sequoia sempervirens
ACCCTTAAACCCTATACCCTATACCCTAAACCCTAAACCTTTAACCCTTAAACCCTCTACCATCTACCATTAACCCTTAGGTTTATGTGTAAACAAATTGGATATCCGATTTGCAGAACTAAAATCATACCGTACAAAACATCGTAATTTTTTTTCAAATGAATCAAATATCAAATTGTAACAGATATCGAATTTGTGGGCCATAGAAAAGCCCCATGTGGGCCGTTTTGTGCATTCCAATTGACCCTACATTCTATTTGCAGGTGACACACACGCGATTTTAGACAAGAAGAGACAAAGATCAACTTTTTGGAGCATCTTCTATTGAAATTTATCATAAGCAATGATTTTTTAGCATCTTTTATGAGGTATAATGGGGAGCAGTAGTTGTCAAAAGTAAAAACATAAGAGAAAGCATACAAAAGAAGAAATTGAAGCATATAGACAAAGAGATAGAGAAAGTCATAGGAAGAGAAGACAAGGTATGTTAAATATCGGTGAACCTAACCCCTATGGTCTTTCAAGTGAAGAGGAAATTGAAGATGTTCAAGGTGAAAATGTTGGAATTGAATATGTTGAACATGATATTCAAATTAGGAATGAAATTATTGAAATTGATAATGAAAAATGTTCAAGGTGAAAATGTTGGATTTGAAGATGTTGAACATGATATTGAAATTGGAATGAAAAAATATTGAAATCTGGATAACGAAAAATGTTCAAGGTGAAAAATGTTGGATTTGAAGATGTTGAAATTACGATATTGAAATTGGGAATGAAATTATTTAAATTGATATCGAAAACGTTCACAAGAAAAATATTGGAAATGAAGATTTTGAACATAATATCAAGCAAGTGTAAATTATGTTTCACCAAATTACATGAGAAAATGAAGAAACTTCGCATGGAAGCAAGACATTATTAATTTCATATCTCAAGAAACCCAAATGGTTACTTGAATTTGATGAGAACGCTTATAAACAATTTTGAAGGTAAAAGAGGTCAACCTCGAATCGCTTTGGTTGTGGGATAGAAGACTTTTCACCCAATATTTTGGTGATAAGACATTGATCGAGCAATGCCAATTTTTTGTACAATTGCTAAAGATGCAAAAGATGAGACCTTTGCTATCCAAATTGAAGATTTGTGTGAACAAGAAGACCAAAAAAAATTCTATTATTGTCAAAAATATTTTTAATGCTCTCAAGTCTATTGGGAAAAGTAACAAGGAAAAGGATAAGAGAGCTGCTCGAAGAGTCATTACAACCGCCCTAGTAAGCCATCAATTGAAAAAGGATCGCTTTATGAGACAAAATCACATTGATTTTGACATAAATCGTGAAAACTTTAGATGAAAGCACTTGCAAGAAGAGAAAGAATAGATGATCCTCTTCAAAACAGCGCTAATGGGCTTTTTCTAGGAGGCTCTTACTACGTTGATAAGAAGCTAACCGAGCAATGTAAAGGGTAATTCAACAATTCCGGCATGTGATAACTCTAGAGCATCACCCAATGCAGTGCTGATGTTTGCAAAGTTAAGAATTGTAATCGGTGACTATACAACACATCCTAAACATTTCGAATCGCCAAACAATGCTGTTCAAAAATTTTATTGAAACACATAAAAATATGGAAATCTCGCAAAGGACTTTTGAGGGTTTGAAGCCATTTTATTGTGTGCCTCTTAAGATTCGTAATACTTGTTGCAAATACCATGTGGATTTTTCAATGTACCATGAGCTATTATGCTATATGCGTTCTACTTTGCATACTAATGAAATGTTGCAGGAGTGTGGTGCAATGCATCTTACGAGGTACAATCTCAATATTACAATTCCATTCATATTGCTATTTTTGTCCACATAATGTTTAGACATGCACCTGATAGTACAGAGGAGGATCGAAAGATAATCAGAGAGTATCATTTTTATATGAGTGATGATAGATCTCACTCGTCTGAGTATGTCCAACATTGTTTCAAGAATTATTTTGAGTTCTTGTAGGAGCATGATATAGCATTGGGCGACATCTAATTTGGTCAAATAATTACAGGTCAATTCAAGAATGCTGGTATGTTTTATTGGTTGAGTAGAATGCATCAGAGAGGGGTCTACCTCATATTTGGAGTTTTTTTGAAGGCTGGACATGCGAAGGGAGCATGATGGAGTAGGTGCATGCATAAGGAGAGCTCTAGTTAAGGAGCAATTGAAAATTTCAAGAGAAAAATTCAGCGATGCACGTTCTATAGTTGATTGGTGTAGTTCAACATTGTCATAGGGAGGGACACTTGATTCAACAGTGCACAGATTCTTTTGGTTCATTGAGGAGGGTATAGTGGGAGGTAGATTGGATTGTCATACAATCAAAGATTCTTCAAAGATGCATTCATTTTGAAGCTCAGATGCAGGCACATGGACCATTTGGACACGAGAGTTGGCTTTTTTTTGTCAGAGTTGTATTCAGTGCGAGTGGGATCAATGCGAGTCAAGTGAGTGGGTGGATACATGGGTACCACAGTATCTAACTCCTTTATCTCAAACAATATCCATGACAAATGACATAATGGAAAGTTCAATTGATTATGACATGCTTTTAGATCTACTACAGCTAGGACATATTTTTGCAGTTGTTACACCGCAGGGGAATGAAGAGAGATCAGACTATTGGTTGGCTCGATGTGTGCAAGTAAAGCATAAGCTAACACAACCAATGGAAGATGATGATGGTTTCATGTATCCTACAGGTTCAGTTGTGGTTGTAGGAACTTGGTTGCGAACATACATGATTAGAAAGAATGGCATACCTGCATTTGAAGACTACAAGAAACACAAGACCATTCTATTTTGGAAACTCGTAGGTTTTGTAAAGGGGTCTATTTTTGTACTTAATCAAGCTACAACTGAAGGTTTTCTTCCTGGTTCTTTCCTATCGGTATGCTCGTTTGAACTAGGTTTTGTAATACTATCTAGTCCTCTCCCCTACTATCTCTTACTCTATCTCTTACTCAAAGAGTAAGGAGAGAGCTTAACCCATCTATGTTTTTTGAAGAGACATACATATACTAGAAATCACACGTGAAGATGTAATGGGCACATTGATAGGTGCAATATGAAATTATGTATGCTACAATTGAAGTAATTGTAAGAAGTCTTGTTATGGTGAAAGTTTTATTAGAGAATACATAATCATGTTTTCTTAAAGAAGAAGTATTAATTGGTATTAATTTTGAAGTAAATTTATAACATATGCAAAGCATTTATAAATCAATATGTGTGTAATTGTAACAGTAAAATTTGTGCATGCCATGACATTTGCCACACAATTTTGTGTCTATTTTGAAGAAATGTCTTGATACATGTACGTAGTGACTCAACATGTAAATTCAAGCTCATCTCTCTATCCTTTTATCAATTTGCATACTTAAATCACTATACAATTAGCCCTATCCTATTCTTATTCACACACATCTATACATTTACCTTATTTTCCCATTTATCACATTCACCAATGGGTATGCCCTCATTTATCCATTAGCCACCTGGAATTGATTGTTAGCCACTTAGATTTAACTATTAACCCATTCTAGGACACTTCTTCAATTGCAAGGGTGACCTCATGGTCACAAACCTATTCCCTTTCATTTTAAAATTCAAAATTCAAACTTTTGGCTAAGTGGCATCATTCACCCACTTTGAGTTGACTAAACACATGTTTGGCATAATTTGATGATATACGCTAGCATTAATAACATACAATATATTCATTATAATCATGAAAACATTCATTTATCTTATAGAATTGGAGCAATTAATAGTGAGACATTTTGATTCAATGCAATAAAAATGAGTAACAAATTTGAACATCTAGAGTGCTTGCCAACTATTTTTAATCTTGTTTCACTTTTTGGGGATTGATCTAGGAGAACTTGCCTCCCCATGAGAAATCAACAACCCTTATGATATTTCTAAATACCACCAAGTCCCTAGATATTCAAGAGTAGATCAAAGATAAACATTCATACCCTTATCAACCCTTAATTATCCAATACCCCTATCAACCCTTAATTATGTTAGGTTGATTTTGTTTGATTGATTGCATTTACTTAATTATCCTAGGTTAACTTCATAAATAAACTTTTTTTTCTTTATATTTTGTTGAGCCCAACCAATCCTACACTTGATCCAACCTTCTTTTTAGGGTTTTACATTATTAAGGTTTTCAAATCTACAATTTTCTAAGTTTACATTCTATTTTCAAATTTGAACTTTCTTATACATCCTTGTACATAATTGATACATTTTTCTATTAGGTTTTGCATTTTTTATGTTAAGATATAGTAAATTATATTCACTTGCAATTTGATGTGTAAATATCTTGTATTGTTAGAATGAGTACTTGAATGATCATGAGGTGTTGAGGGAAATATTGTTTTCATTAGTATTCTTTGGAATGCTTGGGATATTGTTGTAATGGCATTGAATAAAGAAGGTCATCAATGGGAGTCACACAATCGTTGCCATCAATGAAATTGACCATCTCTCACATGTAATGCTTGGGAGTTACATTGGGAGAAGTGGATCATCTTTCCATAATGTTATGGGTTCCTACTTAGTTGATATGTTCATAGTGGAGGGATAGTTTCGGGAATTTGTGCTCTTGACAAGTTATTGGTCAAATACATTATCTATTCATGGATTCTATCTTGAGTTAAAGGTCTAAAAATGGTGGTTTTTTTTTACTTGAAAATAGAGTTTTTACCCTAGGGTTTGCAAAAATCTCTGAGATACCAAAAGTTTCTTTGTTTTCTAAGAATATTGGGGCCTAAATAAATGTGTCTAAGGTGGTGGCAGAGTTTGAAAGGTTGTGGAAGTGCTACATCCAATAAACCCTCAAGAATTACACTAAAAATAAGGGTTTTTTGATTTGACAGTTACAGGTCCGTACAAATGGAATCCAATTGCAGAATCTTTGTTTTCTTGGTAATTTAAATGCTCCCCCAAGGTTTTAAGGGTCTTTGTGGTGTTTGAAGGTATGTTGCTTTGCATTTTTGGGCTAATTGAGTAACCTGTTCAAGGGTGAATGTATAGGAAGTCAACGCTAGTCCAAAGGAGTCTATGTTGTTTCTCATATATGTTGTGTAACTTGGATATGGGTGTTTGAATCAGTCATGTGTTCATTTGGTGTTTTGGAAAATTGTGGAGTAATTGGACAAAAACTAGTTTCTCACTATTATAAGGGTTTAAGGGGGTTAAAGAGGGAAATGTGTATTTAGTTGCTTGTCAAGTTATAAGGGAGTTTTGGACTGTCCAAAGAGGTCAGAATAATCTTGTTAGATGCCTCAAATAGGCAGGTTGCAAAGAGTTTGTGATTGTGCCCTTGTGTCTACATCAAATTTTCACCTAATTTCACTCAGTCCAATGTAGCTCAGAGTGATTCAGTGTATTTCATTGCAAAAGAGGACCATCCCTAGCGTAAACATACCCATCTAGACATATTGGAACAATTTGTTTGGTCGTATGAGTTGCAGAATGAAAGTTGCACCACTTTGCAACTTTACACTGCTTGCATCTGACAACTTTTCCCTCCACTAAAAAGTCATCACCACAGGAAAAATCCTTTGAGATAGAAAAAACCAAGAGAGGTTTTTGTAGAAGGTCCCAACATGATCCCATAGCCTCAAACAAAGAGTCGGTAAGCATCATGGTCTCTGAGAAATAGCCCTTCAAAGATTGCTACCTTTTAGCACTTTGGACTCTTAAGGGAAATTGTCGATCCAATGTAGCTTGGAGTGATTCGGCGTATTTGGGTCCAAGAGAGGACCATCCCTAGCATAAACGTACCCATCCGGACATGTTGGAATAGTCTATTTGGTTGTATGAGTTGCGGAATGAAAGTTGCACCACTTTGCAACTTTACACTGCTTGCATCTGACAATTTTTCCCTCCACTGAAAAGTCATCACCACAGGAAAACGCCTTCAAGATAGCAAAAACTGAGAGAGGTTTTTGTAGATAGTCCCAACACGATCCCATCGCCTTAGACAGAGAGTTTGTAAGCATCACGGTCTTCGAGAAATAGCCCTTCAAAGATTGTTGTCTTTTAGCACTTTGGACTCTTAAGGGAAATCGCCAGTCCAATGTAGCTCAGAGTGATTCAGTGTATTTGGGTACAAGAGAGGACCATCCCTAGTGTAAACGTACCCATCCAGATGTGTTGGAATAGTCTATTTGGCCGTATGATTTGCGGAATGAAAGTTGCACCACTTTGCAACTTTACACTGCTTGCATCTGACAACTTTTCCCTCCACTAAAAAGTCATCACCACAAGAAAACGCCTTTGAGATAGAAAAAACTGAGAGAGGTTTTTGTAGATGGTACCAATACGATCCCATAGCCTCAGACAGAGAGTCTATAAGATCACAGTCTCTGAGAAATAGACCTTCAAAGATTGTTGCCTTTTAGCACTTTGGACTCTTAAGGGAAATCGTTGGTCCAATATAGCTCAGAGTGACTCGACATATTTGGGTGCAAGAGAGGACCATACCTAGCATAACAAATTCCATCCGTGACGGTTGGAACAACCGCTTGGTCGCATTTTAGAGTTGCGAATGAAAGTTGCACCACTTCTCACACCTTATTACTTGCATCTAGCAACTTTTCCCTCCACTGAAAAGTCATCACCACAGGAAAATGCCTCTGAGATAGAAAAAACTGAGAGAGGTTTTTTTAGATGGTCCCAACATGATCCCATACCCTCGCATTTTAAGTAGTTTGTAATCATCTTGGTCTCCAAGAAATAGCCCTTCAAAGATTGTTGTCTTTTAGCACTTTGGACTCTTAAGGGAAATCGCTAGTCCAATATAGCTTGGAGTGATTCAACATATTTGGGTGCAAGAGAGGACCATCCCTAGCATAAACGCACTCCATCCGTGACACATATGGAACAACCGCATTGGTCATATGAGTTATGGAATGAAAGTTGCACCTCACTTTGTAACTTTTACATCGCATCCGCAACTTTTCCCTCCACCAAAAAGTCATCACCACAGAAAACACCTTCAGATAGCAAAAAATGAGATTTTTTTCAGATGGTCCCAAATACTCTATCCCATAGACTCCTGGACATGGAGAATCTTATAAGAATCAGCCTATGAGAAATAGACCTTCAAAGATTGTTTCCTTTAGCACTTTGACTCTTAAGGGAAATTGCCTATCCAATATAGCTCAAGTGATTCGACGATTTGGGTGCAAGAGAGTGACCCTCATCCCTAGCTGCAAATGTACCCATCCGGATGTGTTGGAACAACCGCTTGGTCGTGACGAGTTAAAGTGTAATGAAAGTTGCACCACTTTGCAACTTTACACCGCTTGCATCCGACAACTTTTCCTCCCTCTAAAAAAGTCATCACCACAAGAAAACGCCTCTGAGATAGTAAAAACCGAGAGGTTTTTGTAGATGGTCCCAACATGATCCCATAGCCTTGGATGGAGAGTCTATAAGCATCACGGTCTTCGAGAAATAGACCTTCAAAGATTGCTGCCTTTTAGCACTTTGGACTCTTAAGGGAAATCATTAGTCCAATGTAGCTCGAAGTGATTCAGTATATTTGGGTGCAAGAGAGGACCATCCCTAGCTTAAATGTACCCATTTAGACGTGTTGGAACAACTGCTTGGTCGCATCGAAGTCAAGTGAATGAAAGCTGCACCACTTTACAACTTTACACTGCTTGCATCTGGCAAGTTTTCCCTCCACTGAAAAGTCATCACCACAGGAAAATTCTTTCGAGATAGAAAAAAAACCAAGAGGCTTCTTTGTAGACGTCCCTTAACACAATCCCATAGCCTCATACTCTGAGTCTGTACATCACTTGCCTCCAAGAAATAGCCCTTCAAATATTGCTTCCTTTTAGCACTTTTGGACTTTATAAAACTAGTGGGCAACATAGTTAACTTCTTCACAAACTTGGTTTGAAGTGCAATTTCATTATTTTTGTGCATTTTAAAATGGAGTTTTAAGCTCAACTTAAAAGTGACCTCTAAATAACTTCAAACACCTTAACTACCTCATTCTTATTCATTTGTTTTGCAAACAAGCATTTTCATTCCAAGAGGTTGAGCTTTCATTTTTGCTTGTTGGATTGAATGCGGACCGTGACGCAACTTTCTTTTTTCAAAAATTGTTCAACATCATTGAACTAAGAATTTATCACACATCTGTAGAGAAACAAAGGAGTAACACAAACTAAAACACATTACACTTTAGTTCTCACCGACTTGATGTACTCTTCAACATCTCTCTTCTCTAAAAGTGACCCTAAAAGCGACCTCTAAATCACTTCAAACACTTAACTACCTCATTCTTATTCATTTGTTTTGCAAACAAGCATTTTCATACCAAGAGGCTAAGCTTTCATTTTTGCTTTCAAAGAAAAACCTTCCTATGCCACTGCTACATTGCATAGGTAAACTAGGTTTTGTATTGTGGACCTATATTAAGCTACCACTCTCAAGACCACTGTAACAATGTTACTAAATAATTTTTGAGACTGCAAGAAGACATATGATAACTCTTGAGTATACTAAAAGAATTCTTATGATTTTTGAAGAATGCTGATAACTCTACTCAGTTGTCTTATTTTTTCAATATCATACAAATTGAAGCCTTGAATCAATAGACTTTGTATATCAAGCTACCATAATTCAAGTTTCAACGATGAATATTTATCATGCATGTTTTAAATGACATTCAAGTTTATAGTTGTTTTTTTGTTTATATGATGTTATGTGATATTCTAATCATAATTCATGCTTCTAAGTTGCACACACACACACACACACACACACACACACACACACACACACACACACACACACACACACACACACACACACACACATATATATATATATATTATTTTTACATGTTTTCTCCATTGTTTGACCCCTACACTACAAGTAAATGGCTGCATAGCATGTGGAATGAGGGGGCAACAGGCCTGAGACCCCTTTAAAGTTTGTTTGAGTTCTTTTCATTTTTTGTGAGTTTTGTGCCAAGTTTCCTCAAAGAAATGTGGTCTCATAGAATTCCATGACAAGCTAATGCAATTGATAGTTGCTCCTAGTTATTAGTTATGTAATGTGAAGTAATTGCATAACTGCTTAGGTTGACTTTGTAAAAACTATATTGTTATTGAATTTTTTTCATCTATCAGCATCTAGTTGTTACTTATGCAATGTGAAGTAATGCTTTGAGTTTGAAAATATGTGCAATGCAAATGTAATCAACAATATGAATATAAAACTACATAATATTTAACCATTCTTTTTATGCTATTGTACATTGATATTTAACCATTGCTCACTTGATTAAATTTTCAAAGAGTTTAATCATGCACATGAGGAGGAAATTAAATTTTGATTGTCAACTTCTATATATATTAAATTATCCAATAATCAAGTGTATGTCCATATACAAAAATGGCATCAACGCCAACTCAAACAAAGTTTTACAATATGTGGCATATGCCATCTTAGTATCTATTCAAATTTTACATGCCAAAATGTCTCTTATCCTAAACTACTGGTGGATCATCAAAATGGAGCCTCTTTGAAGCACTCGTTGGCTCTGAAGGTAGTTGCACAAGAAAAAGTCAAACCACAATTGAGATTAGTTATACTATATAATTTAAAATCAAATAATTAACATAAAATCAATACACATTGAATTATATTTGAACTCTAAAATTGAAATCTTGATTACCTGAAATATACGTCTCTTCGAAGGGTCAGGAGTCCTAGAATATACCCCTCTCAAGGGACTAACCAAACCAAATTTTGTAATGTCAATCCATATATGTGAACAAACACATGAAATTGATCCAAGTTAGCATAGAATTGTTAGTAATAAGAACATATTTACCAAGCACAAAATAAAATAAACACATACCTCTTTAGGCTGCTCTTTTTTTGTATCTCCTTTAGGTGTTTCAACACCTCCTCCTTCAGGTGTTTGAATACCTACTCCTTCAGGTATTGTGGCACTTATCAACAATGATGTATAGCTCACAACTGCCTGCACATAAAAAATGACAAGTACATATGATACTACGAATCTATGTCAATGTATGCATAATCAATAAAAGATCTTATAAATCTTAATTCAATGAAATTTGAGTTCAATTACCTTTCCCTTATCTAACATTGTGCCTCCATAGTCTAGAGAGCATCGCACCTTGCTCGCACTAGGTGTTTCCTACAAGCAGAGAATAAGATAAACATATAAGTTAATATATAATTTCATTAATGACAATTCAAATGACAAGCAAGTATATAGTAAAAAAATGTAAATGAGTGAGTGCAAAAATACATATTGTGTGTGTCTCAAGGCCAAATGAAATGGCCCTAAGGGTGCTATCAGTCACCCATGTGAGCTCCTCCTCAGACAGTAACTGTTAAATAGACCATGTAAATAAATATTAGTACTTGATACTATCTCTTATTAATATTCATTTTTAAAAAAATGCAAGTTATGAATTTACACCTTAAATGTTACTTATGTAACTACTCCAATATCCACCTCTCTAGCAGGAGAGGACTCTGTAGGGTGTGCTCCACTCCCCTGCATGTGATCTGCTATAATCTCCACATCCTGGATGTCATAATCAAAAGTGTCTAATGGTTGCTCAGGGGGCTGTACAATAGGACCCAAGCATATTTTTTGGCATGTATTGCAAATATGTGGACTCAAGGAGGATGATGTAGCAACACTGGATCCATCGCCAAGATCACCAAACTGTGGTTGAGCTACTGAAGAAGCATGGGAAACCAAAAGACCACTCAAAGAGTGAATGGCCTGGATAGTTTGTGTGGCTGCATCCTCTGTAATATCTGGATGTTGTACTAGAGGTGGCGGAGGAAGGGGAGGATGAGGAACATGTGGGTGCCTGACTACTCTAGCTGCCCCTGGCCTATCCTAGGGCATACCTCCACCAACACCCTGGAAGGGTTTAATGTCAAAGTAATTGACATGATACCCTAACAAAAACTCAGAATATAATTTTTTAATAAAGTAAAAAGGTACATCAAGATTATTGTTTGGTGGTTTATCAAAAACCATACACCAATGATCCTAAAAGTTATCTACTATGCCCCTATGCATGCACCATTTTATAGAAAGTTTTGGTTTGTTAACATTAACTGGAAAACCAGTGCTGGGGTTAATAAATAAATAGGCTATTTGGGATTTTGTTATTTGGAGATCTTTCACATCATCATAAGACAATCCACATGCATAATATTCCCTCATGGTTTCTCGCCACAAATGAAAGGCATTATGTTGGGTGGAGAGGGTTTCTACATTTGTAATTATTCCTGTCAATGTGGTTGACATACGGGATAATCGAGGGTTTTTCTTATAAACATCACAAATTCCCCTCAATTGCTCCAATTTTTCATGAATTAAGTCTTCAATTGATGGCTGCGAAGGTGGTGGAGCATTTGGCATTTCTGCATTTTGATTCTCGGCTAGTGGATTTTCATTCTCAACTAGTGGAATTTGTGCATTCTCATTCTCAGTAGCCATAATGCCTGATTAAAGTTAAAAAATAATTAATCTAATTAAAATTAGACAATATAAATGAAAATATTATAAAAATACCCTAGTTTTTTAAAAAAATCCAAAAAAAACCATACTTTTTAACAAAAATCTATAAAATTCTCTAATTTTTAATACAAATACATAAGAAACACTATTTTTAAATCAAAATCCATAAAAATAATTCATTTTTTTATCAAAATCCATTCTAAACTCAATTGTTTCATAAAAATTCAATCAAAAACCCTATTTTGAAAAACAATCCACAAAAAACATTCATTTTTTAATCAAAATCCATTCTAAATTCAAAATTTTCATAAAAATTCAATCAAAAATCCTATTTTGAAAAAAATCCATTAAAAACATTTTTTTTTATCAAAATCCATTCTAAACTTCTAAATTTTCTACAAAAATTCAATCAAAAACCCTATTTTTAAAAAAAAATCCACAAAAAACCATATGAAATTATTCAAATCTAAATCAAAATTGAATCAAATCAAATAAAAATAAAAAAACTTACCTTTTCAAATCAGATTTTGGCCAAATCAGATATCTGTTACATGAAGAATCAATTCACTGTGCGCTCGCGGGTTGTTGACTGTGAAATAACTTTAAAACAACGACTGAGTTTTTTTATATATGCTTTTTACAAATCAGATATCTGATTTGTAAAACTAGGTTTGATGTTTGCTATGGTGGTGTGTACTGACACCCGAGCCTAAAAAAAGTCAACATGTTATTTTCACATTTTTCGGTCGATGAAAGACATGTTTTTTTCCTCATTACCACTTTTTGGCCCAATATGATCCTGCACATACTGAGACATCTTTCCATTGACTATTAGAAATTGAAAATTCAACATCCTAGGTAAAATTTATGCCCATTTGAAAAATATGCTCTAATTTGGCTTATAAGGTTGTAGGTCGGTGACCCTAGGTAGCCCACTAGCAACAATGGTATGCCGACAATGCCCAAGTGGTGCTATGTGGTGGTGGACCCAAGGAAATTTTTTAATTTGTTTAGATTTTGAATTTTAAATGTTTTTCCCTCCTAGGATTCGTTTTAGTGACCCCCATGAGACCATAGTTGGGAATTGGGGGCCTAAGGACCCATTAGCCCTAGTTACCAGTGGTAGCCAATAGGTCTATTGGCCCCAACAACATCAGCGATACCAACATTACCTTGTGGTACCACGTATTGACAAGTGTGGTAAGGGGGGTACGGGGTTTGTGAATCCCACCCCCCCTAAATTTTTTTTTTAAATAATTTTTCAATAATTACTTTATTCCACTTTTTTTTTTTTAATATTTTTTTTATGTTTTGCTCCTCTGTAGACATCAATGATTATACAATTGTACAATCAAGCAAGAGACAAATTTTTTTTTTTTTTCATAGTGGTCAAAATACATTTTTTTATATCAATCTTCATTTCTTAGTTATCCTAGATCTAATGGTGAGATTTTTTTTGTCTCAAGAGGCCATCTATAAAATTTCCTCTAAAAACCCCCATATGAAGCACATCCAGAAAGCCATATTTTCAAAAAAAAAAATCAAACTCCAAATCTGTAATAAGCACAATAGATTTACAAACCCTAAAACCCTATATCTGTAAAATAACAACCTACAAATGTGTCTCATACCTTGAAATGCATTATATCCTTCTTACATTTCCATGGATTCAAATTTGCACCAAATATACTCAAACAAGGTTCATACATAACCTAGGAGCTCACACCTCCCACAACTATGAATAAATATTTTATACCACTTATTAGGAAATAAATGCATAATACCCAAAATGTGTAATTGATTTCCTACATAACCCCATTAGATAAAAACATCAATGCAAGCTTACATACATAAAAACCCAACTCTAAAAGCATCCATACTCCATCTATTATTCAACAACAAAACAATGCATGCACTTATAGAGTTACAATGAATAAGTATGAAATATTGAGCCTCTCCAATGTATTCTCTATGTTTCCACGCATGAATCCACACATCTCATGTCATGCTTCATATATGTGCTCCTTAGAGCAGCCATTCAATACAATGATATGTCGTTTACCCATCTAATCTTAACCACTAAACATGTGCTTTATTTTATAGACTCAAGCTCACACAAATCAAACCAAGTGGTAAGATAAATCCATGTGCCTCTAAACCATGAGTACACAAAACCATTGACCCCTCATTTACTTTTTGATACAAATATAAAATATTCTTCCTAATTAATTATTCTATGTCTCCCACACATAAAATAACTAACCTAATTTTACATACAACTTTACAAGTGGCCTCAAATAAATATTTGAGGTAGCTAAAACAACCTCCTAGATGCACCACAAAAAACATCTATTTAATTTACAAAATTATTTAATTTTATGCAAGGTATACAACACTTAATTCTAACAATATGGATATGATATTCTCCACATATTTTATCAAGTATTTTGAATGCGGCTTTTAAGGAATTTTTTTGGTAAGTGAAATGGAATATTTGGAGGGTACATAACCAAGATCAATGTATGACTTGGATTTTATGGAGGTGGACCTGGGAATAATCTTAAAGGATGGTAAATGGTTGTTATATTTTCATTCCAATATCTTTCAATATTATAAGTGGTGGAAATCTCTAAGAACAGTAACTTCTACATAGTTACATGGAAATTTGAGTCACTATTGATAGGTGCATGATATGAAGTTATGATTAACCAAAAAAAGAGGTATGAAAGATCCAAGTCTAGGAAATAACACAAGGTATATTGCAATGAGGATCATACCTCAATAGGAAGGTGAATATTACAAGCTAATTATCTCTCTACATTATCATAAGTTTTGATAATGATAGTTTGAGAACCCAAATATGTTACTCAATAGCTCAAATCTCACACAAATCAAAGTGTACAAATATTTAGGCTTGACCAATTATCTATAAGCATACACTTTATTTTATGTTCAAATATGATAGCCTCAATATGAAGGGGATGGTTGTGTGATGGATCAAGGGAAGGAAATTCATTTTGAGTGAACGTGGGGTAATGATCAATGGAAACGTGGCCAATAAGGGCATGAAAGTGTGAGGGATTAATGTTATTGGTAAATTGTGTTTATTGGAGGATTCAATTTAGGATATCCCTATGAATGGAAGATGTATGAAGGAGTTCAAGAATGAAAATCTAGATGGATGTTCACTCAAGATGGTTGATGAGATTGTATTTTTTCTTAAAATTAGGATTGGGTAGAGTACGGCCTTGGATGGTGAATTTTACACATTGAGTAGTGACATTATAGTTAAATGTTTTGATTTTAATGGTGTGAACTTTTTTTTTAATTGTTAGAAATGATATAATCATAGGTGTGAGGTTTTTATGGTAATGGATGGTGTGTGTCTATAGGATTTTTGTCCTTGATGTTTCTTAGAGGCACTCTAATAACTAAATTTAAGGAATGGGTTTTGATAGGCCCCAAATATCAATTGATCAAGGTATTAGATGGTCCTTAAATTTTAATTTTACCTCTATATATAAGGTCTTGGATATAGTGTTTTAATTTCATGCACTTGTTTGTGGAATAATCCCCAATTCAATGATAACCATAATCTTTTTTCTCCTTGTACCTATTTTCACTTGGATTTTCACCCTTTCCAAGTACTTGACTCAACTATCCAATGAAACATGGGAAGATATCTCAAAGTGTGGGATTTGATAGTTATTGTCACATGAAATTGCACCTTGCTAAACATGGGCTCAGCATTCCAATGACATAGTGGAAATGACCTCAAGGTGTGGGACCTTGCAAGATGAGGCCATGTCTTTGGAGAAAGCTAGATTCCACTTTTGATCCAAGTGAATATGTTTTTTTCTAACCCAACACATGGAAACATACCACTACCCTACTCTAATCAACTCACAGGGGAAAAGGGATAGAAGGAATGCATAAAAATAAAAAGAGGAGGTGATACACCAAGATTAGAAATGTTTTTTCCTACCTATGATTGCACAAAGTATCAACAAAACCACTAAGAAATCTCACACAATTCTTTGTTTCACAAATTTTATAAGAGACCATGAAGGATAGGATATGAAAACTCCTAAAAAGGGGTGTATATTACCCAAAATTAACACTTATAGTAGATTAGCACACTCATATAACTTGTAAAGATTATGAAATTTCATGCATGCATAGAGGTATCAAATGTTACACAAGATACAAGCATAGAGAAGAGGTTAAAATAATATTTTATTAACACAAAGGCATGAAATCCAATTTTACTATTACAGAATGCAAAATTTGCATGGGTCTACTAGAAAAAATCCAAGAAACAACCCTTCAAAAGAATACAATGCTTTCCTTTATAGTTGAAGCATAACTAAAGATATTTTGGAATCAAACCCTAACTTAGGGTTAGAAACTAGTAGGAAATTATATCAGATTAGATGCAGATGGTTGGATCCTTAAATTCCATGTTGAGCAGTCATTACAACAACCCAGATGTTCCTACTATGCCTCTGCACTAAATAATTTTGTAAGTGTAGAGCTAGAAAAGCCCCATGAAATTCAACATGAAATTTGGTCCAAAATGGTCTATAACATGTAAGGAGGTATGGTATTTCTTTCACATTGAATATGGTATGGAAATCCACAAAAAATTCTCAACAAACTCATGTATTAGATCGAGTAGTTGGGATGTCACTCAAACATTACTGTAAACTCCCAACAAACAAGAATATCTACTAGTTGTTGAAAAATTTGAATTCAAGTCATGGATCTATTGATAAGAAACACGAATCAACAAATGTACTTGCCTTGATTGGATTTGAAATCCATTAAAAAGTCTTAGCCAATTGGGAAGTGCCACGTTGAAGTGTCTTTACACATCATCAAGGTAGGCCCAAGGAGAAAATTCATCGAAGAGGCTACTGATGTCATCAAAGGACATGTATCATCTTTTTTGCACCTCTATAGCCTAAAAAGGGGCCTACCATGAAGAACTTGTGGAATCACATAATCCATGCCATGTGTCAACCTCCTGTATCTCTTCCATAAAAAATTGGACCTGTGCTAAAAACTCGTGGACATGCGATAACTAACAAAAAGTTATTGAGTTTCGAAATTTCCACAATTCTACATCTTGAGATGGGGCTTGCCTTAAAAATTATATGGGCTCACAAAAATCATGTCAAGTGTTTCCTTTTCACACTTTCACAACTAAAAATTGGAGCCCTTTGAAAATCATGTGGGCTTACGAATTCATGCCTAATAGGTGTCAAGCTATCTACACTTTCATGCTTGAAAGTAGGAATTATTTAAAAGGCTTGCAGGTGAGTAGGAACAATGAGATGCTACCACACATCACCATCCTGCACCACTATGCTCATAAAGGAACTTGGCCAAAAATACCATGTGCTTGCAATAAAATTAACCAGAAACCTCTCACATTTCTACAACAAAATTAGGTGCTTGTTAAAAAATTCTATGGATGAGTAGAATTAACTAGAAACCTCCACATGGTGACCTTTATGCTTTTCCATGGCTAAACATTTCCATAGTGAAATTTATCTCATGGATGTGCAAAGCTTGCACCAAATTTCACTCTTTTTGTGCCTCCACGCTCAAAAAACTCTAATAAAAAATATCCATGAGGATATGAAAACCAACCAAATGTAAAGGATGGTGAGAGTGGGGATGGAAACTAGATTTCAACTTTTGGACCAAAAATCCAAAAAGAGTTTGAAACTTTGAAGAAGGAAGAAGTTGATAACAGGAAACCAAAATAGACTTGGACCATTATACCAAAGGTTCAAAATTCCAAATGAAACCCAAAAGGTTGAAAGAAGGGAAGGAATAAAATGGGGTGAAAGTCAAGATCAAAGATTTTGGATAGATTTGAACCTTTGAAAAAAAGGTCCAAATGACTGATGGACTTCCAAAGTCCCAAAATAAAGGAATTAGAATTACAAAACGAAAATAAACACTTGGATGAAAAGTGCAAATATTTGATCAGGTCCTCAAAGTCCAACAAGACCAAAGAAAGAGACTGGAAGGAAAAATAGAACTTCAAAAGAAGTTCATTTAGGACTAAAGTTTAAAGAATAAAGATTAAAGGAGAAGGAGGAAATCGGGATCGTTGGACAAGGTGTCAGGACCAGTTCAAAATTGCGAAGTGATGAAGAACGTCCGGTATCCATTCAGAACTGGAAGGACTCCGGAAAAGTCATCACCAGAACATTTCATCAGGTTTTAAGTCGAGGATCATCAACTGGAAGGATCTTTTGGGCATAATGAACCATTTAATATATCTCATATCAGTTATAACTAATGGAATATGCTCCAAAATATGGGGTGGCACAAAGTGTCAACAATAGTTAGAGTTCAACCTCCAAAGAGGGTTGGTTCCCTTAGTACTCACCTAATTTAAACTATGTTGTTTCTTATTGAGAAAAATGATAGAGAATTATGTAAAATGAAATCTAAATCCTAATCAGGTGATGCACCAAAGTGCTTTTACGACATGTGCTACTATTTGGCATACATAATATGTTCAATAGACAAGCTCTAACTTGCACAACTCAAGTTTCTATCATTTTTACACATAAGTGCTTTACATAAAAGTTGGAGTTCAACAATATTAAGAAGAAATTAGTTATTTTCACAACTAAGAGTTGTGTGAAAAAATAACATAACCTACAACCTACATAAAACTTACATATTTTTGCAAAAAGGTGCTTGGAAATAAGACATAAAATGAAGGATTGCCTATGTTGTCACAAAACCACATCAATCATTTGTAGTTACACACAAATAATATATTTGAGAAGGAAAAATTGCTTGTTTTATTGATAAAAGGTATTCTTATAGTTGCATACATGCTTGAGAATGAAATTTCTATGAGTTACAATGTTGTTCATGCTAGAAAGAACCTTCAAAAGTTATAATACATAGCCAATAAAAGATAGAATTACCTCTAATATGTCCTTAGGCCTTCTTTTTGTTCTTTTCAATAGCGTTCTAGACATTAGGAACATGTTTTGAGGATAAAATGACAAGTGGTTACTTTAGTTTGATGGGTCAAACCTCCTTGGGTGTCCAACTAAATTGTCACTACTTTTTAGCCCTTGAAATGTTGATTGCAGGTGGTTGAATGAAAAAATATTGTTACTTTGACCTTATCCATCCATAAAAATCTCCTTAAATAACTCCTATATGCTTGGAGATTCCCCAAACTGTGTCAAACTGCCCTATATTCTCTCAATTTCTTACACAACTCATCAAAGTACCATTACATCCTTGCAACTATCCATAATTCCTTATTCCATACTAATAGGGCATGTGGAAAAGGATTTGGAAATGATGAAATTCCCTATGATGGTGTGGGAGATCCTCAAGATTAGGTGTTTTCACACATGTTTCATGTCTTAAAGCTTCTTTGTCCTGATCTTTACCACTCCTTATGTTGTCATTATCATTTCAAAGCTACGATTGCCTTGCCTTTTCATGGAAAACCTTCTGAAAATTTCCCTAGATTTTTCATGAGATGATTGTATCCTATTACATGTTTTGATATCTTCACAAGGTTTACAAAGCACACACTTTATTTTCTATATGATATTGTGCATTTCATGCACACTTACTCACTCATTATATCTCCATGGCACTATATTTTAAGCACTCAAATATTGCCTACACAAGTTCTATAATATACCCATTCATGATGTCATGATATTTGACTAAACCCTTGACAAGCCACCATTATGGTAAGTTTTCTAATTTAAAGTCTTTCAAACCATCATGTATTGACTTGTAGGCTTCATGCACCTATCCATACATTCCAAGAGAATATCATCTTTGACATTGTGATGTTTTATTTAACATGTTTATAATACATTGAACTTGCTCCTTTGGTGACTATATTTTGTGCCTTTATCCTTTTGTGTTCACTATGGAATTGTTTTCTTCCTTTATTCCTCATGGCCTTCAAATATTATATGAATATTTTAAATCATCCTTTAGGTCATGTTTAACCAATCTTCTTCAGCCACTCTATCTTCTAGATCTCTTTTAGTCATCATGGCTTTCATCATATGGTTAAAGGGGCCATCATCTTGACTATGTTATAAAATAACTCATGCTTTTATTTTTCTAAACCATTCAAATCATGATAGAATGGACTTGAGTGATGTCATAACCCACCTATATATTCCATATGTTCCTTGAGTTCCATAAACTCTATTTTTATCATACAGACCTACCTCATAGCCTTACTGCACTCCCATACAATGGATTTTCTTAGCAATCTTGGTTTATAGTTGTGTCTCAGTGATTTTCACATGGTTTGTGTGGTTTGACCCCATAATTTTAGCCCTACCCTTATTAACTATCCTCATGGATAGACTTCATACATTTTGTTGAGTCTACAAGATGAACACCAAAGTCTAAATTTCCTTCTCACTATCATAAGTGCACTTAGAATTTTGTGATATCATCCCTCTTTGGCTTGAAAATTAGTGTCCCAAGGCTTACTCCTTAAACCTTTTCATGCTCTATGTTTTTCTTCCTATTTGGGTGATCCCACAATACTAGTTTACAATTTTTGGCCAAACTAGACATTGAACTAATTTTTTTTAACTAAATCTTCACTTTCAAGCACCTATAGTGGCAAACTATGAGGAATTTGAAGATGATGCAAACTAGTGATTTGTGACATTTCTCTATAGATTCTAAAGTAATATTTTTTCAAAAATTGAATCAGATGCACTTTTCCATCTCCTTCAAAAACTATTTTTAACAATAAACATATTTTAAAGAGTGATGTGCTTCTTATAACTTTTTTTCTATGAAGGATAATTTTTTTTTTCAAATTTAGATTAAGTAACTATATCTAGTGCATGGAATTGGTTTCATTTCATTGGATATTTTTTTCTTAATTAAGTTTCAAATTCAAACCCGTTACCTATGGACATGATTCTTGGCTAAAACCTATAACTTTTTTGTATGTATAAAAAATTACATTGATCGTGGCTTATCAATATCTGGCTCTGATCTTTTTTTTTGACAATTTGCTTTTTTCCTGTGTAGAACAGAGAGCTTGATTTTTGGTGAAAACCATATGTTTAATCAAACTAAAAAATACACATAATAAAACCAAAACATATAAAAATTATATTCAATGGATAGCTCGTTCTGAGGCTACCATCATCCAGTTGGGTCTGTGAAGTCTCCATTTTCATCCTCAACCCAAGATTCGAAGGGAAATTTTTTGCATATATTTGGTGCAAGAGGGGGAGAAGGGGGAAAAAGGGGGGCTCTAGCGAACCAAGGTTTTCTAGAACTAGGGGGTTCACTAGAACCCCCTTCTTTTGAAACCCCTTTCAACACAATTGTAAACCAGTTTTGTGGGTTTACCCATCTCCTTGAGTTCTTTATAGGTGTGCATGTTATTTGGTTCTTCATCTTTTGAATGAATTCATTGATGGTTTGATATTTTTCTTTCTTTACTTTTATCCATCACCATTTTTGTTTCCTTCATTCCCTCAATAGACTAAAATTGATCAATTGCTACAAGTGTATGATACTTTAGATGTATGGGATAGGGATTTGGTATGATTCACTAGGTAATAATTCCTTGCCTTTTTCAGTGCCTTGATTAATTTTTATCCTTCATATCATTTAGATAATAATTGAGTGGAAATGAATCTCTAGATGAATGAGAAAACTTAGTGCCATTTATGTCATACCTTAATTTTGGGCCACCAGATTGTCTCAAAACATGCCAATCTTCATCTTTCCCATATTACTTCTCCATTTGAATGGGGCCTTTTTAAAGTGAGATCAAGGTCCACAAGTTCCTCTATTTCATCACCTTATTCTTGAATTGTGGCACCTCCTCCAAACATGTTGCCATAGATTCTTAAGCTCATTTTTTCTAACATGTTTTACAAGAAATTCTATAGCAACCTTTAATAGGAATTTGAAAATAATACCCATAGAATCATGTATTGGAATCATTATAGAATGTATATGTTTGCAGTTTTGCTATCTCATGACCTTACATAGAACACCAATTCCTAAAAGGAAAGGCATGAATACCTCTATCAAACATGGAAAAAACCTTGGCTATGACTATCATCTCATGATGACTTCCTTCACTATCTTCAATGTCTTCAAACATGCTCCTTTGATGGGCTAATATGTGCACTTTCATCTTGCAACTTGTTCATTTTTATTGTTACTCTCAAGCCCTCAGTGTTTCATCTTGAAAAACCTAACCTAATGTATCAATCACATGCAGATCCATTCATTTGATTATCTCCTTAATATCACTTAAATACTAGGTCATTATGATTGAGCATAACACTACTATCATTAGATGAGGTCATCATGTTGATTTTTGGTACTCTCCACTTATCAACTAAGCCCTCTTTATTAATTGTTCTTTTGGTTACTTCATGATCCCTACCCACTATTATGAAAAATAACTATGGTGTCTATATTCTTGATTGTCTTTGTCTTCTATGTCTTTATCCCTCAAACTCTGCCTTTCTTATCAATCTTTCTCATGATAGGTCTATCACTTACCTTCTATGTCTCCCTCCATTATGGACTATCCTACTTCCTAGATTCATGTGGATAAAAAAAGCTCTTAATACTTCAACAATATCATGATATATTTGTAGTGGCTTCATACTTGATAGTTGTAAATTTTTTTGACAAGGGTTTTGAATAATGTTTCAAATATTTGATAGTAGCAAATTCATCCTAATAATAATTTATCGCATAGCTTTAATAGAGGCTTGAATTTCATCTAGGAGTTCATTTAAAGGGTTTAGATATATGTCATGATGCATAGGAGTGCTCACTTTATTTTATCTTCTTCTATTATTTTCCACATAAATGTTCATTTATTATTCTATCTATGCTCAATCAAAGGATGAACCATTAAGATAATTACCACAAGGATCCTTATACTATCCTAGACCTTATATAATTTCTCATAAGTACTTGAGAAACATACACAAAGTAATATCTTGAACTCAAAATAATTCTACATTATTGAGTATGAATAACTCTTGATGACAAGGAGAAGAACTGAAAATGATAATAGACTTGTCTAAGCTTCTTCATAGTTTTCATGTGCATACTTATGCATGGGTTGAAAGAATTGATCTCCAAGAGTCATACAAACATTTACACTCTCTTCTTCCTCATTATTGTTACATTCTCACATCAAAATGATCTGAAAAATGGTTTTAAGGCCCTAAAAATGATAAAACAATGAATCCAAACATTGTATACACTCTTTGTTATTAAAATTGAACATAAAAGTGTTGGATCCAAAATGACCTCCCTTGTAACTCCCCATTACAACTTGAATAGTCCTAATCATGCCATGAAAGCCTACAAGAATTTTGAAAGGAAAACCTAACATGAAAAAACCTTTAAAGGGTTTGATCCAATCCTATTGAAACTCAAACTCTTGTCAAGATAAAACTCTCTCCAACCTCATTCAACGTGGAGTTGACAAAGTAAAGACACTAACAAACTAAGACTCCTTTTCAAATATGAAGATATAAAATCCCTAAAAGATTTAAAAAAAACACCTTAATACACTTTCGCTCACAAGAACACCTAATCCTTTTCAAATTCCTAAAACAAGACTACAACCTTTTAAAATAATATGATCTTTGTTTAAAGGCTATTTTGAACCAAAGGAGTAAAATAGACTAATAGTACCAAGAGGGTTTGTGTTGACTATCATCAAAGGGTTTTGTGAGCATAAGGTGACCATGTTTTCTTTGACCGATTGATTGAACACCACTTTTATAGGTTATCCTAAAGGTATGAATTATCTTATCCTTCTCTCAAGTTTAGGAGATGCAAATGGAATAGAAATGGATGAAGATATTTGGATGGTTGGACATGTTTTAAGTTGATGACAAGTAGTCATTGACTACATTCTTTTTCTTGATAAATAATTTGGGCTTATTAATGGAAATTTTGTATTTGTCATTTTGATTTTTATCTTTTAAATAAAGTTTTATTACCCCTTTAGCAATGAGGTATTTTTCATTTTGAATTACCCTTTTGATGAGATCATCAATAAGTGACATATTAGACTTGTAAATAAAATTTCAACTCCCTATTGATATTTGTAATAAATATGTATAGGAGTTAATTTTTGAATATTTTCCATGGGAACCTACTGGTCAAACCTCTCCACTCTTGAAAAATGATGAAAAACTCCCCCTAATTTTTATTTGGTGTTACAAATGTTCATCATGGCTAACTCATGTTTCATGTAATAGGATTACTATTTAATAAAAAATATAACTGGGTCTCCAAAGGATGTGATGGTGCCCTCAGGTTGGTGCAAGAACCATTTGAGTGCTTATCCACCTAAGATATGAGGGAATAAATATAGTTAGTATATATCTTTTTGCATAACTTCTTGGCTATCCATAAATAATTATTTGATGTGTTGCCTATGGTCACTCTTCTCTTTGCACTTATCATATTTTGGAATTTCTAAAGAGGTAACGAATGGGATTTGTAAGATGGATCGATAAAAATTATATACAAATAACTCCTTGAATGTGTATAATTTTGTGGGTCCCACCTTGGATTCCATTAAGTACATCTTTCGTGGCTTTTTATTTTTGAGAAAAATATGGGATAGGTGGTGGTGGAGGTGGAAAAATTTATTGATGATGTTACATGTTGTACTTCTGAAGAAAATCAGGGTGGCACAACCAAAACATACTCAATCAATCTTTTACCAAAGTCTTTAAACATCAACCAAGTTGATTTTCCACACAAATTGCCCTTATTCCTTGTAGCACAACAAATAGGGTATTTTTTGTCATAACTTTCAAAAAAGATCTCCAACCCACAACCTAAACCCTGTTTGGGATACCCATTAAGCCCTTTAATAACATATTTCAAAAGAAAAAGGGGTTTCTTTGGAACATAACCCTCTAAATTTTTCTACTATGCTTCACCATAACCCTAATTAGGCTAAATCTACTAGGTCTCAATAGGCTTTTTCCATTTCAGGGCTCTAAACTTCAATTCAACACCTCAAACATGTCAAATATAACCTGAATCAACATTCCCAACCATTTAAATCAATTCCCTAATTGTGTTTCTTCAAAACCCTAAGTCTATGCCACTTATTTTCGTAAAAACTTGAGTTTCAGCCTAGCGCATCAACCTATTTGCTCAAATCCTCCTCGCCTACTCCTGAAAACACCATAAACTCAAAATAAATCCTACCTAACCCCATTCCACTAAGTCTCAGATATTTTCACCAATGGAATGGTGAGATTTCCTTTATTTTGCTCTCAAAACCCCAAAACCTAGGTTTTCTAAACCAAATTTAGAAACTCTACTATAAAATCCTCAAATCTTGATGGAAACTTATGAGACCAAAACCAAAATGAAGATAACTAAACCATTCATCATTTTCAATGCACAAGAGACCACCTACAGGATGTCCAAGGTCGTATTGTTTGTTGTAGCAACAAATTTTTCCTTGAAAACATAGAAAACAAGAGCTTTGTTATTCAAAACTTCAAAATTAAATCAACCAACTGTTTCTCAATGTACAAAAGATTCTTTTAAAGCATTAAAAATATTTACCAATCAATCCCAACTAACTTTTAACTTCCTAACTATTTTTTAACTTCCTAACTATTCAACTTCCCTTTTACATCACAAAATGCAAAAGTGCAAAGTTGCATTCACAACTTTTGCCACTTTTGTGCAACTTTTACAAACTTGATCAAATGGACTCCAAACCACCTATGAAAACTTTAAAAAAACCTAAAAAAATATAAAATGGTCTCATAGACCTTATTTCAAACAAAAAAACTCAACATCTAACTCGTTGCATCATTTTCACCTTAAGAGATATGGTGCCCTACACCATACTCCCCAAGCAAAAGGAACTCAAGTCCCCTTGAGGATTGTGCTGCTACATCAAATCCAGGCCTGATTCCATCATTCTCTAATCTCCAAGTGCTACCTTCATCTAGTAATCCCTTCCATTGAATTAAATATTGGAAAAAATCATTGTTCCTAGGCTTCTTGAACTCTTTGACATCTAATTCATGCTTCAACTACAAAAGTTTGTTTGATAGATGATCCTTGTCCTACTTGTCACTTACACTTGCCTCTTTACCTATTACCAAACCTCTTCCATGCTTGTAATGAATCTCCTTATGCTTCACTTTTTATGTATGTTTGATCTTACTCTTTTTCCCTTCTAGTTTAGCTTGGACCTCTTCACCTCTTTTTTTTTCACCTCTTCCATATGATACTTTGCCCCTATGATTGTTGCTTTATCAGGTTTACCAACCTCAGATATGAAATGATTTGAATGACCACTATCCTCTTTGTAAAACAATGAATAGAACACCTCTTCTATCTTCACATAAAGATACCTTTTAATCCAACCTTGAGTCTGCAACATCAATTCATCTTTGACCTTCAACAAAACAAATTTTGACACCAACTCAATATCATTTCCCTCCAAAATCATATCACTCTTCATATCTATTGTTCTATCATCTCCAAGTCTAGGAGTGGTTGCAAGGTTCCTATCCTCTTTTTCCTCTACCTTTATAAACTCTTTTCTATCAACCATCATCACATTTACCATATTTGGTCCTTTATCATCTTCTTTCAAGGGTGTCAAAGTAAAAGAGATTCCATATTTTTCTATCTCATAGGTATTTTCTTCTACCATCATACATAGCATGCCTATCAAATTTCCAAGGTCTCCCTAGCAGAAAATGACACACATCCATAGGTAACACATCACATATAATTTTATCCTTATACCCTCCTATATTGAACTCCACCCAAGCTTGCTCATTAACCAAAACAAATTGACCCTCATTCAACCAAGAAACTATATAAGGGGTATCATGTGGTATTCTAGGCAATCTAAGTTTCTCAACAATCTCATTAGAAACCATGTTATTTATGCTTCTTGAATCAATTACAACTTTACTTACCTTACCCATGCACTTTCAAGTTGTTTTGAAGAGTGTCCTTTGTGATGGTTCCTTCTCCTTTGATGCTTTGATGAGAGTTATTCTCACCATTAATGATTCTCCAATTTCAAGAGTAGCATGTTGTGATGGAGAGTTTACACTCTCAGTATCCTCTTCTTGCACCAATTGATTCCTTCTTTCACCTCCATGTGAACTAGAAGCTTGACCTTCATTGCACTACATGCTTAGTGTCCAAATTTGTTGCATTGATAGCACCTTCTTGTGAATCCTTGTGAGCCTCTTCCTTGACCTCCAAATTTGCCTCTAAAACTTGATCTACCACCTCTAAATCCACCTCTTGCATCAACAACTTGTTCTTGGAATTTTTTTCATCTTCTTGACTTTCATAGGAATTCCTTGGAGTAGAAAATGAACCTCTTCCTCTAGAAGTGCTGCATATGCCCCTGTTTGACTTATCTTGCCTTCTCTTTAGTTTTTCTTCAACCCTTATTATCATTTGACAAAACTCCTCAACCGTTCTTAGATTTTCCAAAGTTAACTCATCTTGAATGTTTAATCTCAATCCACTAAGATACCTAGCCACCTTCTCCACCTCATCCTCCATGTGACCTGCCCTTATACTCAACTTACAAAATTCTTCAATATAGGCTTTGACATCCATTTCCTTTTGTTTCAAACCTTGAAGTTTTTTATACATTTGAATTACATAATCAGATGGTAAGAACTTTCGTTTCAACTTTTCCACCATTCTATCCCAAGAATTTTTTTTTGAATTACCTTTCTTTCTCCTTTTAGATTGCTCTTAATCCCACCATAATACAGCATGACCCTTCAACTTTGTTTTTGCAATCTTTATCTTTTGTTCCTCAGATACATCCTTACACTCAAAATAATTGTCAAGTGTTGCAATCCACTCTAAAATTTATTCATCATTCAAATTACCTCCATACTTATGAACATCAATATTCACCTTGGGTTTATCTTCCTTGACTGCTCTCAAAAACTTAGCCATCCTCTGATCATCGGGATCCAATTCCTCTTCTTCTTCATTTTCTTCTTCCTCCTCTTCTTTGGAGTCACTCTCATCACCCATGACCATACCTCTCTTCTAACTTGTTTCTAGAGAAGAAAGCCTCTCTTTCAACTCTCTCATCTCTCTATCATGCTTTTCCTTCAACTCATTCACTTCTCTAGCAATGCTTTTCCCTTTTGGAGGCATTTTGTTCACTTTTTGCTTCACACTTTCCTTCTTGTTTCACACTTTCTCTCCCTTCTTAAAATAAAACCCATGATATTATACCAATTAGATGTAAATTATGGTGGCACAATGAAAACTCACTCAATCAATCTTTTACCAAAGTCTTTAAACATCAACCAAGTTGATTTTCCACACAAATTGCCCTTATTCCTTGTAGCATAGCAAAAAATGTTATTTTTGTCATAAATTTCAAACAAGACCTCCAACCCACAACATAAAACCTATTTGGGATACCCATTAAGCCCTTTAATAACATATCTCAAAATAAAAATGGGTTTCTTTGGAACATAACCCTCTAAATTCTACTGCTACGCTTCACCATAGGCCTAATTAGGCTAAATCTACTCTCAATAGGTTTTTTCCATTTCAATACTATAAAATTGAATAAAACACCTCAAAAATTTTAAATATAACCTAACTCAACATTCCCAACCATTTAAATCAATTCCCTAATTGTCTTTCTTCAAAACCCTAAGTCTATGCCACTTATTTTCCCAAAAACCTGAGTTTCCAGCCTAGGGCATCAACCTATTTTCTCAAATCCCCCTCCCCTACTCCTTCCAACACCATAAACTCAAAATACATCCTACCTGACCCCATTCCATCTATTATCAAATATTTTCACCAATGGAATCGTGATATTTCCATTATTTTGCTCTCAAAACCCCAAAACATAGGATTTTTGAACTAGTTTTAGAAAATCTACTATAAAATCCTCAAATCTTGATGAAAACTTATGAGACCAAAACCAAAATGAATCTAATTCAACCATTCATCAATTTCAATGCACAAGAGACCACCTACAATCCGTACAAGGTTGTATTGTTTTCTGTAGCAGCAAATTTTTCCTTGAAATCGTAGAAAACGAGAGCTTTGTTATTCAAAACTTCAAAATTGCATCAACCAACTATTTCTCAATGTACACAAGAGTATTTTAAAGCATTAAAAATTTTTACCAATTGATCCCAACTAATTTTTAGCTTCCTAACTATTCAACTTCCCTTTTACATCACAAAATGCAAAAGTGCAAAGTTATTTTTACAACTTTTAACACTTGTGAAAATTTTACAAACTTGATCAAATGGACTCCAAACCACCTAAGAAAAATTAAAAATAACCTAAAAAAATAGTAAATGATCTTATATACCTTATTACAAACAAAAAGGCTCAACATCTAACTCTTTGCATCATTTTCACCTTAAGAGCTATGGTGCCCTACACCAAGTTCTTGGGAGGAGAAGTTTTTTGGTGTTGGTTGATGTTTCCCAAGGAGTTGAATTTGATCTTAGGTGGAATTCCAAAGGTTACGAATGGTCACATTGGAAGTGGGAACACGAGGTATTTTGGTTTTATATGGGAACATAGGTGTAGTCCATGTGGGAATTATGACATTTAGTTCCAATTTGGTTGCCTATTGTTGATATGACTTGACTAGTGAATGGGGGATTTCGCACTCATTGTGAAGGGATGTAAATTTATTATTTGGGATTGATTCTTGATAGAGGGGATTAGCCCTAATAGAAAGGGACTATTTTCCTTGAGATGGATTTTCATGGTCTAAGTGATGGCTAATGTGGTCATGATTTGAAGGAAGAGTGTTAAGAGTTGTGGTTTGAGGTTTCTCATGGGCATTATCATTATCCAAGGGGTCAGGATGTAATATGTGATCAAGATGGGAAAATTCATAATTGGGAGGAAATATAGCCCCTAATGCAATGACTTGTCTAAGTATCACATCTTTGATTATTTCAACAAAATTCTCCATGAGATGACATCCCTATTTATAATTGAGGATGACATTTGGATCAATAGTGTACTTAGGCTGATTAGGATTTTCATCATCAATTTGACTTCAATCATGATGGATTTGAGATGTTTCTCCTAAGAATGAAAAATTTTCTATGAGGAATTGATCTTGGAAGGGATTTTCTTTGGACATTTTGAGTCTAGTAATTTTCCTTGTGATGGGAGCCATTAGTCTTGACTTAATATATGATGTGATAAAGGATGAGTTAGGATGGCTTGATGGGATTAGATTTAGATCAAATGAGCAGAAAATTGGAAACCCTTTTGACTCAAAGTTTGAAGTTGATGGTAATTAGATTTGGATGATTATGTTGAAAAGAATAATCAATTACCAAATGGGTGATAGAATTAGGTGATTTTTTGGATGACTAAAAAAATTAGATGAATGATTAGGATGGATAGGATAATTCCCAAAGGTGGGAATAGATTGTTTGGATGAAATATGTATAATAAAAAGGATTGATTTACTAAACTTGGATTAATGGATATGTCGCACTTTTTAGACACTAAGGATATTTTGGTTTGATTAATATTTTGGAATCTACAAATGGTTGTAGAATTAAAATTATTGGATTACATTCCCTAGATAGTTATGGATTAAAATTTGATGTTTTAAATTTTCCAATGATTTATTTTTAGGATGATATGATTTTGTATTACAAAGATGTATATGAAGGATGGATAAATTTAAATAAGGTGGCTAAATTTTCAAGGATAACCTGAGGTTTGCAAGGATTTGGATTTGATTTGAGGATGATTAAGGTTGTGTATTACTTTGGACAATGGATAAGTTTAAAATTTGGATGGAAGATGAGGTTTGGATGAATGAGTAACAAAGATGAAGGCCCCTTGAGGTTCCAAGTTTGGGGTTAATGCCTTGGTACAGACTAAGGTTAAGTTTGGATAAATTATTTAGGACAAAATTCCTAAGACTTGGAATAATGTGAGGATGGTAGATGAGGATTAATGTGGAAAGGATAATGGGTAGGTTTTAGTGATTGTGGATTTACATGTACAAAGGATATGGATTATAGACAAGGATTAAGGTTTTTGGAAATTGACAAGGTGTTGAAAGGTAATGAATAGGGATTTATAGTGTGTGGTTGGAATTGGATTATGATTTTTGGACTAAGAGAAGGTGAAATGATTTTTCGAATAGGTCGTGGATGTTGGCTATCGTAAACATGGCTATAACTTTTGTTTCAATGATACCTATTCAGATTATGTTTTAAACAAGAAAAAGGTTTTCAAAAACTTAACTTGTTTTTAAGGTTTGCAAAAAATAACTTGGTATTCACAATACCCAATCAAGAAGACATAACAACAAGCCTAATTTATTCACTATAGGGAATATTAATCCATATAGGCCCACGAATATACTATCTATCAAGTTATGGATATCTATTAAATGCAAGGTCATCTACCACCTATGTACCCCTTATCTTAGAGGTCGAACCTTACCCAAAGTTAGTTTTATCTTCCCATTTTAAAAGTATAGTGTGGGTAATTTTTTGGGCCTAACCAATATTCAATGTACTACAGGGAAGGATTATTGATGACCTTAAGCTAGAATACACAAGGCTTTCCAAGAGTATCCTCAATATATCACAAGGGTGTGTGAGGCCTTATATTAATGCCAAATACCCTCAAGAAGATGGTAACCCACTCTTCTCCTTCATTTCCCCAAGGTATAAATTTCTTGGGGGCTTATCTCAAATGATAAATTTCCCTTCCAAGAGGTGTACCTTTTGATTCGCCACTATTTTTTACACTCCACAAGAATGCTAGAGTTGATTTCATCCCCTTCGTGATGAAATCCAATGTAGGCCTCCTAAAAGTAAACTTGGGAAGATGATATTTATTTTTTATCTTCAAAATCACCTAAAAATGCAAAAGGAGAGAATATGCAAGATATCACTTTAGGATTAAAAGAAACTAGTAAATTAATTAATCCAACTCCAAATGTTAAGGTTAAACGTTATCCCAATTTCTAATATGAGCAAACAAGGAAAGAAAATAAAACATATATAAATGGAAAAGTTATATAATCAATGTCTTCTACAAATCATCTCATAAAACCACAAAGTTAGTAGTTTAAGCATGAAATTGTTTGACACGTGAGAAACACTATATTCAAAGTTCAACCACAAAATAAAAAAAGTTTTTTTGAAAGGAAAAATAAATATCATAAACATATTGCGTACAATTTTTTGATAATTTTTTTAAATTGTAGGAATAGGACTTCATATGCAAAAGTTATAAAATGTTTGAATTTTAAACACAAATGATGAGTTTCAAATCAATATATCTAATTTTTTATGCAAATTCTTAAAATTTTACTTGATCCACTATGTATATATTTGGTCCATCTTTCCAACACCTATAAAAACTCAAAAATATTATTAGAAACAAAAAATATATGCTTATTTAAATGAAGTGTGGTTTTTGAAAAATGGGAGGATGGGAAAGAGTTTAGCTCCTTGCAGACTAGATATAGGTCACTCGTGTGACCTGATTGGGTGCGGGGATATTAAAAGGGCTAAATTTCTTGGATTTTAGTCACCTTTCTTAGGGAGAACCATGGGATTAATTCCCAAATGACCAAGGGCTATATGGGCTCATAGATTTTGAAAGTATAAAACCCAAATCACAATCTAACAAGCCTAAAAACTTGATTTTTAGCATTACCCAAATCCCAGTTTAAAGAAAACTAGAAAAGTGAATATACTGTTTAAATAAAATATGATATTATGGAAAGAAAAGTGAATATCTTTATAAAAGAAAAATTGATATCATGTAAAGAAAAGTAGATATGGTGCTTAAAGAAAACTAGATATTTTGTAAAGAAAAGAGAATACAGTTTATGAAACTATTTATTAAAATAATGGGTTTATCAAGTCCAAGCTTGTAAGTGGTTTACCCTAAATAGTCTATTGAGTGGAAAATAAATAAAAGATATTTCTAAAAAATAAAAAAAGTATCAAATTAAAATAATTTATTATGGATTAGATGAATTTCCAATAGATGAGAGAGTGGGTTGTTGGTCACCAATAGAGTAAAACTATGGTTTCAATAGGGAAAACCATGGGTTGCAAGTAGATTGAGTTACAATTTCAACAACTTTAATTTAACAAACTAGTTCTTTAAATGATTTACCCTATAGTGTATATAGATATATGTAGATATAGACATAAAATGTGCATACCTTGAATCCTAAATGTTGTGTATGTTATATTTATTAAAACCATGTTGTGTAATGTTTTAGCTATTGCATCTAGTCATGACTAGTGTTGTAGTGTTGTGTGTCTGTATTATGTGGCATATATCTAAAATACTTTAAATACAATTTAAAAACCACAACTTTATCAAAAATAAGAAATCAAAATTTCAATAGATTTCCACAGAACATCAAAAATTCGAATAGATTAACAAAAAAAATTTAACAAACCTTATGAAGGAGCTTTCTATAGGATATATAATATAATATGCATTGTTTTATGGATCAAGTGATTTTTAAAAAAATTGTAGAAATAAATTCTTGAGCCCCTAAAATATGCAAAAAAATTGTGTAACCAAGATATAGCAAATAACATGTTAAACTTCATCTCTCAATCCCTTTAGAAGAAACCAGAACA
The DNA here is from genome assembly GCA_007258455.2 of Sequoia sempervirens. Taxonomy (NCBI): domain Eukaryota; kingdom Viridiplantae; phylum Streptophyta; class Pinopsida; order Cupressales; family Cupressaceae; genus Sequoia; species Sequoia sempervirens. Next base: position 985,897,508 of record VDFB02271358.1, read on the forward strand.
TTTTTTTCACACCAAGATCCTCCTAGAAAAACTTGAACTTTGAAGCCCGGTGCAGGGGCACCATATCACCTAGGTAGAAATTCTTGTGTCTAAGTATTCCTATGCTTTCTTATTTTAAAATGAGTTAATACATTTCATTTGTAAGCCTAAAAAGGAAATAATATAAGATTATATGTAATAGAGTCATGAAGGTAAAGTCATAAATTTTCAAATTTATGAGTTGCATTAAGCAACATATTTGTAATTCCACCAGTTTTATGCTTTCAAAAGGTGGTTGTTTTGTAGTTGTGGGAGTTGATGGGATTGAAAAGTTTGTAAAGTGTTATAAAATCCTTGGGGAAGCCTGAGAATAGGTTGTTGAAGCAAAAGGAAGCAATAAACATTGAAGTTTTCTTTGTTTTCATGTAGTTTTCACTATTTTTTTCCAAACTTGTTGTTTGTAGGCCGTACAGGCTCCACATGTATTGTTTTCCCCATTTGAACCTATAGAAAGATGTTCTAATCTGCTTTTGGTGTCTTGATAGGGGTCTATTTAAACCTTTAAGGCTTAAAAATCAACAAAAACTCCATACCAGGTTTGAGCAGGCTTAAGGGTTTTGAAGCCATTATAATGCTCTAAACATCATCCCACCTATTGTGATTGATTTTAACTTAGTGGGATGGTGTATTCGGATATAGGGATGACATTATAGGATTGGGAGGCATGTAATAGTGGTTTCTTGGCTTAAACAATGAGAGTAAGGGCTGAAATTGTGTGTTTTCCCATGGAATTTAGTGGGTCAGACCTATGAAGTTGCAAACCCATGTTGTTATTGGCCAATTAAATGTTCCTTGAGAATGAGAGAACCTAAATATAGATTTATGAACAGTTGGTTTGTTCTATAATGATTGGGAATGTGGAGAAACAATAAGGGTGTTCCAAAACCCTCGTTACTTAGGCTAAAAGGAGGATTTTAGGTTTGTGGATTTGCTTGAGCATTTTCGGTTTTAAGACCTGAAAAATATTTGGTTTTGAAACCCAATACAAGACTATTTTGAGGTAGGTCTCTTTGGAAAAGTGGCCTAATTGGAGCGATAAAACTGTCAAAATCTCAATTTTGAAGCTTTTGGTCCAAAAGAGTTATACTTGGTTCTTTGATAAGTTGAATAAATCTCAAAAGGGTACTTGAATCCATGTTCTATTTCTTACGTGTTTTGGTAAGTTTTGGAAAAAAGGCTGAAAAATAGGTTTCCCAATACTATAAGGAAAGCTAGTGTTAAAAGGTGAGTTTTGAAGATTTTGTTGAATCTGACTTTGAGATTGAATTTAAATGGCTCAATTGTCATCATATGCATATTGAGGTCCTTTTTAAGGGTCTTGGTGGAGATTTGTAGTTGTTTTGCAAAATTGAAGGGTTGAAACCCTTGAGGGTGAGTTGATGCCTAGCAGGCTGGAAGCCTTGTAAGGAGAAGTTCTTTGTTTTAGAATTGATTTTCCATTATTGAGTTGGATCTTCACCTTGACTCTGCATCATAGTGGTATCAGAGCAAGGAGTAGATTTTTTTTTAATTTTGCAGGTTGAAGAAGAAGGTGAAGAGGCAAGGTTGATAATATGCCTCCAAAGAACAAAGATATGGCTAAAGAGATGAAGGAGATGAAAGAAAGACATGCTAAGGAACTCAGAGAGTTGGAAGAGAGAATCATAGCCTTGGAGATGAACAAAAGAACAAAAGTTGAAGAGAGTGAGATAGAAGAAGAGGAAGATGATGAGTTTGAAGATGTGGAAGAAGAGCTTACTCTAGAGTATCAAAGAATTGCAAAGTTGCTAAAGGCAGTGAAGGATGACAAGCCTAAGGTAAAAATTGATATTCCTAAGTATGGTAGTAGTTTAAATGATGAAGAACTACTTGAATGGATTGTTGCTTTAGATAACCATTTTGAATGTGATGAAGTTCCTGAGGAGCAAAGAGTAAAAATTGCAAAGACCAAATTGCAAGGTCATGCTTTGGTATGGTGGGATTACTTTCAGTCTGAGAGGAGGAAGCAAGGAAAATCTAAATTCACTTCATGGGACAAGATGATATCTAAACTCAAAGGTAAATTCTTACCCAAGGATCATCAAGTTCAATTGTTTAAGAAATTGCAAAACTTAAGACAAAGAGAGATGGACATTAAGTCTTATACTAAGGAGTTTTATAAATTGAGTTTAAGATCTGGTCATCATGAGAATGAAGATGAAAAAGTTGCAAGATACATGGGTGGTTTAAGATTAAACGTACAAGATGAATTGGTTTTGGCTAACCCTAGAACTGTAGAGGAATGTTATCAAATGGCATTCAGGGTGGAGGAGAAAATGAAGAGAAGGAAAGACAAAGCAGATAGAGGTAGAGGTAATGCATCAAGAGGAAGAGGATCCATGCCTAGTTCAAAGTCAACCAATGATAATCAAGAAGATTCCATGAAAGGTCAAGAGTAATCTAATTCTAAAAATAGGCACAAGAGGCAGATTTGGAGGAGGTAGGAATTCTAACAATGTGTTTCTAGGTAGGTGTTGTTAGGTAGGTTTTATACTTGTAATGAATTTGGAAATCTAATTACAATGGAGAGGCACAAGAGGCAGATTTGGAGGAGGTAGGAATTCTAACAATGTGTTTTTAGGTAGGTGTTATACTTGTAATGAATTTGTCCATCCATCTTTCAAATGTCCTGAGAAGATTGGTGCTTCATCAAGTGGAAGTAAAGGTGAAAAAAGGGTTCAAATTGTGCAAGAGGATGATGTTGAGAGCACTGGTTCATCAAGTCATCCTACAAATCCTAAGTTTGGAGAAGCCTTGATGCTACACAAGAAAATTTTGAATATTTCCAAAGAGGTGTAGCCATTTCATAGGAGAAGGTTATTTAGAACCACTTGCAAGATCAAAGGAAAGGTATGTAAGGTTGTGGTTGATTCTGGTTTAGCTAAGAATATGGTTTCATGTGAAATGGTAAACAAGTTAGGATTCAAAAGAATTCCTCATGAATGTCCTTATAAAATCTCATGGTTGAATGATGATCAAAATTTATTGGTGAATGAAAAGGCTATTGTGGATTTTCAAATTGGTGGTTATCATGATAGTATTGAGTGTGATGTTCTTCCCATGAACTATTGTCACATACTCCTTGGAAGACCATGGCAGTATGATAGGTGTGCTATGTGTGATGGGAGAGCAAACAAGTATACAATCATGAAAGATGGTCAAAGTTTTGTTTTAACTCCTTGGGTAGAGGATGAGAAAGGTAAGGAAAAGGTTATTATGTGTGGGATGAAAGAGCCTATAAATGTTCTGAAAGAAAATAGAATAGTAGATCCTAATGTTGTTTTCAGGACTAACAATGTAGGAACAATAGGTCACAAGGTAAATACAGAGATAAAGGTAAGGACAATGAGTATGAAGGACAGTGTGTTAGTAGGTACTATAGAGTGCCTTGTGGTTATGAATAAATTTGAGAAAGAATAAAAAAAATTTGGTACAGTGAGTGAAATCGCTGAGAGGATAGTGGTAAAGCAAGTTAATGAGGCAATGAGTGAAGGACCAACAAAATAGGATAGACAAGATGATTGCAAACCTAAGCAAGAAAGGAAAGTGAGGACAAATCAAAATAGTACTGACATATGTTTGTTTGAAGGTACAATGCAAGGTAAACAATCACATCTTGGTCAAAAAAAAGATACAAGAAAATTGACTGGTCTGAGGACAGATTGCAAGGCCAATGCACATGTGGATGCACTCCAAAAAGTTAGAACTGCAAGGAAAAATAAGAAGATAGAACATTATGGAGCACAAAGTAGCATGGTTTAATGGCAATGGCCTATGGAACAATGGAGTTTCAACCCAATTTGGACTTATTGGTACCATCCACAATTCATGTGGCATGAATTCTTCTTAGTGGGGGTGTATGGTGCAGAGGCACCATATCACCTAGGTAGAAATTCTTGTGTCTAAGTAGTCCTATGCTTTCTTATTTTAAAATGAGTCAACGCATTTCATTTGTAAGCCTAAAAAGGCAATAGTATAAGATTATATGTAATAGAGTCATGAAGGTAAAGTCATAAAGTTTCAAGTTTATGAGTTGTATTAAGCAACATATTTCTAATTCCACTGGCTTTATGCTTTCAAAAGGTGGTTGTTTGGTAGTTGTGGGAGTTGATGGGATTTAAAAGTTTGTAAAGTGTTATAAAATCCTTGGGGAAGGCTGAGAACAGGTTGTTGAAGCAAAAGGAAGCAATAAAGATTGAAGTTTTCTTTGTTTTCATGTAGTTTTCACTATTTTTTTCCAAGCTTCCTTGTTGTTTGCAAGTCGTACAGGCTCCACATGTATTTTTTTCCCATATGAACCTATTGGAAGATGTTCTAATCTAGTTTTGGTGTCTTGACAGGGGTCTATTTAAACCTTTAAGGCTTAAAAATCAACAAAAACTCCATACCGGGTTTGAGTAGGCTTAAGAGTTTTGAAGCCATTATAATGCTCTAAACATCATCCCACCTATTGTGATTGATTGTAATTAGTTTGATGGTGTATTTTGATATAGGTAATGACATTCTAGGAGTAGGAGGCATGTAATAATGGTTTCTTGGCTTGAACAATGAGAGTAAGGGCTGAAATTGTGTGTTTTCCCATGGAATTTGGTGGGTCAGACCTATGAAGTTGCAAGTTCCTACATTGTTATTGGCCAATTAAATTTTCCTTGAGCATGAGAGGAAATAAATATCTATTTCTAAGCAATTGGTTTGTTCTGGAATGGTTGGAAATGTGGAGAAACAATAAGGGTGTTCCAAAACCCTAGTTACTTAGGCTAAAAGGAGGATTTTAGGTTTGTGGATTTTCTTGAGCATTTTGGGTTTTAATACCTGAGAAATATTTGGTTTGGAAACCCAAGACAATAATTTTTTGAGGTAGAAGGTTTGGTGAGGAGTTTTGAGGCAGGTCTCTTTGGAAAAGTGGCCTAATTAGAGGCCTAAATCTGTCAAAATCTCAAATTTGAAGCTTTTGGTCCAAAAGAGCTATACTTGGTTCTTTGATATGTTGAATAAATCTAAAAAGGGTACTTTAATCCATGTTCTATTTCTTAGGTTTTTTGGTAAGTTTAGGACAAAATGCTAAAAAATAGGTTTCCCAATACTACAAGGGAGGCTAGTGTTAAAAGGTGAGTTTTGAAGATTTTGTTGAATATGACTTTGAGATTGAATTTAAATGGCTCAATTATCATCATATGGATGTTGAGGGACTTTTTTAGGGTCTTGGTGGCGATTTGTAGTTGTTTTTCAAAATTGAAGGGTTAAGACCCTTGAGGGTGAGTTGATGCCTAGCAGGCTGGAAGCCTTGTAAGGAGAAGTTCTTTATTCTAGAATTGATTTTCCATTATTGATTTGGATCTTCACCTTCACTCTACATCAAAGCAACCTAAAATTAGCAAGAACCTATAAGAGTAATTTAGCAAAAACCACTACAAAATGAAAGACAATGATGGAGTATGATAAGGGATATGATCTGTTAGAAATTTTGAATAGATGAATAACCAAAATATTTCTATGAGGGAGATAAGCTATAAAAATATAAATGAAATAACCCAATTTTATATTTGAAACTCCAAGAGATGTGCAAATTTCAATATGACAATATTGCATTAGGAGCTCAAAGAAAAGCTATAAAATAATTAATACATACATCAATGTATATGTATGCCAAAGTTTGCAACAATGAATATGTAAGAGTATACAAGCTAGATAGTGAGTTTATATAGAACTAGGGAAAGGATGGAGGTGGAAAATCCAATCAATAGGGAGAGATTTACAATATTAAATAAATTGATCAAAATAGTAAATGCTTCACCCTTTTAGGACGGTGACACCTCAAAACCTTATCTCCTAGTTATTAATTAATTAAACTCACTTTATTAACCTAATAAATCTTAATAAAAGTGTAGGAAAAAGCTAGGACTAAGGTAAAATAAAGACCAATACTAACACCCCCTATTGGCCTCCTCTAATGGTTCAATAACTAAGCCCTTAGAGTTGTAACTTAGAGATTAGACATTTTCACTAAGTAGCTATCTTACTCATCATGAAAGTGCATTTAATTGTCAACCCAAGGATGTAAACTTGAAATGGGTCAGCACTGTATGTGCACTAGGACTCCACTGTAGTCATCCTCAAACTAGAAAAGAAACAGTGCTAAAATTAAAATGCTGCAAAGAAATTAACATAAGCATTGAGCATGAATCAACAACTATAGTGAGCATCAACAATTGAATTGGAAGGGATAATAGAAATAGAAATCTTAGCAAATAGACCAGAAACTACTTTGTCTACCTTGGCTACAGGAATAGTCATAGAACAGAGTTCCAATGGCTACAAGAATAGACTACTGTTGAAATTGAAACTAGTTACTGAACAGAAAAATAACTTTTAAACTAAATGGGTGGAATTCTCACCAAGTGGCCCCCCTTGAGTGAGTCTTCCTTAAACTAACTTAGATGCAGCAAATTAGAATATCATTTTATTCCTTGAAAATATGATTACAACATATCGACAATATGACTATATTACTTAATCTGGAAATGAAAGTACAATCTCAAAACATATAGCCTTATGAAAAGGGGCATCTGGCCATTATTTATAGAGGGAAAAGCTTCTAATTAACCCTAACTAACTAGGTAGTTGACTCTAGCAAAATAAGAGGATGCCATTTATTGAAAGCATAGAAAAGAGATGGAAGAAGTATGCATGTGCCAGATTTGGTCAAAGCGAACTTACCTCAACGAGGATCTAGCACAACACACATCCTAGATTTTCTCAACTAACAAACATGATAGTTTAAAAGGTAGTTACAATCTTTCATTCGAGCTAAAAATTTCCCTCAATTGGAAGTTTCCCTCCATTGAGAGTTTTCCCTCCTTTGACCTCTTAATGACCACCTTTTTGACTTCTTTAGCAACCGACCAACTGGCAAGAACTTCTTCCACTTTGCAAGCTTCATTTATATTAGCATCTTAATGTGAAGCATAATGATATTAGCACGCACAAAATAATTGCATATCCATAATTACCTTAAAGTAACATTCGTTGGACCACATGTAAAATTAACACAGATAATCCACATAGCATGTTAATATCATCAAAAGTCACAAGGATAGGTTCATGCCTAAGGTTCATAAATCTAAGTAAATAACATGGAGAATGTCAATAACTAGGTGCCAAAGTCTATAGTATCAACAACAAATATATGATAAACCCTATCAAAATTGATCCATTAATTGGACTCATCATCTCCCCCCAACCTAATGATTTTTTGGTCCTCCAGTATAGGGAGCTTCATTCTTTTTCCTTGTCAAAGCTATGAAGTCACCAACTACCAACTGTCCCAAATCAGTCTCTACAGTATTTAAATTAGGATCCTAGTAGAACCCCTGCTTGTTTTCCAATTTGCTCCACCTTGGCCTTTCTGTAGCTATGTCATAATGATAGTATCTATATTTTGGCACTGGCCACAATAGAGTAGGTGGCTGAAATGTCAATGTAAGCCAATACTGTTGGTTCATCCTTCTAATCTGTATGTACCTAGTAGTCTGTTTACATGTTGCAACATAATTTTGCAAGGAATGGGGTTCATCCTATCTCAACTAATCTGTCAAACTATTCCACCTCTGTGATAGGTACCCCATTACTTTTTTCCCTATAGTATCAGCTATCTACTCATATTCCTAGTATGCTTCTTCCCTAACAGGAATGATCCTATTTTTGTAGTTCAGATGATAAAGAATTTTGCGCCATGTATAGTAAATTTTTAAAGGGTTAATGGATTCAGCTCTGAGAGGCTAGGGGGTATGGAGTTCTCTTTCCCTATAAATTTTAAATTGCTTCCCCCAACTGATTTCATTCTTGATCCATGAAATGAATGCCCTAAAATGGATATCTCCAATGTATAGCAATGGGTTCCAATCATGATCATTAGGCACAACATAATTATGCAAGTAAAATTCACACAACATATTTTTAACTTCAAGAGGAGAAGATTGGTAGGCTTGGAAAAACTCATGTGGGGTTTCAATAGAAGGGCTTAAACCTAAAATAACCCTTGATAGCTTGAAGGAAAGATGTCGCTCCTTCAAATGCAGTGCATATACTCTTGGAGGAATTATGCATGCCATCTTGGGGTACTAAAGCTACTACATTATCGACCTTATCCTTCAAGGCAACAATCTTTGCATTCTTTTCTTCAATTTTTGCATTTTTCTTTTTGGCTTCTTCCTATAGCTTGTGTCTTTCCTTTTTCCACTCCTCTTCTTTCCTTTGCATTTCACTCCATAGGTTCGGAGCTACAAGATTCCATGAAAAAGTGGTAGGTTTATGCTTTCCTACCAAGATCTTTCCTCGCGCTAGTTTATGTTGTTCAAATGGCACCAATTGCAGTGATTCTTGTTGCTCATCTTGCTCTGGTTGTAGTGGTTCTTGATTTTCAACCTACTCTGCACCAACAACAAGATCTGCTAATCTTATGTTTGCTTGTTCCTCAAAAATGTCTTCCACCTCAACATTTACCTACCCCTTAGGACCTTTTGTCTCCTTCCTAGGTGTTCTTCTGAGTCTAGAGCTTATTTTTGGAGGTATATCAGTAGCTAGCTTAGCTAGTTTTGATTTCTTCAGAGGTATTTTATGTTTCTTAGTGGCTACAGGAAGACGGGTGTCATCAACTTTCTGTTTCCTAGGGCTTGTTTTCAGTTTTTCTGGAATTTGCTTCATGGCCTTCCCTTTCTAATTTCTTCCTCTCTCATTTATGCTTCCTCTTTTCTAATGGTATCCCTAGTACGAACTGGGGTTTTAGGAAGAACATTGACATTAGGGTCTAAGGATGAACTTTCTTCATCTGGAGGGTTTGTGCTAGGGTTTGTGCCAAAGGTTGAAGCTCCAAGAGTGGTTTTAGTAACCTTCTTGCCTCTACTAACCCTACGAGCTTGGGACTAGCCTCTATGACTTACATTTTCCAATCTAAACTAATAAATGTTCACAAATTATTCCCATGACATACCAGACACCTCTTGTAAAGATTTGTCTACTAACAATTTTATCAAATAGTGATGGGAAACATAATTGCCCCTACCTTTTTGTGTTTCAGCTTCCATGATTGCAAGGAGATTGTATAGCACATTGGGAACATTCATCCTTCTTCCATGTCTCATATGGTTCAGGAGCTTAAAATGCACATAATGGAGGGATGACTGGTGACCCTCACAAGTAATATATTTGACAATGTAGATAGCAACTTGTTTCCACTTTTTTGGTAGATAAGTTCTCCTTGTTCCTTGCTTATCTACAACAAGAGGGGGATCACTAGGTTCAGTAAATTCCACCCTAGCTAACCTTGCATCCCTAGAAGCAAGGTATGGCTCTCCTTCAGAAGGAAAACCCATTAATTCAACAATTATCTCCTCAGTGGAAATCACTTCCATCCCTTTTACCATTGCCTTACCATCAAAAAGTGTCTATGCAAATTCTAGAGAAATGTCCTCATTGGAACTTTCTAGTTTCATAAAGTAGTCCAACCATCCACAATTCCTAAATTCAGCCATAGAAAGTGCATCTTGCAGTATCATGTCATGAACTATAGGTTCATTCCTAATCATCTGACCTCCTATTGTTTCTACCCACAATGAGGCAAACACTTCTACAAAATTTCCTTTTTTGCAATCCATCTCTAAAACCCAATTTTGTATGCTTCCTACAACTCTTCTTTAGTGCTAATGCCAATTTCATGTAAAATTTACCCTTTTTTTTGGTGATGTTAAGATTATGACTAAAGAAATAAAGAAACATAAATGAGGGTATCATCAAGAAAAATGGCAGTGGTTCAGTGTCATATCATACATGCGAGTCATGATGTCAACTATATCATTCATATTGGCTCATTTTAAATTTGCTAACTTGTATGACACGTGGACATGTGGGTTCACACTCCCCCCCAACCTAAATTAGAGCATTTTCCCACATAAGCTAGGATGTAATTATGACGTGACAGGGTAGAATATAGATATGTGCTATGTGAAATATCAACATTAATATACAGTAATTAAATAGATGCATTAAAGATAATTAAGATATAACAAGTTTTTATGCATGCAACTAAAAATTTGGAGTGTCGTTTGCAAAAAATGTGGAAGGAAGTACAAGTTACTTTAAAAGTACAGTTGAGCAGTTAAATGAAGTGGTGATAGAATGAAGTGATGGTGAAGTGAAGTGATGGTGGATTTATGGAAGAGAGAGAAAGGATGGAGATGGATGGGAAGATGGATTATTGATGAAGTTGATTCCCACAAAATTGGAAATCTTTATTATGCTGTGATACATACCTTGAATAGTCAAAAGGAGGGACACTAAGTTTGCTTCCTTCGGCTATAAGAAGTTTGGAGGTTTGGTGTTGAATAAATTACTGCATGAATTCTTGTTTGGAAGTTGGTTTATGATATAACCTAAGGCGATGACGGTTGACCAGAAGCTTGAATCTAATAGGGTCAATAGTTGTGAGTTGAACAACACCATTGGATAACACTTATGCAACTTCATACAGTCCCAACCACTTAGTTTGTAGTTTTCCTGCATTATCTTGATACCTAGAATCATAAACGAGTGCCCAGTCACCTGGCTGGAACTTCTTTTCCTTTATGTATTTGTCATGCCATTTGAATCTTTAGTTTTGCATTATCTCAGCATGATGAAGAGCTAACTTTTTCATCTCATCCAAGGCATTCAGTTGCATGATCTTGTCCTTATGTGCCTCGGATATGTCCATCCCAAGGTCTAGTGTTGTTCTAAGATTTTTATGCTCAAACTCTATAGGCATCATGGTTGTTTTCCCATACAATAATTCAAAAGGAGTGAAACTAGTGGTTGTCTTCCAAGTGGTTCTATAAGCCCAGATGGCTTCTAGCAACCTATTTTCCCAATCTTTCCTATGAATAGCCACTATTTTTGTCAAGATGGCCTCTATTTCCCTATTGGTCACCTCAAACTGGCCATTGGCCTGAGGGTGATAGGGGTATATTTTCTATGCCTTACATTATATTCATTTACCAATGTTGTGACAAGAGTTGATGTAAACTAAACCCCTTGATCTATCACTATCCATGTAGGAACTCCATAGTGTGTGGCAATTTCCTCATAGAGGAATTCTACAACTTTATTGTCTTTGGCATGTTTCATGGCCTTGACCTCAACCCACTTGGTCACATAGTTAGTGCAAACCAAGATGTAGGATTTACCATTTGATGGTGGATCAATTGGATCTACAAAATCAAGTCCCCATTTATCACACGGTGTGATGACTACTTGGGGGTATAGAGGCATCTCATCAGATTTAGTTGGTTGGCCCATCCTCTGACATCTATCACACTTCCTAGTATACTTTCCTGCATCCTTATGAAGTGTGGGCAAGTAATATCCTATATTAAGAATCTTCATTATTGTCCTCTTAGCTACAAAGCTCCCTCCACAAGGTTCATTGTGACATGCATGTAGTATATCATATGTTTCATCCTCCCTTACATATCTCCTCATTACATGATCTGGTCTAGTATAGAATAAACATCATGCAATCCATGAGAAAGGAAATTTTTTCTCAATAAGTACTCTTCTCTTTTTTGAAGAGAAATAAGGGGGAAGTCTCCCTGTAACCATATACTTGGCTATATTTTCATACCAAGGTGTGTGCACACTGATGGAAAAGAAATGTTCATCAGGGAAGAAGTCATCAATGACTTGAGTGTCTTCCGATGTAGTCAATCTGGAGAGAAATTTTGCCACAACATTTTCCTTTCCTAGTTTGTCAACAATGGTGATATCAAAATCCTACATCAACAACAACCACCTGGCTAGCCTTCCTGAAATCAAGGGTTTATTCATGAGGTATCTTATGGTTGCATGATCTATATGGATAAATATCTGATATCATGTTATATAATGCTTGAACTTGTTAAGGGTGTAGATGACTGCCAACATCTCCTTCTCTATCACTGTGTAGTTAAACTCAACTCCTTGTAGGTTCTTACTGACAAAGTAGATTGTATTCTCAATTGCTCCTTGTTTTTGTCCCAAGACAACCCCTATAGCATAATCAGATGCATTTATGTGAATATGGAAAGGGAGTTCCCAATTAGGGCCTTTGAGTACAGGAGCATGGGTTAAGGCTTCTTTTAAGTCATAGAATGCTTTGTCACAATCCTCTGTCCACTAGAACTCGACATATTTAGTTAAAAGATTGTACAATGGTGCTTCCATCTTACTAAAATCTTTGATGAAGTGCCTATAGTAGCCTACATGTCCCAAGAAACTTCTAACATCTTTTTGCTTGGCAGGAATAGGAAGATTATTAATCACCTCAATCTTGGTTGGGTCCACTTGAATTCCCTTTTGAGAGATATAATGGACAAGGACTACTCCTTCCTGCATCATCATAAAACATTTCTCACTGTTCAAAGACAAATTATGGTCCTCACATCTTTGCAAAACTTTTCTTAGATTTTCTAATGCTTCTACAAAATCAGCACCATAAGTAGTAAAATCATCCATGTAGATCTCCATACAATCATGTGATATATCTAAAAATATACTAATAATTTCTCTTTGAAAGGTTGCAAGTTCATTACATAAACCAAATGGGAGTATTGAATAGGCATAAGTCCCCCAAGGACAGGTAAAAGTTGTCTTTTCTTGATCCTCGGGTGCAATTTGGATCTGATTATAACCACTGAATCCATCTAGGAAAGAAAAATACTGCTTACTTGCAAGTAAATCCAATACTTGGTCTATAAAAGGAAGAGGAAAATGATCCTTCTTGGTGGTAGAGTTTAGTTCTCTATAGTCAACACAAACTCTCCATTTACTTCCCTTTTAAGCACAATTACAAATGGGGACACCCATTGGATATCTAAGATAGGGTAGATAAATCCTGCATCCAATAATTACTATAATTCCCCTTTTACAATCTCCCTCAATGCAGGATTGATTCTCCTTTGTGGCTTCCTTACTGGTGTGTAGTCATATTTGATATATATTCTATGAGTACAAACCTTGGGATCCAATCCTTTCATGTCATGGTAATCCCATGCAAATGCATGCTAATGCAACTTCAAGAGGTTTAGTAGGGACAACTATTGCTCTTGACTCAACGTGTTGTTAATGTTCACATGTTTCCCTTTTGACACTTGTACTTGTGTGGTTAACTCAATCATAGTTGTTTCATTGATACTTGATATTTTTATTTCATGTGGTAGCAATGTATGAAGCATATTTGTTGTTGCAGGAATTTCAGGTGTAAGAGGAGAGGGCAGAAGTTTCTTCAATGGACCTAAAAAACCAAATTCATGAGTGGATGATTCTTCATGCACCTCACAATGGTTCTAAATTATATGGGATAATACTTCAACTTCTTCTCGAAGCTACATGAAAGGACTTCTACCTATCATCATGAGTTGTGCCACTAAATTGACTTCCTCGGTCTCTTCTCCAACATGTGGCCATATGGGGTTATCCATATTAGGGGATGGTTGAGTAGGAGGGTAGAGAACAAGATTTTTAGTGCTTCTCCCATCAAAAATAGCCATAGTCCCCTGATTGGCATCCAATGTAAGAATCAATTGTAGCTAACCATAGCCTACCCAAAATAATGGGATACCCTCCTAAGGTAGCTTTAGGGGAAAGGATCATGAAATCTACTAGGTAATCCCAAGAGTCTAGAGTTACAAAAAGGTCTTCTATTATACCATTTGGTTTCACAGTGGAACCATCAACAAGCTGTAGGACAGTAGGATTAGGTCTCCTATTTGCAACATTCAATTGTTGCAGGATATCCTTAGTCATCAAATTTATTGCTACTCCCAAGTCAATTAGAGCATTCTTTACTTGGATTCCATTTATAATAAATCCTACCATAGGACTACCTGGGTCAATGCATTTAGGAATAATAACTATCCCAAGCATGATATTTGCCAACTATCCCACCACATGAATGATAGTGGGGTCTTTATTTTTCCTCCTTGGATTTTTAAGACATGCTTCCTTGATTATCTTGCTATATATGTGGACATATTTTATGGCCTAGAATAAAGGTATCTTAACACATATGTGTTTCAACTGATCTAGAATATCAAAGGTTGTTTCTTCCTTCTCTTCCTTTAATTTAACAACTTCTAACCTTTGAGGAAATGGTGGGTCTTGATTAGACTGTTGAACTAGTTTAGGATTTTTAGGCACATTTGGATGAATAGAGACATTTTGATGCTCCTCTTCTTCCACAGGAAGCTCGGTGATGATAGGAGTGGAAGGGGTTGGAAAATTGGTTCCTGAATGTAGATGAATATCACTCACACTCACAACATATGCAGGAAATTGATTGGGATCTGCAGAGTAGACTGGTTGTTGTTGTGGTTTGTTATTTGAGTTAGGTGTGGGCTAAGTTGGTAACTAAGTAGGTCTAGGTGAGATAGAACTTGATCTAGTAGGAGGAGGCATTATGACAGGCTATTGAGGTTGTGGTGGTGCTTGCATGTAACCAGTTGTCTAGTTTTTCCATTACTGTCTTCCCCTCCATTGGGATGTCTATTTCCAGTTTCCTAAAGGTGGCTTTCAATTCCCTTGGGATTACTACCACTAGGGTGGAGAGTTTTGGTGATTAGGCCGGGTGTTTGGAGGGTTGTTCCAAGGCTAAGGTGGATATCCTCCATAGTTGGATGGGTATGGGGGTTTTCATTGATTACTAGATGCATAAGAATTGAAATAAGGCCTAGTAAAAGATAATGGATCTGGTGGCATACCTTGTCTTGGGGCCCATGGTCTCCTTTGTCCAATGTAGTAGACTTGATCATCATCACCCTAGATTGGTTTGAACTCAGGTGGGATCTGCTTGTTGTCAATGTTGGCTACCATTTTTCATCTATAGTCCTTCTTCTTTTGTCTATAATGAGGACAATATTCTACCAACATTGCCTCTATCTCCTCATGTTTCTTCTTTTCTTGAAGTGTATCTAGCCGAGTAGCCATATTTTTTATGATGTCTTGCTTGAAATTTTCTAACAAGTGAGTAATATCCATCCTTGAAACTCCATTGGTGGAGGATTTACCCATAGAGGATTGGTAACCCCTTCCTTTCTTTAGAGCTACCTTGGAATAATTTTGACATGTCTTCTTAATATCATCCCAAGGAACTTGGGTCATATCTCCTCCTCCCATCAAGTCCAGAGCATCAATGTAGCTCTTATTGATCCCTCTAAGGAAGAGAAACTTTTGAGACTCTTCATTCAGTGTATGATGTGGATATTTCTACAGGAAAAATAGGAACCTTGAAATATAGTCCTCCAAACTCTCATCTTCCTTCTACTACATCCTAAAAATATCATCTCCTCTCATATCACTTCCCCTGTAGTATTCTTTGTACTTCTCAAAAAAATTTGTTTTCATATCATCCCAAGTCTCCGCAGTATTCCTACCTAAGCTCATAAACCATCTTAATGCAGCTTCTTTCAAGGTGGTAGGAAACAATTTAAGCCTATGAGCATCAATAGTATAGTTATAGCTTCTACAAAGGATATCAAACTCAAACAAGAAAGTGTTAGGATCTTCTATGACAAGCCCATATAACTTAGGAAGAACTGAATTAGGGATGTTCTTGAGATTATCAACTTCATTCCGATGAGTAATAGGAAATGGAAAAGATGGTTGGTTAGGTCTTTTTTTATTTGCATCAACCATACCTGCTTGATGGAGTTCCAAAGCAAATGGATTCTCAATCAAGTTTTGGGCAGCTTGGTCTTCAGAGGAAATTTCAAAACTACTCAAATTGGGAAATGCATCAGCAAAAGGATGTGCCTCTTCTTCTTCTTTGTCTCTTCGTAGATTTTGAAACTCAACTAGTTGATTATCAGGATTAGGGTCATTAGGAGGAATCTCCCATGAGTATCTCTTCTCCTACCTCTATGCATGCGGTATTAACTCAGTATCAGCCAACTCACACAACGAATTGGTGAAAGAATAGTAGATCATCACTTTTTTGAAATGAAGGGTATGCTAAGAACAAACTTCAGAGATACTAAAGCAAGAAAGAAACTATAAATGACTCCAAAGAACTTCCTAGTTTGACACCATCCCTGGAAATGACGCCAAAAATGTTGGCCTCCTCTAATGGTTCAATAACTAATCCCTTAGATTTGTAACTTCAAGATTAGACATTTGCACTAAGTATCTATCTTACTCATCATGAAGGTTCATTTCATTGTCAACCCAAGGACGTAAAATTGAAATGGTTCAACACTATATGTGCACTAGGACTCCATTGTAGTCATCTTCAAACTAGAAAATAAATAGTGTTGAAAATAAAATGTTGGAAAGAAATTAACATAAGAACTAAGCATGAATCAACAACTACACTGAGCATCAACAATTGAACTAGAATGGATAATAGAAATAACAATCTTAGCAAACAAAAAATAAACTAGTATGTCTACCTTGGCTATAGGAACAGTCATAGAACAGAGTTCCAATGGCTGTAGGAACAAACAACTGCTGAAACTGAAACTAGTTACTGAATAGAAAATAAATTTTAAACTAAATGGGTGGAATTCTCACCAAGTGGCCCCCCTTGAGTGAGTCTTCCTTAAGCTAACTCAGATGCAGCAAATCAAAATATCATTTTATTCTCTAAAAACATGATTACAACATATCAACAATATGACTATATTACATAAACTAGAAATGTAAGTACAATCTTAGAACATCCAACCTTATGAAAAGGGGCATCTAACCATTATTTATAGAGGGAAAAGATTCTAATTAACCCTAACTAACTAGGTAGTTGACTCCAACAAAATAGGAGGATTCTATTTATTCAAAGCATAGAAAAGAGAGGGAGGAAGTTATGCATGTGCTAGATTTGGTCAAAGCAGACTTGCCTCAATGAGGATCCAGCATAGCACACTTCCTAGATTTCCTCAACTAACAAACATGATCATTTAAAAGGTAATTACAATCTATCATTCGAGCTAAAAATTTCCCTACATTGGAAGCTTCCCTCCATTGATAGTTTTCCCTCCTTTGACCTCTTAATGACCACCTTTTTGAGTTCTTTAGATACCGACCAGCATGGAAAGAACTTCTTCCACTTTGCAAGCTTCATTTATATCAACATCTTAATGTGAACCTACATAATGATATTAGCACGCACAAAATAATTGCATATCCATAATTACCTTAAAGTAACATCCATTTGACCACATGTAAAATTAACATAGATAATCCACATAGCATGTTAATATCATCAAAATTCACAAGGATAGGTTCATTCCCAAGGTTCATAAATCTAGGGAAATAGCATGGAGAATGTCAATAACTAGGTGCCAAATTCTATAGTATCAACAACAAATATATGATAAACCCTATCAAAATTGAACCATTAATTGGGCTCATCACCCTCCTTAAGTGTAGCTTAGGTGGGTACAAAGATGATGATGGGTCTCAGAAAATGAATCCATGTTAGCTACCCATATACATATAAAACCATCCCAATTGAAGAATAATCCCCCTCCCACAAAAAATTACACCCTCATAATGAGAGAGAAATGAAGTGGAAGAACCAAGAATTACCCCCCAAAGAGATCCAATGGTAGATACCCAAAACTAGATGTAAAAGATGGTCTATGATCATCAAACAACATTCCTGCTTTTAGGAAGAAACAAAACCAAATGTCTATGCAAGCTATGTTCCCATTCCTGAAAGTAATATGTAGGAAGAAAATTCAAAATATATGAAGTCTTTGAACTCAACTCCAGTGTCCCCATATCCAAGTTGAAAGCTATCACAATCAAATCTAGCATTCTAGGCCACACTACTAAAAAATGACAAAGCAAAATCTCCTAGAGATTGATGTCTTGAACACAATCTGAATACTCAAGTATCTCCTTTGAAGATGTCGACTCCAAATATTGATCCAGAGTATCCACATTCATATTAAGTTGTAATGAATGATTGTGTAGAGAATGAAAAAGAGGGTCAGAGTGTTACCTCATAGCAATTAAAGAAGGATCATCTTGATGCAGAGCAGGGGCAGATCCTAACACAACTTGACTATTTCAACACACTTCTTACAAGGTTTCATTGAAAGACATCTTAGTACACCTTGTCACCATTGACAACCTAGACTATAGGGTATCCATGGAAGGAAAACACACCAACAAGGGTGGAACAACTTGGAATAGTGGGGGCAGCAAAGTTTCAATACTCTCTAACACATTTAGTGACTCACAACCCCTGTTGAACCAAAAAATCCCTCCAAACAATCACTTAGGTATTTTGGTGCTTCTTGACAACATTGTTAACATGGATTGATGGGAAATTAATGAAGAGATTATCATGGAATCATTTTGTCTTGATTGGAATAGGAGTTTTCCAACACTTTTCATCATTTACAAACACTTCTTAACAAAACACTTGTTTCCACCAATGCACCACACAAAAATGGCTTCATTCAAACAATGACTTGTACTCAACAATGCAAATGACCAACATCACAGAAAAGGAATAAATCAATGTGAACATAAAGCTCTTTATTTTCTTAGACTTGTTTCAACATAACACAAAGGTTCTCAAACTTTCAGGACTCAAACTTGTGTAATACAATGCTCCCAACTTATGGTTTCTTGTTACAAGGCACACACAAACACCATCACTCAATCAACATAAGGAATAACTTGTTCATTTACATAATTGACCTACACTGGCTTTCAACAACATGACACAACAACTATTATGTCATAATTTATGAGCTAATGCAAGGAACTTATCAAATAGTTGCCATGAAAGGTTTTAGGACTGTCCCAATGAGGAAATGAAATGAGTTGTCAATAATATCTCTTGCACACATGAAAATAATGGACTCCAATAGCGTAGATATGTAGATGATTTCAATACAAATCATTCCACAATTTTTCATCATTTTATTATGGTGGAATCTCTTTCAATGACATTTTATTCAATGACTAGAAACCCTATGTAGGGTTTGTGATAGTTTTTACAAAAATTCCTATATCTCCTACAAAAATCAATGGATTTAGATCAAACAAAAGCATTGTAAAGATAATGAACTCATACAACTTCCCTAATCAACTTCCATGTCATACAAGAAAGTACAAACCCATACAAGATGCATTACCGTCTGTTTTTACAAGGAAAAGCAGTCTAGAATGTGCAAAATTGAAATCTTCTTTATTCAAAACTCTTGAAAACCTTAGGGGTAATGTTTAAACTAAATATTTATGATGTTAAAATAATTTACCAACCTCCAACTGACCCACAACTACTTCCTTAACAAAATGTGCAAAGTTGCCATTACAACATTGACAACTTTTGAGCAACTTTTACAACTTTTCCTACATTGCACCTAATTATCCAAAATAGTCCTAGATGACTTAGAATGGTCTCAAATGAACTTTTTTACATCAACCAAGCCAAAAAAAAACAAAACCCAAATTTTCCCAACATTGCAATAACTTGCATCAAAAGGGTGCATCGGGGTGCTCCTGCACCATACTCCCCAGAGAGAAAAGATTCAAGGTCCCCTTGAATGGAGGTTTGTAATAGTATAACTAGCTAGTATCTAGCATTTGAGAATGATTATAAATTTTCTCCATTACCTGCAACAACATCCTCTTTGAAAGGGTACAAATCAAAAACTAAATCTTCAACCTTGAAATCAACTACTCTTCTTCTCACATTTTCCCTTTGCTTGCATCTGCTAACTCCACTTTGTAGCTTCTCCCTTCCTAGTTGATGGCATTACAATAGCACCTTATTTTATTTTTAACTTAGGTCTATCACTCCTCAATTTTTCAATCTCAATAAGAGCATTTTGTCTCCTCTTTTTATCCCTAGCCATCATGGCATCAAGCATAGGCTCTTGATCATTTTTGTTGTCCTCTCCTAAAAGAAGTAAAGAATGTCTAACTTCCAATATCTCCTTTTGTAATGTAGGAAATTTATGTGCATATTCTTCATCCTCAATGGAAAATAGAAAAATTTTATTTCTCCATGTTACCTCAACACTATTAATTCTCATATTTTGAAGAGATCCCTGCATTACAACTATGTCATGTCTTCCACACTCATTTAGTGATCCTTTCAACATATCAACTACTGATTGAAGGGGCTTGGTTTGAGAATCAAAAACATAAACTGTATCTCCCAAATCTACAATGTTTAATGTTTCCTTCTCCATTGGATTTGGATGATGATTGGCCTTCTCCTTTTCCCTATTCATATTAGTCTAAAAAATAGAAAATTGAACCTCTAGTTTGGGATTGAACCTCTTAACTCCATCTTATATTGGATTACATTCACCAAATTGTGTAAGCAACTAAAAGGTAACTTGGGTTGCATTCTCAAATTCCAATTGCAAACACTCAACATCTTCATCTAAATTGAAAGGTTTGTCTTCCCATTCTAACAACTTGATATGAGGACTAATACCTCTCTTTGGGATATCATCTATCACTATATCAACATGTTCCTTGAGTAAATTTTGAATCTCCAAAGGTAATTCATCAATCCTAGTTGTCATAATAGTCCTAGGTCTGGTTATGATTCCAAATCCCTTCTCTTCCTTTTCTATGGCATTTATGAACTCCTTCTCACCTACCAACATCACACTAGATCCCACTTGTTGTTCTTGACTTTCCTCTTTCAAATGTGTTAGAGTATAGGAGACCCCATCCTTCTCTATGACATATGTGTTTTTCCTACCATCATGGACTATCTTTCTATCATATTTCCATGGTCTACCTAGTAGCATATGGAAAACATCCATGGGAATGATATCACACAACACTTTGTCCTTGTATCCCCCTATGTGGAATTCTACCCAGCTTTTCTCATTCACTAACACTTGATACCCTTTGTTTAACTAAGAAACCTTGTATGGAGTTGCATGAGGTAATCTTTTCAACTTTAACTTCTCTACCATTTCAACAGAAACCAAATTGTTGGTACTGCTAGAATCAATGACAACCTTACAACATTTACCTTGGAATTTGCATGTAGTCCTAGAGACTGACTTTTTCTATGGTGGTTCCTTCTCCATGGGCACTTTGATTAGGGTTCTTCTCATCAGAAAAAACTCTCCAACTTCTAGTTCTTCAACTTGTGGTGGAGAATTCATACTTTCAGCATCTTCACCTTGTGCAACTTGATTCCTCCTTTGACTTCTAAAATAAGTAGGTGACTATTCTATAGGGAATTTCCATGCTTGATGGTCTAAAAATTTATTGCATTTATAACATTTTCTAGTGAAGCCACTTGATCCTCCTCTACTCCTAAATCTGTCCCTAAAATATGATCTTTTGCCCCTAAAACTACCCCTTGATTATGAGACTTGTTCTTGAGTATTACTTGTCTCTCCTTGACACTCATGTGACCATCCTAAATCAGAAAATGATCCTCTTCCTCTAGAATTCCTTCCTCTACCTTTGCTTTATTTCTCTTGTCTCCTTCTCAACTTTTCTTCAACCTTTATGGCTAATTGGTAGCATTCTTCTACTATTCTAAGACTTGTGAGAATTAGTTCATCTTGTAGACTATATTTCAGTCCATTCAAATACCTTGCAACCTTATCAACATACTCTTCCATATGGCCTGACCTAATACTCAGTTTGTAGAAGTCTTTTGTATAGGTATTTACATCCATTTATTTTTGTTTCAAATTTTGAGTTACTTATACAATTGAATGGCATAATCACTAGGTAGAAATTTACCTTTTAACTTTGCAACCATTTTGTCCAAAGAGGTGATCTTTTCCTTTCCTTTCTCCCTTCTCTCCTCTTGCACATAGTCCCACCAATGGGATGCATGGCCCTTCAATTTTTTCTTTCCAACTTCACTCGTTGTTCCTTTGGAACATCTTCAAATTCAAAATATTTTTCTAATTCTCCAATCCAATCAAGAAGTTCCTCATTGTTTAGGCTACCTGAATACACTGGGAGTTCCATCTTCAATTTGGAACCTTCACCTCTGACTGCTTTCAGCAATCTCTCCAACGTCAATTCTTCAACATCTCTTTCTTCATGGGGTTCCTCTTGTTTTGGATTGTTTTCATTTGTTTCTTATTCCTAATCACTAAAATCTCCTATGATCATACCTCTTCTTTGATTCATCTCAAATGTTGTAAGCCTTGCATCAAGACCTTTTTTCATTTCTCTCATCTCTTAGGCCAATTTGTCTCCCATCTCTTTTTCCAACCTTTCTAGTTCTCTTTCAACAACATTTACCTCTGGAGGCATCTTTGCTTATTTTTAGCACACTAAACTAACTTGTTCTTGACTTTATTGGCTCTGATACCAATATGATGTAGAGCAAGGGTAGATCCTAACATAACTTGATTGTTTCAACACACTTCTTACAAGGTTTCATTGAAATAAATGTATAAGACATCTTAGTACACCTCGTCACCATTTAAAAACTATCCTATAGGGCATCCATGGAAGGAAGACACATCGACAAGGATGGGACAACTTGGAATAGTGGAGGCAGCAAATTTTCAATACTCTCCAACACATTTAGTGACTCACAAACCCTCTTGAACCAAACAATCCCTCCAAATAGTCACTTAGGTATTTTGGTGCTTCTTAAAAAAATTGTTAACGTGGCTTGATGGGAAATCAATGAAGAGATTATCATGGAATTAGTTGGTCTTGATTGGCATAGGCCTGTTCCAACACTTTTCATGGTTTACAGACACTTCTTGACCAAACACTTGTTTCCACCAATGCACCACACAACAATGGCTTCATTCAAACAATGACTTGTACTCAACAATGCAAATGAACAACATAACAGACAAGGAAGAAATCAATGTGAACATAAAGCTCTTGATTGTCTCATAATTGTTTCAACATAACATAAAGGTTCTCAAGTTTTAAGGACTCAAACTTGTGTAATACAATGTTCTCAACTTATGGTTTCTTGTTACAAGGCACACACAAACCCCATCACCCAATCAACACAAGGAATGAATTTTTCATTTGCATCCTTGGCCTACACTAGCTTTCAAAAACATGACACAACAACTATCATGTCATACTTTATGAGATAATGCATGGAACTTATCAATCACCATGAAGGGTTTTAGGACTGTCCCAATGAGGAAATGAAATGGACTTTCAAGAATATCTCTTACACATGTGCAAATAATGGAATCCAATATTGTAGAGATGTAGATGATGTCAATACAAAGCATTCCACAAGTTTTCATCATTTTATTACGATGGAATCTTTGTCTATGACATTTTATTCAATGACTAGAAACCTTATGTAGGGTTTGTGATAGTTTTTATAAAAATGCCTATATCTCCTACAAAACTCAATGGATTTAGATAATAAAAAAAAGCATTGTAAACATAATGAACTCCTGCAACATTCCTAATCAACTTCTAGTTCGTACAATAAATTACAAACCCATACAAGATAAATTATAACTTGTTTTTACAAGGAAAAGTAATCTAGAACATGCAAAATTGAAATCTTCTTTATTCAAAACTATTTCCAACATTTGGGTTCATGTTTACACTACATAGTTATGTTGTTACAATCATTTACCAACCTCCAATTGACCCACAACTACTTCCTTAACAAAATGTGCAAATTTGTTATTACAACATTGATAACTTTTGAGCAACTTTTATAACTTTTGCCTACATTGCACCTAATTATCCAAAATGGTCCTAGATGACTTATAATGGTCTCAAATGACCTTATTTACATCAACCAATCCAAAACAAAACAAAACCCAAAGTTTCCCAACATGGCAACAACTTTCATCAAAAGGGTGCATCAAGGTGCCCATGCACCACATCTCCATCAAAGAGAAGATGAATATAATCAATAGTGTCTCCCAAATATGCAATATGTGTCCACATAAACAAGTTTGAAATACTTGTCAAGATATCATCCCACAATGGTAAATCTAAAAGACTATGTACATCCTGTTTCAAGGAATCACTGGAAGATTTTGAAGAACCAACACAAGACTTTGAAGTAGCAACAAAAGATTGAGATGTGATCTTAGTATGAGAAGGAGAAGAAAGAAGAGAAGTATCTATTTCATCTAAACATTCAAGACCTACAAAATACTTAAGCTCCTCTAAAATATCATCATCAAAGTGTATATTATCTGCATCATCAAGTGGAATGAGGCAATCTAAAGCAAGATCATCTAGTATGGAGAAATATGAGGGTCTCTAAACATCTCCCAAATGTTATTCCAAAGTGTGCAAGGATAATCAATTCCCATTATAACCCATATAGTATCATTATCAACACTAGAACCAATCAATCCTATTATATGATCAACTTTATTACCCCATATTGATTTCCTTCTAGGTGTGTCTAGTTTAGACATGCATCCATAAAGGTAAGGAAAATTTTTGAGCCATCTAAGATGGGTTAGAATGTCTTTTTCCCAAGAATCATAAATTTCCTTATCCAAGATTATCACAAAAAGGTGAACAAAAAATATATGATACAATTCTCAAATCATACCAAAGACACAAAAAAGAACACCCCCCTTTTTTTACTAGTCTCATAAATCACCTCTCCAAGATATTACAATGTTGGCACTTTATGATTAGTGCAATTACAAGGCTTTTACCAAATTACAATACTTTCAAGGCCCGTAATGGCCAAAAATATAGATTTTGATACAAAGTATGGAAAAATAACCTTGTATATATGTGGTGTTCTTCAATATACTTCCAATGCCTATTCATTTTTGAAAAACAAAGCTTTGGGGAAAACATATGGCTTGTTGAAGAAAAGTGAAACAAACAATTTCAACATATAATATTTGGAAAAAAATGGAATTTTTTCTTTTCAAAACCTTTGTGGATGGAAAATTCTCATCTCTAGCTTTTCATCAACTATTCGTTCACCAAAATCCAACACCTAAGGTAAAATTTGTGCAAGTTTGAAAAAGGCCCAATTTGGCCTATAGGAGGGCACTGGTGGCCCATGGGTAGCATTTTCAATGGTAGTGGCCACTAGGAAATGGAGCAGCTAAGTTTTTGGTGGTAGTTGGTAGTTGTTGGTGGTCTATGGTGTTGACAACTAGTGGTTTTGATTGCAATTATTATAATCGTTGGAAGCTATCCCTAGCGATTACCACTACAAGCAACCTTAAGCACATGCACTTATGCATTAGCACTAGAACCTACTATTAAGTTTTGGGTGTTAAGCCCTTAAAGTATTGAGCACAATATTTTTTTTCATTTTTTTGGAAAATCACCGTACAAACTGTAACTAGGGGTTCATACAACATCCCAAGTAAAAAAAAACCTCAAAAGCTCTTGACACCAAATAGGGGGAAATTAATAGTCAAAATTCATCTAATAGGTCTCTTAAGCACAATGGAAAGGTCCATTTGGGCTAAAAATGCTCTCGTAAAAATCTATTTTCCAAATCTGAGCTTCAAACCCTTATTTGCTACTATGTCATATGGTGGCCAAATTGAGTGAAGCAAAAGCCAAATTTGAATTTCTTGAGCCTCTCAAATGCAATGGGAGAGTAAAAAATACCACCACTATATCTAGAATAGATTCAATCACCATATATCACCAAAAACACACATATAAATATAGGATTAATAGATATTCATAATTCCTTTTTGATTCTCCAAATCATATGAAACACAAGAGAAGAGCATATGAGAATTAACAAGATCTTAACCAATAATCCAAGTACTCAAAACTCTTGAAACCAAAGATTTGATACCATGTTAGAAATATGAAACAAGTTAATAAACATGATCTTTCTATGAGAGAGATAAGCTATAAAACTATAAATGAAATAACACAATTATAGACCCAAAATTTTAAGAGATGTGCAAATATCAAGATGACAATATTGCATTAGAATATTGTTAGAGTAATAAGTTATTATGCTTAATTAATTACATCACATTGATTAATTAATTAAGTCACTTATTCCTCTTTTTTACTTAAGCTAAACTTAGGCACATTAATAATTAATTATTAATTATTAAGTGTGCACACTAGGGTTTCATTTAGGGTTTCCCTTTTAGGGTTTCTTGATCTCCTTCATAAGGATTGATCACTTTGTAATAATTGATTCTCTTAATGCATTTTTACTGAGAGGTTTACAAAGAACATCTTTTTCGGTTCTTCATATCTTTTGCATGTGACAGGTATCCATCTTGCATGCAGGTGATCTTGGATTCTAACATGGTATCAGAGCTTCCAGACCTGCAGCTGCTTGTTTGTGATCTGAAGATATGGCCTCTTTGTGAGTTTCGGGTGCAAGGGTTTCCAGACATCTTTTCTGCAAGATCTGGGGGTATGTTTTGGGACACAATGGGCTCAAACGGACGTCGCTCATCGCATTCGCAGCGTCCCAAAACCCTAGAAACACTTGTCAAATCGTCCATTTACGTGCAGTTGGTCAGGAAGGAAAATTTGTCTGAGGGGCCGACGGGCCCCCAGATGCAGATCGAGGCACTTTTTTGAAAATTTTCAAAAAAATTTAAAAAATCAAAATTTTGGTTTTGGGTGGCGCAAAGACAAAGGTCCGGGACGGCCACCCATCCGCAACCCGCCACCAGCGCATCCGCCCGTCCCCACCTCCCTCCTGGCCGGCAATCTGCAGTTCCAGTGGTGGTATGGCAGACCAAGACCTCCGAGCCAGCAACCGGCCGGCATTTCGGCGAAGGAATATTCCGGGACCTCAGGGAATATTTCGTACGACAAATTTTTTTGCAACGAAAATTTTCATTCTGCAAGGGGGCCAAATTTTTGCGCTGCGGCCGTCAAATTTATGCTCGCGTTTTGCTGACGTCATGATGACGTCATCCGTACGACTGGCCCTCTTTGCCCTCCTAACCCTAGTTTTTCCTAAAAAGCTATTTTTTTCTTTTGGCCATAACTTGGGCATACGGTATCGAAATCGGGCAAACAAGATATCGCCGGAAAGCTGGTTCCAAGCACTTTCATTTGGTGTAGTTTATTTTTCAGTATTTTACTGTTTTACTACATTTATTTCTGTTTGAAGTCATATGTTGTTTTTGGACTTCCGAGCTCATAACTTTTTGCCATGATCTCTGATTTTCGCCTCGTTTGTGGCGTTGGAAAGGTATTGAGGAGCTCTATGTTGCTGTCCATGCACTTTTTCTGTATCTATCCCAAGTTTATCAGTTAGTCCAGATTTGGCCCGATGGGTTGTTTGGCGATTACTTAGATATTTTGGCAGTTGGGAGAGTGCATCTTACATCTTTGCACTTCGTTTTCAGTAATACATCATTCAATAATTGCTTGCTACTTCATAGATTCTAGGGTTGTTCCCGTTTGGATTTTTCAAGTGTTCCGTGGCATCGGGTCTGCTGTCACATTATTTTGATTCCGGTTTGGTTTCAGTTGTAGACAGAGATATCTTTCCTTGCTTGTCAGATTGCAGTTCCAGTGTTACTCTACAGAGTTCTTCCAGTGCTTCTTTGCAGCATGTTATCACATTGTAGGGGGGTTTTGTCCCACTGGGTTTTTCCTTCTCTACTCCATTCTTGCATTGTAAATGGGTACCTGATCAGGCCTCGTTGTCGGGACCCATCTTTGCTTTCATGCATCTTATTCTAGTGTTTTAGCTTCTTCCTAAGTTCATCTTAAGGGGGGGTGTTAGAGTAATAAGTTATTATGCTTAATTAATTACATCACATTGATTAATTAATTAAGTCACTTATTCCTCTTTTTTACTTAAGCTAAAATTAGGCACATTAATAATTAATTATTAATTATTAAGTGTGCACACTAGGGTTTCATTTAGGGTTTCATGATCTCCTTCATAAGGATTGATCACTTTGTAATAATTGATTCTCTTAATGCATTTTTACTGAGAGGTTTACAGATAACATCTTTTTCGGTTCTTCATATCTTTTGCATGTGACAGGTATCCATCTTGCATGCAGGTGATCTTGGATTCTAACAAATATCAAAGTAAAGTTGCAAAATAATGACTACATGCATCAATGTAAATATATTCCAAAGTATGCAACAATAAATATTCAAGAGTATACAAGCTAGATAGTCAGTTTATATAGAACTAGGGAGAGGATGGAGGTGGCAAATCCAACCAATAGGGAGAGATCACCAATATTAAATAAAGTGATCAAAATAATAAATATTTCACCCTTTTAGGATGGTGACACCTCAACACCTTATCTCTGGTTATTAATTAACTAACTCACTTTATTAACCTAAGAAAGATTAATAAAAGTTTCAAAAAAAAACTAGGACTAAGGGAAAATAAATTAACCCACTAAGAAAATAAAAACCTACACTAGCATGATCCACAATAGAGTTGCTTGTATGTAAGCAATAGAATAAAAAATAAATAAATAAATAAATACAAATGAAAGATTCATATTCTAAACTATTACAAACCTTATATAAAGAACAAAATAAAGTTCAAATAAATAAAACAAAGCAAATTTTACCATGTGAATCCATTGTTGAAGTATATTTTCTCTAGATGATTAGGATGTATATGATCTTTTCTCAAAAAGTGACTTATTTTGATATGTAATTAGTAAGAAAGTGATTGATTAAAATATATAGGTTAGTGTATCAACTTATAGATTTTTTGGGAGGGAATATGGACGGTGGAGATGAGATTAAAAGATCAACAGTGGAGAATGAATAAGGTTTTTTCTAGGAATTAGGAGAGAATGGAGGGCTATGATTAAGCCCTTTTAAAATAAAAGGCTAAGATTGAATTTACTTTTAAAAAAATTGAAACTATAATAATGTGGGAGGGAAATGCATTTAATGGCTCCTTTGTTATTGAAAATGTTGGAGGGAAAATAGCTAAATTAGTAAATGTATTTAATTATTTTAGCCATGTGAGGTGGAAAATAAGATAATCAAATAATAAAAGTAGTTAATTATGTGTGAGAGGTAAATGACTGATTAAATAATAAGATTATTTAATTAAATGTGAGATACATAATGTAGGATAAGGTGGGCTAAATTAAATAAATAAATAAATTATTTAGTCAATATTGTACTAGGAAAAACTTAAGTGTCTACATCTACCAACACCTCAAAGTGCTAAGTTGTACCAAGTTAGACTTCATTCACAACCTCAAGTGAAAAACCTTAACAACATCTAACTATTTAATCTACAAGATTAAATAAAATATTTGTATCTCATATAACCAATATGGATGTAAAACTCTCTTAAACTAGATGAATATCACACTTATATCCATTCCCAAAACAAGGAATAATCCTAGCAACATCTCCTAAAGTCATCATAAATTAAACTCATATGCATAAAGAGATAAACATTCCAAATGCTCCTCAAATTACCTTTTAGAACTAATAACCATAGGTCAAGATTTATCTCCATGAGAAGATAGAGCATAAAATAAATCACATCTAAAAACAAGGTGGGCAATGCCTATCAGATGATTCTCTTCCAAGTAGACCAAGAGAGGTTAATGGGATTGCTCATCTATATACACCATGCCACAATAACTCTCTAAGAAAAATATCCTCAAAAAGTCCATGTTGAACTCACATCCAACCTAGGTATAGGCTCCTTGGTCTTCTTTTTGAAACCTCCAAAGAGTAATTGTCTCAACAAATGTCTCTAAATCTAACAGAAATCTAGCCTCACCCAAGTCTCCAAGTATCTATGAGCGCCTACAACCAATCAATATATGGTAAGATCCAAATGCAATTCTACACTCTCATGAAGCTCCCAAGCACATGAACAATATACTCAATACCAAGAGAATTATCTAAATTATCAACAAAGCTCTCATTGCACATATAAAAAATCTAAGAAAACATCACAAAAATATGATATATCATCTTTTGCAAGAACATCACATGCTCCAATGAACATATCTTGCTCCTAAGAGCACTTGTATCATGCCAATATTATAATGTATAATTAACATTTAATAATGGCACAATACTAAACTATCCTCTAAACCAAGGACCCCTTATTAAAACTTACAAGATATAAACTGACACCTCACTAAAGACTCTATGGAGCCTCTTTAATGTCTAAATAAATTGGTGATAAAGAGTATACACATATATTAGAGGACCCGAGGATCCCTAACTAAATAGTCCATTATTCACGAGAGGATTACATTTAATTATCAACTAGAGAGTCATAAAACTTTAGATAGTAATAGAAAAATATATGCATTCACATATCCTATGATGCCCTCTC
Source organism: Sequoia sempervirens (assembly GCA_007258455.2). Classification (NCBI taxonomy): domain Eukaryota; kingdom Viridiplantae; phylum Streptophyta; class Pinopsida; order Cupressales; family Cupressaceae; genus Sequoia; species Sequoia sempervirens. Next base: position 985,927,797 of record VDFB02271358.1, read on the forward strand.
AGTTTGCTTATGTTCTAACAACATTTTGAATTTCATCTAGACTATATGATGTTGTTTTGTTGATTCTATGTTACTATTTGTTAAACATTTTTACTTTGTGGATACTATTCAGACATGATGATATTTGGGTGTGTAGATGTTGAGATTGTTTGATAACATTATGATGATTGGTTTCACGATGTTAATGGCATATTGTGTGCAAGTAAAATGAAAAGGAAAATTAAATAAAAAGTTGAAAAGATGGGAAAATGTGAATTAGTGGAGGAATCAAAACAGTTACGGGAATAATTAATTTGAAGGAATGGAGTTAACTCCACAGGGGCAATTGGTTTTATTTCTCTTGAGAAAAAGAAACAAATTTATGGTTTTGGTTGTGAAAATTTCTTTGATTTTTCGGATGGCGGGGTTGGGGGTGGTTGGAAAAGCATTCTTGCAGAGGAATTTCTTGCAGAAGTATTGAGCCAAGAGAAGCTTGGAGCTGTGATTGAAGGTTGCAAATTGAACTGGTTTGGAATTCAACTAGCCTCTTTGTTTCAACACAACTATTTGTTCATTCCAGGTTCTTTCTTTAGAAATCTTTACTCTCCATCCTTTAATAATTGTTAGTCACGAATGTTAGAAAAATAAAACAAAACCATTTTATCTGCAGTAAATGAATTGGAACAAAAATCTAAAATGTACATAGTACTGGGAACAAATCACTTTTCTTGAATTTTCTTTATATTTGACTAGAGATACTACGTTTCATCCTTTATTCCAAAAGTCTCCGCTTTGAAAATCCCTTCTTTATACCATTGGAAAATATCTCTGATATTCTTTACTACGATTCTAGAGTTACCCTGGTAGTTCCTACGCTAGTTCTGTAACTTCTTATCTAGGTATGACTGATAAGGCATCACCCCCATATCAAGTTTTACTATAGATTGATTATGTCTTTTATCATCCCTTGTTGATAATATGTTTTAGGCGTAGGTTTACATTATTTCTTGAACTCTGCCCTTATTTTCTTGCACCATGGAATCTCAAATACAGTCAAATAATGTGTGTAACCTGAGATTTATCTCTCTCAAATCTTAGAATACACAAACTTTGATGCTTCATTTTCAATCAAGGTTGCGGAATATCGCCATTGGTTTTAGCCACTTGAATGGTCATTTAATAGATTGGTGGTTTATACATATAACACATCACTGCCTATTGAAAATAATTTCCCTGTATGTCAGAATTGAATCTTTATGTCTAATGCCATACTCATAGGGGGGATTCAAATACAGCTTGTAGTTTAACCTGGCCAAGGCATCGGTGTTCACTTTGGGAGGTTGACTTGATAATTAATCAAAAAAAAAAGAATTTGGTCTCTATGTTAAACATTGCCTTGTTGATAGACAGTTCATGCACAAGTTAAAATAAAACTATTGTATGAAGATGTGAATTTCTACCAACTGAGTGCTGGCTTAGAATAAAACTATCTTTATTTTATGAAGATGTGAATTTCTACCAGCTGAGTGCTGGCTTAGAATAAAACTATCTTTTCGTTCACTGTCTCCTCCTCGTGATCGCACCTTAGTTTCCAAAGTCAATAACTCCTTCTGAATTCTATTAAATGTCTTGTGTTTTGAATCTACACATTGTAAAGCCGCTGAAATATGTAATTACCTTCTTAAAATAGTTGAATGGTGAGAGATTTTTATTCTCTATGAGACCAAATAATGAGTGAACCATCTGGTACGCAGTTTGGAGTTAGTTATATATATATATGCAAAAGATCCTTAGCGATAGGCTGAGAATTTTGTAATTTGCTTATGCTTAAGGTAGGGCCAAGGATATTAAATAGAAATATGTATTCACCGATTGAAAATATATATAAATATGTATGTCAATATTATATATAGTTATATATATGTGTATATATATATATATATCATATATGTATATACTTTAGAATGTATATATATATGTATTTATGTAAATAAATATATGTATATTTATATACTTACATGATATAGTTTTACTTGCATGATTTAATGTGGCTGCAAATACTAGGGAAACTAGATTATTACTTTAAAATAAAATTAGTTCCTAATGCATGAAATGGATCATGGAGTGGAAATTCTTTGTTGTTTTGAGGTAGAGGTATTGTTAACTATTTATCATTAAGGGATGTGAAGCTATGTTTGTATGTTGATATACTTGTGAAATGAGAAGTTGTGTGTGAATAATTAATGGATAGTATTTTATAAGTTGTGGTTGTGAGAATTGGTTGCAGAATCTTCCAGAGGCTAGGTTTTACCTCTTGATGGATTTCTTTATTTATCATGATATGGGAAACTATTTTGATTATATTCATGATGGTCATTTTCCTTGCGTGTTATATTGGTCTTTGAGATTAATTTTACAGTTTGTAAGTGGGAGGGGTAATGCCTCACATTGTGATTCATTTGTGTATAGAGTCATGCAAGTGGCCTTGTTTTTTGTTTCTATGGTTTAAGGTTGGAAGTAGGTAAGTGTCTTCCTGCGGAGGCCGGCACACAAAGGGGTGCTTGGATAACCCATGGGGAAGTTTTGTAATCAAGTGAAAACATAAAATTTACTAGGGGGAAAGGGTAGCTAAAACATTAAGCAAGATAAGTTAATACCTCACTTAGCCTCAAGTGCTCATTTAGGCTTGAGGTGGGATGGGAAGGCCTGGAATGGCATAGTCAACTACTTCATCACCATGAGAGGTAGCTCAATTCCGCATGGTTGGCATGAGGGGCAGGAGTTCAGTAGAGGCTACCAAGATAACCCAAGATGGGGGTTAGGGCCTCTAAAGAACTACCTAGATAACCTATGTCCAATTATGTGATGCAACTTCCCCTACGACAACCATGAGATTTTTTTCTTGTTGTTTTACTTTGTGTATCTATGTGCCTCTGGAATTATGTTCATTGATGTTGTTGTTCTTGTTGATGTGTTCATCTTGTGTTGTGATTTTTTCAACCTTGGGATATCTAGTCCTTGTCTATCAGTTGGCGGGGCCCTATGTAACCTCCTAGCATGGGGGTGAATCTTTGGAATCACATGGTAGGGTGGAATGTGTTATGTTTGTCCATTGGGTTCCCCTTTCGATCATGATGTAGTGACTCATTTGATTCATTGACTTCTGCACAACATCTACCCCTAGAAGTTAGACCATTGTACTTGTAAATGCAGTGTAACCTTGTCATGTATCATGTATCTTTTATAGAACACTCCTCTCTAGATTTGAGGAACTATCATTATACAAATATATATGTAACTAAATTTATGTATCTCCTATAGGTAAGGAATTTTTTATTTAGTGACATTGTACTTGTTAATTGAAATGAGAGAAATCAATTATTCTTTATGTTATATAATGAATGTTTCTCATGGTCCATATGATCTATTATGATGAATAAATGCTATTCTTAATAATGTTTAGTGCTTAATGGTTAATAAGTTATTTGGATAACGGAAGTTAAGTAATGTTTCCATGCACCCTAGGGAACCTAGGATAATAGTTAAAATTATGTTCAATTTCGTTGCGCAACTTTGCACTTAGAAAAAAAAATTGTCTATTTTTCATAGTTTAAGTTTTGTCCTCTACGGTTCTTGGTGGGGGTGTTACATATTCTAGACACATCCTACATCAATGGAGTATAGGAAAATACACATGCAAATGCAATGAGAGATAGAAAATAGAATAAACTATTAATTCACAAAATATGGGAAAAAGAATATAAACAACCACCTTTTGTTATGGCTACTTAATACTTAAGGCTATAACTATTAAATATTAAAAATTGCAGCGTCCTAACCTAGTTAATCTCTCTAGAGTATGAAACCAAACATTAAGCTACAAAATTCAATTCATGAATTGCAACATATGCATTCATAAAATATAACTAAAAACTACCAACCAAATTCAATAATACATTATATAATTCAACAATAGAAACTAAAGTGGGTTAGCAGTACCTCAAATGGCCCTTGCTTGAGTTGTTGCTTCCATAGAAGTTGTCAAACACTCAATTACTCAAAAAAATATGATGTTAAACTAATTCTCTTTATTGCATTCTAACACTAAATGATTACATAAAATCTAGCGGGAATCTAATAAATATCTTTGTAATGTAACACACATTCTATTGTTGTAGTTGCTGAGTGATAATGGTAAAAATAGATAATTAAGTAATTAGCTAACTAGGTAACTAGATCTCCTCCTCGATAGTAGATCCTACTATATAGGGTTTGTGAGGAGTTTCATTATTCATGGACTAAAAAAAGACTCATGGAATAAATATCAACTCTCCCTTAAAGATAGGAAGAGGACCAAGTTTGAAATAGAAAACAATAACTATATGAAGCAAGAGTAGAAAAATTGAATTCAGATTCTATGCCCAACAGTTTAACTGTTCATAATAGAAACGTGTTCATAGAACATTCTTGTCATAAGTCATTCATGTTGCAAGTAGACCTCTTATTCTACTAGTTGTCTTATTTGGTGAGTAAGAGTGGCATGTTGTGACTCATGATTGATCAATAAATGATCGCCTTCATTTCCTTTTGAAAGTGTCGCACCCTAGTTGTTTGACTCCTTCTCTACAACAATCCATAGTCCTTATGTTGTAGGCTGAGGAACTCATTGTTGCGGGTTGACAATTCTTCTTGTTGTAAGGTGTTAGTCTTATTCCTAAGGCATATGCATTATTAACAATCATAAATTAAACATAAAAACCTACAAAATCTTATAAAAAATCATACATACATATATCAACATAACATATTTTCATTTCCACATACTTAAGACTAGGTAAAAGTCTATAAAAGGTCTTAGTAATTTCTTGAAACTTAGTAGAAAGAGTAATGAAAAGTATGAAATGGTGAAAGGAAAATAGTTAATTATGGATCCCATCATTACCCCCAACAAAGATATTTCTTTTCCTCAATCAACTTCAAGGTCAAAGGTTATACTATAGGGCCATTTCTCTAAATTCCACAACACAATTCACCCCTTTACTCTGCTTCAAGTAGAAACCCTATTGATCTGAGAGCCTTGCTAGTCTTTTATTCTCTGTTGCAATACCCTCCTATTGATTTCTCCCTATCCAGTGTGGTATGGGGAATAGGAGGAGAGGAGGATGGAAAATAAGAGGAAACCAAGTAATTTTATTTCTTAAGGAAATTGAAATGTATTTATGTGACCTACCAATTATTGCCACACAGGTGTAAATGGAATTAGGTTCCTTCTTCTTTAGTTTTGGCATGAGCTCCCTTTATCTGCCTTGAGAAAATCCACGTCTCTTTGATTATGCCTTTTACTGATAGCCCCTTCATTCTTTTGTAATCCTTTTCTTTACAATCTAATATCTTTTTTGCAACTCCCCTATGCTCTAAGAGATCCAATCATTAGTCTACTATTGCATTTGGGTCTATTTCCTCCTCTCTTAGTTGTAGAGGGAGAGATTTCTCCCTCTCTTGATATTCCTACATCAGTTGTCCCCTTTTATGTCCATTTCTAACATAGGAAGCTAGAGCCCTGATTTGAACATCTCCCACAAATATTAGTGGATTCCATGTAATATCATATGAAAGAACCAAATTGTGTGAGTAGAATTAATGTAATTGGTCTTGCATTTATGGCGTAGACTTTTGGAAAGTTTTTAAGAACAAGAATCGTGTATTCATGGCAATAAGGAGATCACTAATTATCTTACTAAACTAAAAACATAAAAAAAATTCTTACAAAAATAAGATATATACCCTAGTAGGAGGTCTGCACCTCATTAGTTGAACTATTTTGTTTGCCAGTTCCTTAATTTTCACCTTTAATCTTTTTACCTCTATTTCCTAATTTTCAATTGTCCTGGCATGTGTAGATATAATTTCTATTTTATCCTTTTCCCAATATTTTTATTTCTAGGAAAACTCTTGTGTTTTCTTCCATAACTCAATGTCCAATGACACAACAGTAGGGATAGTAGGGGCCTTCACATAACAAGTTGAGCTTTCAGGGTCTTGATCTTTTTCATTATTTTCAATTATGACAAGTTGTGCCAATAATTTTGGGTGAGGGGCCTAGACTTATTGGATAAATCATCCTATTGTAGGCAAGAGGTCATGAGGTCTAGTCTCCCCCCCATCCCCATCATACCAAAGGGCATGTTGTGCCAACGTCATCAATCACATGAAAAAAATTTACTTGTTGCACTTTAGTTTATAGGGGGCCTACTAGATTCCTGTAGTCTAAAAAATAGTTGTGCCAACAATTCCAAATTTGATCTGTACTCAAATTTGTGGAGTTTCCCTTCCAAGTCCTTAATCCTTGCATACCTTTCACTATCCTTTTGTTGATATGCTTCCAGTAGTTCTTCCAAATGATTGATTCTCTGCAAGGCCTCTTGTAGTTATTTATTTGTGTTTCTCCCTTCTAAAAAGAATTATTTTTCAATTTCCAAAAAAAAATCTTCCTCAACCTCCTTTGCATGCATATACCCTTCCTTTGAAATAGGAATTTCTAGAGGTCTATTATTTTTCCTTTCCATAAAAATAGCCTCTGACTTTGAGTTGGAAGTGCTAGTTAAATATAGGGGTTGTACAATTGATGTTCTTGTATCATCACCAGGGACATTTCCCTCATAATCTATATTTGTTTCAATCATCACATCTTCCTTTTTCTTTTTATCTTTTCCTTTTTATCTTTTCCTTTCATGGGTCCCTTCTTCCTTGGTCGATGTGATTACCTTCTTGATTATATGGCCCTTTTTTGCTTCTTTACAAGTGCAAAAGCATAAGCCACACTTTTTCTTTTCTTTGCATTTGGTGGGCTTTTAGTGAAAGTTGGGATTTCTGAGCCTCCTTCATCTATGAGTTGGGGGTTGAATTTCTTGTAGTCCTTGGTCTTTAGGTTCCTTCGTGCTATGGGTAGGTGTTGCAATAGGGGAACTAGAAGGTATTTCTCCCTCAACTGTAGCCATAGGAGGTTCTTCCACTTGATATTCCTAACCCCTTTCTTCCTTATTATGTGGTAGAATAATGTTTTTGATGTTGTTACAATTTATAAAATATTCCCAAGACACATTGGGAAACTAAACCCTATGAATTATTTTAACTAGTAAAGTAACTAAAGATAAATGTGACAAGGCCAACTAATTCCTTTTCCTCTTGTATTTTGATAACATTTTTTTCAAAAAATGATACAAAAAAATTGGAACACTTACCAACCTTTAATGGCATAAATGACTAAGCAATTTAAAATATATTATAAATAATAATGATTGTCTCCCATCATAAGTTAGATACCTAATAATGTGTGAAGCTATAGAGGCCCAAAGCCAAGGTAGAGATAAACATTTTGTACCTTGAGAGAAGTCCAAATTTACACCAGGCAAGGATAATTCATTTATGGTTGTGATTGCATATTCCCTAACTAGAAATTCTTATCCAACCCTTGGAAGCCCTAATACTTCTGCTATAGTTTCCTCTAATGCATTGGCCCTTAATCCCCTAATAATTTCCTTGTCATTTTGCAAGTTGCTAGCAAATTATTGGGTCATAAGTTCATTGTATTATGTGATCCTAGGAAGTAATCTAACCAGCCTACCTTTTGGGAGACATGCACACATTATATGTCCTCTAGCAATAAATTATGAGCTGCAAGCTCTCTCCTCATTATGTCACCTCCCATTATAAATTTACCAGTTATGTTCTACTTTTCTCTGTATTCTCACCCAATTCTGGTGTATCCTTACTATGCTCTTTGTTGTATCACTCAATTTTGCTCTGAATACTGCTTCTCTCATTTGGACTCACATAGATTTAGTAATGGTAGAAATATGTATAGGCAAAAAATTAAAAGTAACTTAGAAAAAATAAGGCCTTTTGTCTACCCCTCCCCCTAACTAAAGTTTCTAATTGTCCTCAATTAGCAGGTAAGGAAAGGGCTTGGGCAATAAGTATTAAGTAGTAAAATTCAAAACATGTAGTTTAATTGTTTGCATGAATGATAAATATTTATAAAATTAATAAGCTTGAATGTTAATTATGAGATTCAAATATGAAGAGTACCAGTTGACATGTTGTGAAGTGAAGTATGGCACATGTGAAGTTTGTTGAATGTCACCATGTAGCATGGGAAAATATTTGAAATGATTTGAGGTGATGGCTATGAATTGCAAGTTGTTGTATTGCAATTTAATCCATCCTAAGCATAACATGTGGCAATGAAGTTGGAGTTATGAATAAAAGGCTCTGTAAAGTACATGATATGGGGAAGTGGAATTTATTACATGGTACAGATGATGCAAAAATGTGATTTGATTGCTATGTGTGATGGTTGAAAGAAGTTTCATGTAATGAAAGTGAATGATGGATTCTATGGGCATGGGTGAAAGGATGGTTGTGCAAGTGCCATGAGATACTAAAGAAATAGGTCCTATTGATGCCAAAAATCGATGAGGTAACAGTGCCTTATGGGAAACTTAGTTCAAGGGGGACTCTTTTGTGCTGAACTGAGTGACCTCCGGGTTTTAAAGAAGTCGGCTTCTTCTATAATAGTTTTTTGGAAAGGGAAAAAGAAGTGAATATAATGAAGCAAATTCTAATCTAAGGCGATGCGCCAAAATTCACTGAGGGGCACGATAAATCATAGATTTAAGGGCCTGAATGTTGTTGTTATGTTCCAAAACCTCAGAAACTTAAAGTTATAGCATAAACAATTCATTTATCGACATAAAATAGTATTGCATACACCCCTACTACTAAGAAGAGTCATTTAGACATGATTTATATAAGTAGGCTTGTATTCAATATATAGAAGTCTCCTCAAATGAAATGCTTAAGACAATAAAAAGCACAGTTTACAATTTAATCAAAACATGAAAAATAGAAAGGCCGAACAATAGGCACAGTCTGAAAGTTTCTTGCAAAAATAAACATGCAAAAGAGGTCTGGTGTCTCTTGCTAAAACCAGTATTCTTTCAAAAATCTTGGATCTTTCTCTCCCTGATAGAGAGAGTATATATAGTCGGAGAGCAAAATCCCACCGCTTTGGAGAGACGTAACAGAAAAGATCACACAATCTCCTGCAATGATGCCTGAATTAGAATATTCCCAATGTTGTTACAATAGCAACCAGTTAGAACACAGCATCCACTCAATCGGTTGCAAGTGTGCCCTTTGTAATGATGGCAGTGGTCTAGCTGCATATGTGGCGACCAGTGTCACTCACCGCTTCAGAGAATCATGATGAGCAGCACCTGATAACATAGTATTACCCAGCCAGCCCATTCACCGCTTCGAGGATCAGTGTAAGGCATGTGGCAGCCCATCGCTACCCGAATGAGAATTCCCCTTACCGCTGCCGAGATATTGTGAAGAAGCGACACATGCTAAAAGGGCTGAGGTCGCTCCCGAAGTGGAGAGAAAGCTACGTGAACTGGGTGCGAAAGACGCGTGGCAGCGTTTCGCAACCCGCGGTGTTCACCTCCTTCTTTGAAAAGGCTGTGAGTGGTTGCCACCTGGCTGAAGGTAGGGCCCGCCACAAAATAAAAGAAGGCCAACGGAAGCATTTTGTAGCTTGCAGCTGCTCATTTCATCCCTGCATAAAAAGTTTGTGATATGCCGCCACATACCAAAGTGTGGGCCCCTCTGACAATCTTTAGAAGTGATGGCATCGGCAGAAGGCTTTCGCAACTCGAAGGGACCTCAAGGCAAAAAAGGACATAAAAACATTTGTAAGTGAGACACATGGATGCCCAGCGCAGCCTCTTAAGAGTCGAAAGGGAAGCCGTCACCCGAAGTTGCGAAGAGAGGATGCGAACAGTGGGAGGTCAAAACTCGAAGGAAATTTGACCAGACCTCGGTGACACACAGGCTGGCACACATATTTCAAAAGAACCTGGAGGGAGCTGTTTCAATCTTTATTTAAACAGCTTTTGGCGACTAACAAGGGCATTTTGGATAAGGAACGGAGAACCCAAAAACTCTCTGGTTCAGCAGACCAGAGCCTTCATGCACAGGGCGAATGGAGTTAGAGTTTGGAAAGTGCAGCCTGCAAAGGCAACCATTCACCTTCGGACGGCTTTGCCATGCTTGGATATGGAAAAGCAGCTGGAAGAGTGGATGAATGATTGCCTCAATGTCAGCTACCGTTGGGGGGTTGCTGAATTCCCGGAATGCTTCTGAGTTGTTCTCTTTCTGTTCAATAACCTCCGCAATCTAAGTAATTGTGGCAATGGAGCCATCCTCGAGAAACGGGGATGGCAAACCCAGCTTACCTAACTCAAAGAAACTCCCCGAAATGCCATCAAGCGCCTTGCTTAGAAAAGCCACCACTGCCTTCGTGCGCTGGAAAGCGGAGTGACAATGGATGAATTTATTGGCAATTTGAGCACCAATGTCCCGATCTTCAATACCCGCCTCAGCAAGAATTTCATCTGAGACAGAGTATAGCTTGTTTAGCAAGTCACTTGCCTCAGGAACCCTTTCCAGGATGAAACACGGGAACTACTCCATTGTGTCGTGGGCTTCCTGATTGAGTCTTGATGCCTTGTCGATGAATCAGAGAGTAGGCTGCAGAGTTAGGCATAAGGTCTTGACCTTTTCTCAGTGAGAAACGTATAATTTTCTGACCATCAGGATGACATCAGGCAGTGTAGGGATAGGTAGCGGAGAGGCTTTAAGCGAAGAAATCTCCGCGTCTCTTGAAATGAGGGTTTGGGCTAATTCTGCCTTCTTTTTTTCTCAGACGCTAACTGCTCCGCATAGCTGCTCATTTCTTTATTCCAATTTTGTTCAGCTCGGGAGTGGTTAGTGGATTGCTCCTCTAGAGAAGTCTTTGTCTCTCGGAGCTCCTCTTCTAGCTTAGATTTTAGGCTTTTGAATTCGGCCTCCTTCTCCTGTACCTTCTGCTGATGCTACTATTGTAGGTGCTCCAACTCCTCACCCTTCTTTGCCATTCTCTGACTGTACTCAATGTGGAGGCGTTCAAGCTCCTCCTCTATCGACCATAGGCTCTGTTGCGCTGCTTGGTTTTGACTCTGCAATTCTTTTACTAGGTCAGAGTTGGGAACCTAGGTCTTCACGATTTCACCTTGAAGCCTGTTTCTCTCATTCTCTGCTGTTAGCGCTTTTTCTGTCATTCGGGTGATATCTGCCTCTAAGGATTTCTCCTTTGTCTCTAGAAAGCTCACCCTTTTTTTGGCTGCCCTGAGCTGCTCATCCTTCTTTTTTAACTAGCGACCAGTTTTGAGGAAGTTGGAAGTGACCACCCATTGTGTCTCCTCGATGATTTCGACTTTATCTTGCGGCCAGACTACCTTCATGTCAAGTCCGACAGCATAGATCTCATAGTCCTCCGGTTGCATTTCTCCCTGAGGCTTACTTATCCTTGGGTACATGGTTGCAAATTTTAATACTTGTCGGGCCTCATCATACGAAGCCTGTACTCTTGGCTCGGCGGGGGAATTGTCATCCTTCACCTTTTGTCGCCTCATTCTATTTGCACGCGCTTTTTTTCTACAATCTATTTGCGCTATGAATTCAACTGGTGATGAAACTAGCCCACCTGCGAAAGGAACACCAGAAGGCAGGGCATAGGGATAGATAATTTTCATAGGTGCATGCATTTGCTTCTTCTGAAGAGTGACCGTTTGCGAAGAAAAGTGGCATGTTCCATAGCTTGGCCTGAGGACTATCAGCAGAGCTAGATATTTGTAGCAGCTGAGCCGGAGGTTCAGTCGTAAGGCCCATTGGCCAGGGAAGAAGAGTTGCTGCCTGTGTATCGGCTTGTTGCAATGGAAAAGAATCAGTAAGCATAACAGAAAAAGAGTGGGGGCCAACAGAAGGAACATTTTCCGAAAGCGAGGTGAGGAAAGTCTAAGCGGTAGCAGTAGGCGTAAGCATGCGTGGAGGAGTAATTATAAATGGTTGGGCTTGCAAATACTGGGCAAATCCAACCGAATAAGCTGGATTAGAAACTGAAGGTGGAGGGCTCGGACCGATGGTAGGAGTTGCTAATGAAGCAGGGGTGGATATGAAAGAATAAGATGTAAGAGAGGAAGGAGCGAAATGTACCTACTGACTGGTCGGCGGTGGCTCCAGGATTGTTCGTGACTCACCGGTTAACTCTGGCATTTGACTAGCAGCGGGCATTTCTCCTTCTGCGGGTTCATGTGAAACTGTTCTGATAATACTTTCTGTGCGCTGCCTTTTCGCAGGCCGCAGCTCACTAACTTTAGCCATCAGATCCCTCTGCTGAGGCGTCGGCTTGACCGGTTTAGCGGCCCATGTGCGTGTAAGTGAGCCTCTTGATATATTAAAATGCACATTAGTGCCCACATAGGCAGCATGCTCGGAGACATTGTCTCCTTGCGCTGAAGAGGATGATACCGCCGTTTCTTCTTCCTGCTCCTCGGATCCCTCTGCTTCGCTTCTATCAGCACTAGAGATCGGGCTAGGATGGCCCTCATCCCACCACCTTTCAAATTCCTGGTTGTCCTTCAACTAATTATAAGGAGCGTTCAACTGTGCTGTTTCCTGACGGTATTTCTAGAAAGCCTTTATTTTTTCATCACTCCATTCCTCGCCTACTTTCAACTTGTTATACATGCCGCACTCTATCGGAAGGTTGTCCCGGACCACGGCCACTGGAAAGTAGAACTTGTGCCATGGACCTCTAGTATCCGGTGTGGGGATTTGTGCTAATTCAACAAAATCCTCATCTTTATCAGTCCGCTTATTACGCCGCTTCTCCTAGTATGGTTAGGGAACATGTGTGACTTTCATGTGGGGCTCTGGCAGGTCGTTGAAAGGGTTGTAATCCCACTTATCATTTACCAGTACTAACCCTAGATGTGCCAACTTCTCCTTTAGTAGCTTGTGCAATTATTTTTTAACAAGCGTTATTGACTTGAAACTCTTTGGGCAAGTGAAGAATCCCTTCCTCTTGACACTTTCGCAGCTACAGAACATGAAATCAATGATACACACCTGTCGAAAAACCTCCAGCACGAGCACTCTATCGGTGACGCAAATCGGGAGCAAGAAAGGCTTACCAATAAAGCCTCGCATTCGAAGGATTGTGAAATCCTTGCCTAAGAACCAGTCACAAGCGGGGGTGTAGCTTTGCAAAAATCCAGTCTACTCCGTGTTGAGCCGGATGATATTGCCTTCTCCGATCAAATCATTCAGGACCGGGGCTATGAAATAGTCCGCGAATGCATAATAGTCATATGTTGCAGAAAGGAAAGGTGTCCATGTAGACACCGGCTTTCTTTTGTTCTGCTCATCAAAAATTGATAGCGAAAAAAATTAGGCGAAGAAATCTGAATTCTGATACAGGAACATGTGGACTAGATAGGAAAGAAATCTAAATTTCTTCTCTGCCTGATAATTCTCTATTTGTTGTATCATTTCTTCGACCATGAACTCAGCAAAATCATACCAGAAGAGGTCATACTGCTTGCGAAACTGTATCGCAGGTCCCAGCTAAAAAGCCTCGATCTTCTCATCGAAATCTCGGCCGCAAAAAAATGCCAGCATGGACATGGGGTCCCAGAGATCATCGCGGAATGAATCACGCGATAATGGGATACTCGGTGCCTTAGCGAACGCGAGACCTTCCTTATTAGTCTCTTCTAACAAGAAATCAGAACCGGTTTTCATCCTCTTCCATATTTTCTCCCCTTGCTTGGGCAGAAATGCTCGATAGTTTCCTTTCTTCTGCTTGGGTCAGGGATACATAACATATGCCAGATAACTTCTCGGCCGATATGAACCCTTAAATGGCGACCTTCAATGCAGTGGGTATCTGGATTATAGCGCTAAACAACCGCGTCGACCACCTCTGGGCAATAGTGCACCAATGGCACCATGTACTATGGGAGGCCGCTAAACCAGACTCTTTCTGCCATGGATTGGTCCGCCTTTGCTGCCGATAACCTTGCGCAAGCTGCCTCCCTGAGAGATTTAAGGTTCTTTGCAAGCTTTGGGTCATGGATATTAACCCACTTTTTCTTGACCTTTTTCGGGTTACTACATTCCTTGGGTCTTTTTAGCTCCTCTGTGTTGGCTCTTTTCATCTTCGCGGGTATGCCAGGAGTGGCATATGCTACATCTTCGTACACGTATACCTCGGCCAAAGAACGAATGGCCATATATAGTTCCTGGCTAATCTCCTCTTGCATTGGCTGAGCTAAAGATTTTGACATTTTTCTTTCGCTGCAGAACTTGTAAGCTTCCTGGCCTGCGAATACGCTTGCACTAGATAGATAAACAGAAAACACTTTGCACTTTCCCTGCATTTGTAAAAAGACTTTGAAATACTAAGCCTTTTCATGCAATAATAGCAACTTTTCCCAAGGTGGTAGGTGAAAGCAAGCTTTTTGCATTTAATTCGGCATGTACCGTTAATTCTACAACTTGTGCAAGATGAATTGATTGCTATTTCGAGGCGACCGGCTTTCATCATTGTTTTTTAAGAGATTGTGTGATACACCCTAATATCCTTGGAAATTGAGCTTGCAACTGGCCTTCTCACCTTGTGTTAGCATGCACTGGCAATTAATATCCTAGCCGGAATGATTACGCCAAGCAAACGATCACGGCCTGAAAAGATACGAGTATCACCTTGGGCTTTGGGATGCGCTTGAGATATGACACCATAGCATACGGCCATACGTCCCTTCACCAACAAGTGCCACCTTTTTAAAGCTTAATTAATTAACTTCATTTAATTAAGCACGCCTTGAGCCGTGCTATCATACATGTATCAGCCCAAAATGTGAGCAAACACAGACTCGACCTTCGAGATTGCAGCCAGTATACATCACGTTTCTTACAGGTGGATTGGCATATGTCTTGTTAATTTTTCTATAAATAGGCCAGTAGATAGCAAACAAACACACTTAGCATTTAAGAAGTGATAGGTCAGTAGTAGATTGCTCAGCAAGTCTTTTCATAGGTTAGGTGGTGAGCAGGTTCAGCATTATTTTAGCAGACTTAGGAATAGTGTCAAGAGAATGGATACCCCAATTCGCCTAACCTCGTTCAAATCACAGACGTCGTTTGTAGGTGAGATCTCCACTAGAAGGCTAAAAAGGATGACAAAGAACAAGCACTCGCTGGTTCTGGTAGCCATTAAGTGGGTCCTAGGCAAGGATTGCGTAGAATATGAAGATAAGTATAGGGTAAACACCGACGTGTGCTCGCACTTTGTAGCATCTATGCTGGACATTTGCTTTCCCCGGCCACTTATCTTGAAGCTGGTCAAAAAAATCTTCTCGAAGAAGTACTTGAATGGGCTCGGCGAGGTGGTTACACATGCTACATATGGGATAGGTCTACCAACAGCCAGTGACCTACGTCGCTTTATTGAAGAAGAAGTTGTCGTTGTCTGGTTGCCATTTCTCAGCAGATTCCACCTGCAGACCCGTGGCCAGCATCAGCAAAGGGTTACTCAAGCCCTACACTTCCTGTTTCGGAGCTACAACGTAATACCCTTCTACGACGTAGAATGGTATACTGACTTTAGGGACCTGGTGTATCCACCACCGATGACGGCTACATTGAATGATGCTACCAGTGCCACCGAGGAGCCTGTGGACGAGGAAGAAGCGGACGCTGCGGTGAATGCGTCGGTCACTGCCAGCCATTCCTTTGGATAGATAACCCCCTTGCCTTCATGCCTGATGATGTAACTCACGTGCTCCGGATAAGCTTGAACAAAGGCCATGTACATATAGTATACTCTAATACTTGTACATTTTGAAAATCGGCATCTCAGCCATTTTGTAACTCAGGATCATATATATATAAATATATACTTCTCCTTTTAAGGAAAATCTATGCTCCTTTTTGCTTCTGTATTTAAACTTTTCTAGGTTTGCAAATTTTGTATGCCTTTTCTCCATTTATGAGTATACTTTGTGTTAAGAAACTCCGGTGTTTTACCCGCTAATGATGATGAGCAAATGTGTAGCAAGACAACTGATTTAGGAAAAGAATAGGCCAAAAATAGGAAAAGAAATAAAAGTGTTATTTACAACTGTACAAGGTAGAGCATTTTGCCTAATGGAATAACTTAAGATGAATCCCATTGATGGGGATTCCTAACGGCTCCTGTTCTATATTTTCCAGCTCAAAAGCGTTGTGTTGTATGCACCTTGTGATTTTGAAAGGTCCCTCCCATAGGCTGTCAAACTTACCATGTCGACCTGGCTTTGCAGCCCTGCTGTCATATTTTAGCACTAAGTCTCCACTTTTTAGGCCTTAGTTAGAAGCCTTCTTGTCAAACCATCGTTTGACCACCTGTTGATGACCTGTCATTGCTTTTACGGAATTCTCCCTTTTTTTTGTACTTCAAGTAGTTCGGCAAGCCGAACCTCCATGGCATTATTTTGTTCTATCTCAAGAGATTTCAACAACTGTATCACCGTGATCTCCATAGAGATAGGTAACAGTGCCTCCTTCCCATATACCAGCTCATAGGGCGAAGTATTGAGGACTTGCTTAGGAGTTATGCAGTTGGCCCAGAGCGCCTTTCAAAGATTTTTATGCCATTCCCTCTGGTGTTCTGAGCCGGCCTTTTTAAGGAGTCAGACCAAACTTTTATTTGTCGACTCAGCTAGGCCATTTCTCTGTGAATAATAGTTTGATGATGTTTTAAGGAATATGTCATTTTTTAATGCAAAGTGACATACCTTTGTACCTAAAAATTCTCTGGCGTTGTCTGAAATGATTGTCTTCGAAGGGCCGAACCTTGTCACCAGAGCTTCAAGGAAGTCTACAATCTCTGTTTCCGTTGCCTCCTTAAGGGGAACGGCTTCCGCCCACCTTGTGAAGTAGTCTGTAGCTATTAAAATCCATTTATGTCTGGCACTAGAAACTGGGTTGATGATTCTGATGAAGTCCAGGCCCCATTGCGCAAATGGTTCATCCGCCATGATAGGTTTGAGGGGCATCGTTGAATTCTTCCTTTTGTCAGAGAAGAACTGACATTTTTTACAAGTCTTTACCAAAGAATAGGAATCATTGAAAAGTGTAGGCCAGTAATATCTAGCTCGCAGGACCTTGATGGTGGTAGTTTTAGCGGAGAAATGTCCACCTTCGTCGCTATTGTGAAATGCGTCGAGGATCCTCTGCGCCTCCCCTGAAGTAACGCATCGTAGGAGCACACCATTAAAATTTCTTTTGAAAAGAACTCCTTCTATTAGCGTGTATCCACAATTCTGAAGCCGGTAATACCTTTTTTTTTGGGATGAGAGGCCTTGCGAATACCTTCCGGTTCGCATGAAGTTCATTCTATCTGTCAACCAATCATCTTCTGATCCCGAGCCATTTATCAGGATGAGCTCTGGCTGTTCCTCTTTGGCAGGCACCTCCTCGTCCTGTGCCATATACTCACACAGTCCTCTGCCTTTAATAGTTTTGGTAGGCCTGACCTCGATGTCATACTCCAGGATCTTGGTGATCCAATTAGCCCTTTTTTCTATGATCTCTCCCTCTATGATGTATTCCCGCACACTAGAATGTGCGACATATACCAGAACTTTGTTGCGGGAAATTAGATGGTAGAATTTTTTAAGCCCTTTTACTATTGCAAAGGCCTGTCTTTCGATGAAGTTATAATTCACCTCATATTCCTTTAGCATTCGGGAATAGAACGCCACTGGATGTTCTCCCTTTCCTTCACTATCCTTTTGATTCAGAACAGTAGCGATACTGGACTTGCTACTGAAGGCATACATTATAAAATATTTGTACTGATCGGGATTAATTAACACTGGGGCTACGGAGATCACTTCTTTGACCTTCTCAAATTCCTCCCAAGCCTCTGTTGTCCACTTGAAAATTTGATCATTTTTCAGCATTAGGGTGATCGGCCTAATCATTCCCGCAAAATCGGAAATAAATTTACTGACAAAATTTACCTTGCCGAGGAAAGACTGGACACCTTTCTTATTTACCAGAAGGGGAAGCTCCTTGATAGCCCTCACTCTTTCGGGCTCGATTGAAATACCTTCTTTAGACACAACATGCCCTAACAGCTTACCCTGGGGTACTCTGAACACACATTTCTTTGGATTTAAGGAAATCCTGAACTCCTGGCACTTTTGAAAAACTAACTCCAAATGATCAAAATGATCATCTTTAGATTTAGAGAACACAATAAGGTCATCCAAATAAATTAGGATAAACTTATTGATTAGTTTGCTAAATGCGACGTCCATAGCTCGCTAGAAAGTTGCCCCTGCATTGGATAAACCAAAAGGAATTTAGCATATGCAAATGTTCCCCACTTCGTAGTGAACATAGTCTTGTGCTGATCTTCTTCTTTAACTCGAATCTGGTTATAGCCAGAGAAGCCATCCAGCAGAGAGAACATTTTCGATCCTGCAACAGTTTGGAGGATCGACTCCATAGAAGGCAATGGATAGTGATCTTTCAGAGATGCTCTGTTCAAGTCTCAGAAGTCCACGCATAAGCGGATCACCATTCTTCTTTCAGACCGGTACCAGATTTGATACCCAAGTACTATGTTTGATTGGGAAGACAATACGTGACTCAATGAGCTTGGTTAGCTCTTGTGCCATCAAGGCCTCAACTTTAGGGTTGACCGGCCGCTGTTTCTGTCAGACTGGTTTCGCACCTTCTGTTAGCTCAATAGTATGTTGAATGATGCCAGGATCATAACCTTCTAGATCATCGTAGGACAGGCCACTACTCCATATTTTCCATAGAAACTGATAAGCCTTTCTCTATCCCGCTGTGAGACATCCTTTCCAACCCGAAGATTCCTGTCATCGAAGACCCGAAGGTTTTCATAATCACTTTTGTCTGCCACGAACTTCTGCTTATCATTTCGGGCATCATTACAATCAAAAAAAAAAATTGAGAGTAACTAACCCTTTCGAAAGTTTATTTGACTTGAGCTGCATAATTTGTCCTTCGTAGGCCTCGGCGATCTTTGGTTGAAGATGATCAGCAAATTCCCCTGAGTGCTGAATAAACGAGGCGATGTGTTCATCACTCTCAAAAACCTGCCAACTCTGATCATTGTCGGGGATTGTTGGTTGGACAAGCACTCGCACTGAATATTTGTTTCGAAGCAAGTCAGAAACAGGATCAAACTGTGTACCGATCACCGCCATGCGATCTGCATCACCATTCCTCGCTTGGGGAACGATCAGGATGTTGAAGGCTACAAAACCTTCAATCAGGTCCCAGATCTGATGCCGATAGGATCTCATGCGGACATTCTTTGCTGTAGAAATTCCTCGGACCTGATTAACTACCAGTTCGGAATCTCTGAACACAATCAATTGCTTGATACCCATTCGTTCCGCTAGGCTTAGGCCTTGGACTAACCCTTCATATTCAGCCTCATTGCTTGAACAGGCGAATTGGAATCGGAAAGACCTCAATAACTTTTCATTATGCGGGGATATTAGACATATCCCTGCTCCAACTCCAACTTTGCTCCTTGCTCTGTCAAAATATAATGTCCACAGCTCCTTTGCTTGGTCATCATTGGATTCTTTGATGACCTTCGGAAGAACTTGGTCTTCATCATAAATCACATATGTGCCCAATCTGGTAGCATGATAATTCCTGAAAGGATCATTGTTTATATGTTCACTCAACAAAGCATCTTCCTTATCACTTCGGTCTCCGCTCACCTTCTCCTCCTCTAGCAGTTCGACATTGTACATGTCCTGTTTGGTGATGGAGGTATGTGCGGCTTCAAAATTGATCAGGGCCTCATCCACCACATGTTTGGAATGTAGAGCTTCCGATTCAATCTTTATTTTCACACCATGTTTGGTCCTAAGTATTAGATGTGACCAATCTAAGGACAAATATCCACCCACCTTCAAAGTAAATTCTCGAGAAAGACAAAGACCAAACATTGGTGGAACATCTATGATCACTGTATCTTGCGAGACCGTGATACTTGGGCAGGCAAATAGAGTTAGCTGAAGCACTTTAATGATGCCCACAATGTCAACCTTATTTCCATCTAGCTGCATTACCCCTTTCTTTATAGGTTCGTAGTTGAGCCCCAAGGCTTCGGCTATCAGTTTTGGCATAACCGTTGTACTAGCGCTAGAATCAATCATAGCATTGTGTAATAGCTTCTTCCCTATAATGAGAGTCAAGAAGAAGGGTTGAGGTTTTGGCCTACCTCCGCCTTCCGCATGGGATCTCTTAGCTTTGTCTGCAAGAACCTTAGCTGGTGATATTTGATAAACCACCTCGGTACTGGTCGAAGGCTCAGTTGGTACTGAGCTGATCTCTTGTTGAAGCGCCTTTTGTAGCATGGTTTTCTGTTCCAGGATAGCTAGAATGTCCCATAAAGACACATTAGCAGATGATTTCTTTAATTGTTCCACCACATTAAAAGGCGAGGAGCTCAAAGATTTTTGCTCCTTTTCTTTTGTTATAACAATCTCCCTCCGTGGTTGAGAAGATGAAGAGATAGTCGAAACACCAGGAATTTGATTGGATATGCCTTTGCATTGTGGGCTGTCCAAAAGTGGAACAACAGGCTCATCGGTGAATCTCCTCTTCGATCGTGTGTTATAGTCGAACTGTACCTACGGCGTTTCGGCTGTGGACGTATCATTGGCAAACACTATTTTCTCATCTTCCATCCATGAGAAGAGCACATGATTAGGCACAATATCGGACTCCTGCTCTAAGGACATCCCTTGCATTTGCGCAGTAAGAACCGCATTCTCCATTTCTGAGGCATATATGTATTCTCCATTTTCTACTACAATACCTTGATTGCGTTGTTCTGCCACTTTCTGTTGTAATTTTCCACGTGGAAAATTTTGGGGCATATGTGCATCATTGCAAGGGAAGCACCATGGATTGATGTCATCGATAAGATTGTTTTGTCCCACAGTTAATTCTCTACTTGAGCTTGGCAACGCACCTATCAGCGGCATAGGCACTGGAACCATTTGGTTTGTAGCCGCCGCTGGTGAATTAGTGCGAGGCGCATTCGGATATTGATTTTGTTGATATGTAGGCCGACCACCTTGATAGTTTTGATATGCAGGCCATGGAGGCATTGTTTGGTTCTGTTTGAGAGTTGTTATGTCATTTGTCATAGTTCGCAACATCTCCTTGAGGTCGCCTATTTCATTCTTGGGAGAACTCGATGTGGAAGCCAAGTTTTCGGGAGTGGCTGCATATGAGTACGCTGACTAGGGAGTTGCTAGCGCACTGGTTGACGCAACCTCTTGTGCTGCGTTTGATATCTCAGGAAATATCGGCACAACAGGTCGAGGAGGCAATTTCTCACAATCTATCAAGTGATTCTCCACTTTGATAGCGGTGGCATAAGCATCTGGTAAAGTGGCTCCTCCCAAAGACTTGATCATCATAGAAATGTCGGGGCTAATGGACTTCAAATAAAACATGAATGCTAGTTCTGGAGTCGGGTGGATAGTTACAGGAATCCTCTGCCAACTTGAGTGAAATCAGGCATTGAAGTCCGTCAAAGCCTCCTGGGGTGCTCGCTTGATGACGGATAACTGGTAATATAACGAAGAACGATCTCCGTCATTTGAGAACCTTTCATAGAATGGATCTCCGAGGTCATCCCAAGTGCGAATGGTATTAGGAGTCAGCGTTCGGTACCAATCCAAGGCCTTGCCTTTGAAGGACGCAGCGAGGAGTCTCAGGGCTACATTCTGCACTGTGATACCGTGTACCAGACATACATCTGCTACATCTTGCAAATGTTCTGCCGGCATTTTTGTGTTGTCCCCAACAAATTTATGAAGAACTTTCAGGGCTGAAACTGGGATAGCGCCCCAAACAGCAGGCACTACCGGAGCTACAAGGGGACTTCCAGCATCCCATGCTACATAGTTCCTATTCGCGGCCGGCAACATGGTGAGAGGAAAGGGTGGTGGGAATGGAACGGTTACTAACTGATTTGCGGCCTGGACTGTCCCTAATGGAGGTACTAGTAAACCTGGGTTATTTGCAGTCTGGGATCTAGTTACAGGCCGATGGCTCATACACCCCTCTATAAGACAATTTCATTAGTTTGGGTCCCACCGGGCGTTCCAGAAAAAGGACAAACTGTTGACGCCAAAAATTGACGAGGTAACAGTGCCTTATGGGAAACTCAGTTCAAGGGGGACTCTTTTGTGCTGAACTGAGTGACCTCCAGGTTTTAAAGAAGCCTGCTTCTTCTATAATGGTTTTTTGGAAAGGGAAAAGGAAGCGGATATAATGAAGCAAATTCTAATCTAAGGCGATGTGCCAAAATTCGCTGAGGGGCACGATAAATCATAGATTTAAGGGCCTGAATGTTGTTGTTATATTCCAAAACCTTGAAAACTTAAAGTTATAGCATAAACAATTCATTTATCGACATAAAATAGTATTGCATACACCCCTACTACTAAGAAGAGTCATTTAGACATGATTTATATAAGCAGGCTTGTATTCAATATATAGAAGTCTCCTCAAATGAAATGCTTAAGACAATAAAAAGCACAGTTGACAGTTTAATCAAAACATGAAAAACAGAAAGGCCGAACAATAGGCACAGTCTGAAAGTTTCTTGCAAAAATAAACATGCAAAAGAGGCCTGGTGTCTCTTGCTAAAAATAGTATTCTTTCAAAAATCTTGGACCTATCTCTCCTTGATAGAGAGAGTATATATAGCCGGAGAGCAAAATCCCACCGCTTTGGAGAGCCGTAACAGAAAAGATCGCACAATCTCCTGCAATGATGCCTGAATCAGAATATTCTCAATGCCATTAAAACAGCAACCAGTTAGAACACAGAATCCGCTCAATCAGTTGCAAGCGTGCCCTTTGTAATGATGGCAATGGTCCTAGCTGCATCTGTGGCGACCAGTGTCACTCACCGCTTCAGAGAATCATGATGAGCAGCACCCGATAGCATAGTATTACCCAGCCAGCCCATTCACCGCTTTGAGGATCAGTGTAAGGCACGTGGCAGCCCGTCGTTGCCTGAATGAGAATTCCCCTTACCACTGCCGAGAGATTGCGAAGAAGCGACACGTGCTAAAGGGGTTGAGGTCACTCCCGAAGTGGAGAGAAAGCCACATGAACCGGGTGCGAAAGATGTGTGGCAACGTTTCGCAGCCTGCGGCATTCACCTCCTTACTTCTTTGAAAAGGCTACGAGTGGTTGCCACCTGGCTGAAGGTAGGGCCCGCCACAAAATAAAAGAAGGCTAGCGGAAGCATTTTGCAGCTTGCAGCTGCTCATTTCATCCCTGCATAAAAATTTTACGATATGCCGCCACGTACCAAAATGTGGGCCCCTCTGACAATCTTTAGAAGTGATGGCCTCAGTAGAAGGCTTTCGCAACTCGAAGGGACCTCAAGGAAAAAAAGGACATAAAAACCTTCGTAAGTGAGACATGTGGATGCCCAACGTAGCCTCTTAAGAGCCAAAAGGGAAGTCGTCACCCGAAGTTGCGAAGAGAGGATGCAAACAGCGGGAGGTCAAAACTCGAAGGAAATTCGACCAAACCTCGGTGACACACAGGCCGGTGCACATATTTCAAAAGAACCCGGAGAGAGCTGTTTCAATCTTTATTTAAATAGGTCCCTTATGAAGGGTTTACTTGGGGGCATGATGTTGTAGGTCTCGTGAGCTCTGTTGCAGGATAAGAAAATGAAGATGTTTGAATGTCGTGTATGCATGTGTGTGCATGTGATGCATGTTTTGAGGATTATACCTATGAAATAGTAGGAGGCGAGTTGTGTAGCTCGTCTGTCAATATTTGTGATGAAATGTTGGTTATTATTGATGAATTTTGTACTTCTGGTTTGAATTGATGTTGCAATGATATTAGGAAATCATCTTTTTGTAATAGCTTCTTATAGAGCTTCAAACAATGGCTATTAACTAACAATGAAAATTTGACATCATCAATAATTTTTAACTGAACTGCTCCATTGGAGAAAACTATGTGAATTTTATACAGGCCTAACCATCTAGTTTGTAGTTTCTCTTTGTGATCCTTAAACCTTAAATCATAGAGTAGTGCCCAATCACCTGCATTAAGTTGCTTGGTTTTGATAAATTAATCATGCCAATGCATACTCTATGTCTACATGATCTCAGTATGGTGTATTGCTTCCATGTATACCTTTTCTAATGCATTGAGGTTATGCAACCTCTCCTTTTGTGCTTCAGATATATCCAAGCCTAATTGTACTGTTGTCCTCAGGTTTTTGTATTCAAATTCTATTGGAAGGACTACCTTTTGTCATACACCAATTCATATGGTGCGAAACCTATTATTATTTTCCAAGTTGTCCTATAAGCCCAAACTACTTCAAGTAGCCTAGATGCCCAATTCTTCCTATGTATTTTCACTATTTTTGTAAGAATGTTTTCTAATTCTTTGTTAGTCAACTCCACTTGACTATTTTCTTGAGGGTGATAAGGTGTATATTTTCTATGTCTAATCTCATATTTCTCCACTAACTTGGTGATCAGATCTAACGTAAATTGTGGCCCTTGGTCTGACACTATTTCCCTAGGAACACCATATCTTGTAAAGATACCTTCATAGAGAAATTTGGCAACATTTCTATCCCTTGAAAATTGCAAGACTTTGACCTCTACCCATTTTCTAAGATAGTCAGTACAAACTAGTATATATTCCTTGTTATTAGATGTTGGAGATATAGGATGAATAAAACCTAGCCCCCATTTATCAAATGGTGTTATGACTAGTTGTGGTTGCAATGGCATTTCATCTATTTTTTTATTTCGTCTCATCCTCTGACATCTATCACAAATCCTTGTGTATTGGAATGCATCTTTATGAAGACTTGGCCAATAATAGCCAATAGTCAAGATTTTAAGATTTATCCTCTTTGCTACAAAATTTCCTCCACAAGGTTCATCATGACATGCTTTGAGAATGTCATAGACTTCATCCTCTCTGATGCACCTACTCATTATATTATCAGGCCTTGTGTAAAATAAATATCCAGCTACACATGAATAAGGAAAAATTTTATGAACTTAATGTCTTTTCTCCCTTGGTGAGAGATGTGGTGTTGTTTTCCTTGCAATTAGATAATTGGCTATGTCTACATACCAAGTTGTATGTAGAGAGAGGGAAAATAAGTGTTCATCTAGAAATGAATCATCTACAATATCCTCTTATGATTTTTTTGGAAATCTAGAGAGAAATTTTGCTACTACATTAACCTTTCCTAGTTTGTCTAAAATGGTAATATCAAACTCCTGAAGTAAAAACAACCATCTCACAAGTCAACCTCCAACTATTGGTTTGTTCATCAAGTACCTAATTATTTTATGGTATGTGTGGATGAATACAGAATACCCTATGATGTAGTGCCTAAATTTGTTGATTGAATAGACTACCACTAACATCAGCAACTGTGTAATTGAGCTTTTCCCCTTGAAGGTTCTTAATTATATAATATACAGCATACTCTAGATTCCCTTCTTTTTGTCCTAACATGACTCCAATTTCAAAATCAAAAGCATTAGTGTGGATATGAAAAGTAAATGTCTAGTTTGGTCCTCTTAATATTGGGGTCTTTGTAAGTATTGCTTTAAGTGCTTCAAAGGAATGTTGGCAAGCAGGTGTCTAGTCAAACTCTACATCTTTAGACAATAAGACAAATAGTGGTGCTACAATTTTACTAAAATATTGTATAAATATTTTGTAGTACCCAACATGGCCAAGAAAAGTTCTGGTATCTTTTTGTTTCTAAGGTATAGGCAATGTACATATTACCTCAATTTTATTTGGGCCTACTTGGATTCCCCTATTGGACACAAAATGTCCCAAAACTACTCCCTTAGTCATCATCATGAAGCATTTCTTAGGGATAGGTGGTGATCTTGACATATTTGTAGTACTTTCTCCAAGTTAGTGAGTGCTTCCTCATAGGTATTCCCATAGGTTATAAATTCATCCATATTAACTTCCATAGAATCATGAGAAAAATTTGAGAATATACTCAATACTACCCTTTGGAAGGTGGTAGGTGCATTACATAGCCCAAATGGCAAGATAAAGTAAGCATATGTACCCCAAGGGAAAGTAAATGTTTTCTTATCTTGGTCTTCTATAGCTATCTTGATCTAGTTGTATCCACTGAACCCATCCTAGAAGGAAAAGTACTACTTTCCTACTAATGAATCTAACACTTGATCAATGAATGGAAGGGGAAAGTGGTCTCTTCTATTTGATACATTCAACTCATGGTAATCAACACACACTCTCCATTACCCTCCCTTCTTAGGTACAATTACTAATGAAGACACCCATTGACTATCAGAGATTGGATAAATGAATCCTGCATCTAATTTTTTTTATAATTTTGTCTTAACTATGTCACAGACAGTTGGGTTCATTCTTCTTTGAGGTTGCCTAATTGGTTTGTAGCCATCATTGATGTAAATTTGGTGCATACATATATTTGGGTCTATTTATTTCATATCATGGTAATCCCATGCAAATGCAGGTACAGTGATTGCAACACATTCAACTATGAAGACTATTGTGTAGCAGTCAATTGACTATTTACATTTAATGTCTTTCCTGGTACAATCTATAAAGTCAAGGTTGATGTCTTAACAAATGCAATATCAAGGCTTACTATGTTGGGACTACAATTATCTAGAAAAAAGTTATGGAATATTTGAGAGATGGACTCAGATGTATTGGTAGGGATTATGTTTTACAGAGGGTCTTGTAAGCATATTAAATAGTCATATTGTTGTAGGTCCCTACCATAATTGTTTTGCATGATGTTTGCAAGTAGCTTATCTTCATCTTAAATTTCTAACATAGGACTATGCTCAATATTCATTAATATTTGTAATGAGTATTGATCATCCTCATCTAGGGCAGACCATATAGTTTGCTCCAAGTCTAGATGTGGCTAGGCAGGTGGATAAAGGACTAGCTTATTAGTTACATTTCTATTAGAAATGATCATGTTACTAGACCTAAAACCTATAAAGGCATATGCAGTACCCAACCAAGGTCTCCCTAAGATGAGGGGTTTCCCTGTAATTTTTTCTTTAGGTTGTAACACCATAAAGCCTACAGGGTATTCCCATGGGTCTAATGTTATAACCAAGTATTCTATAATTCCCTCAAGTTTTACTATAGACCTATATGCTAACTGTAACACAATAGGTGTTGGTATGAGGCCCATTAGTTGTAATTTCTTCATGGTTTCCTTTTTCATTATGATAATGGTTGCTCCTAGGTCAATTAAAGTATTCTTGATGAGAGTGCCATTGATTTTGATATCCACAACAGGGCTCCTAAGGTCTGCATACTTAGGGAAAAGTATGTTTCCTAATATGATATCTGTAATTTGTCCCAATACATGCATAGTCTGAGGGTTCTTGTGTTTCCTTCTTGGATTCTTGAGGAATAACTCTCTTAATGTCAGTGTAAATTGCCATTTCCTTAATTGCTTGTATGAGGGGTATATTTATGCCAACATCTCTAAGTTGTCCTAAAAGATAAAATTCAGCTTTTGAAAGATGTTTTTGTATTGTTAGTCTCTTAGGAAATGAAGGCTTTTGACTTATGGTTGTTAGGTTATCCTTATTTGATTCAGGTTCTCTAGGTTTTTTTTCCATATTTTTTGTTGGGAGTTCCTCATTAGTCAACTCTATGATGTGAGGAGATGAAGGCCCAACTAAAATTTTCTCTGATCTGAGATGGACATCACTCACCTCAACCCCATAAGTAGGGTATTGGATGGTTTTATTAGAATAATCCTATTGGACATGCTCTTGGTGGTATTGGTGCAGCCATGGCTGGATTTAGCATTATGGTTGGTTGCTATAGTTGTAAGGGTTGTTCTGTTTGTTGGTAATTTGGGTTTGGATTTTGCCACTACTGACCTCTTTGCTATTGTGGTGACCATGGGTTTGTTGGGATGGCCACTACGAATTGTAATTTGGTCCCTAGTTGTTTTTGTTGAGTCCAATTAGAGGCTTGGGGCATTGGTCATTGTGAGTTTTGTACACTGGTTCAGGGTTGAGGGTTCCAATTCAAGAAATATGGATTATTGCCTAGAAATGACACATTACAAGTCAAAGTATCTTGTTGTATACCTTATCTTTATTGCTATGTTTTTCATAAAGCAATGTAAAATATTTGACCTTCTTCATCTTCTATGGCATGAAACTTTGACTTCCCTTGCTTGTCTTCAGATATATTGGCCAGCTTTTTGCACTTGCAATTGATCCTCTTCTAGCAACAGTGGGGAAAAAAATATGTGAGGATTTCCTTTGCTTCTTCTTGTTTCTTCTTGATATGGAGGGTATGTAGTTGGGTATCCAAGTGGCTAATGATGTTCTCCTCCATGTTTGATAGAATATTTCTCAAATCTACCCTTCAGACTCTAGTGGACAATTTTTTGAGAGAAGAGGTTTTGTCTCCTCTGCTCTTCCTGATGAATGACTTGGAGTAATTCCTACATACTTTACAAATCTCATCAAATGGTAATTATGAGATGTCCCCTACTCAAATGATATTGAGGGAGTCTATACATTCTTCATGAACCCCCCTTAAAATACTAGTTTTAAGGATTCATCAGAGAGTCTATTTTGATGAGATTTCTTGAGGAAAAATTGAAACCTCTCAACATAATCTTCCAAAGTATCATCCTCTCTCTATGGCATCCTGAAGATGTCCCTCTTTCTAACTATTCCTCTACAATAATCCTAGTATTTCTCCAAGAATTTTATCTTCATTGTATATCAGTTGGGAACATCTCTTCCCAACCCCATGAATCAACGTAGAGCAGCATATTTCAATATAGTTGGGAACAATTTGAGTTGGTGACCATTCATTGTGTAGTCATAGCTTTGGAATAGCACATTAAACTCAAAAAGAAAGGTGTTTGGATCTTCTATGACTAATCCATAGAGATAGGGATTACTGAAGGAGGTATGTTCTTCAAGATAGTTGTCCTTTCTTGGTTGGTTATAGGGAATTCAAATGTTACATGCTCTGGTGGATCGTCTACTGCTACATCATCCATGATGCCTAAATATATTCAGGAAGTCTCCTTTGTGTTTGGTGTAGGTACTGGTGTAAGGGATGATTCTTCTTCAGGGATTCACTCATTCTACTCACTTTTTCCACCAATATCTTCTAATTCTTTGTGTATCAAGGGGAGAAATCTTCCCAAAGTGTCTCACTGAGCCTCTGCATGCAATGGTTATAACTCTTTAGATCAGTGGTTCTTACACATTGTTAGTGATTTGTATTGTTGTTAATGGTTGAAATTCCTATTTACCCTAATACTGAAATAGAATTGCTAAACTATGAAATATTGAAAGGAATTGAAAAACACATAGAAGAATCTTGAACTTAGCACCATCCCTGGAAATGATGTAAAAAATGTGGAGCCTTTCTAATGTTTAAGTAAACTAGTGATATAGAGTATACACATGGCTTAGAGGACTTGAGGATCTCTAACTAAACAGTCCATTATTCATGAGAGGTTTGCATTTAATTATTAACCAGAGAGTCATAAAACTTTAGATAGTGTTGGCAAAATGTATGCATTCACAGATTTTAGACATATCCTACATCAATGGAGTATAGTAAAATACACATACAAATGCAATGAGAGATATAAAATAGAATAAACTATTAATTCACATAATAGGGGAAAAAGGATGTAAACAACTAGCTTTTGTTGTGAGTACTTAATACTTAAGACTGTAATGTTAACTATTAAAAACTATAGTGTCCTAACCTAGTTAATTCCTCCAAAGTATGAAACCAAACATTAAGCTACAAAATTTAATTCATGAATTAAAACATGTGCATTCCTAACATATAACTA
The DNA here is from genome assembly GCA_007258455.2 of Sequoia sempervirens. Lineage (NCBI taxonomy): Eukaryota > Viridiplantae > Streptophyta > Pinopsida > Cupressales > Cupressaceae > Sequoia > Sequoia sempervirens. The sequence goes on from VDFB02271358.1 coordinate 985,957,674, forward strand.
AAAACTACCAACCAAATTCAATAATGCATTATCTAATCTAACAATAGAAACTGAATTGGGTTAGCAGTACCTCAAGTGGCCCTTGCTTGAGTTGTTGCTTCCACAAAAAATTTCAAACACTCATGCTTAATTACTCAGTAAATCATGATGTCAAACCAATTATCTTTATTACATTCTAACACTAAATGACTATATTAAATCTAACATGATTTTTTTAAATATCTTTGTAATGTAACACATTCTATTGTTGTAGCTACTGAGTAATGATGGTAAAAATATATAATTAAGTAATTAGCTAACTAGGTAACTAGATCTCCTCCTCGACAAAAGATCCTACTATATAGGGTTTGTGAGGAGTTTCATTATTCATGGACTGAAAATAGATTCATGAAACATAATAGAAACATGTTCACAAAACAGTCTTGTCATAAATCAATCCCACTACAAGTAGACTTCTTCTTCTAGCTATCTTATTTGGTAAGAATGGTATGCAGTGACTTATGACTGATCAATAAATGATCACCTCTATTTCCTTCTAAAAGTATCACACCCTAGTCATTTGACTCCTTCTCTACAACAATCCATAGTCCTTGTGCCCCCAAGTTGAGGAACCTATTATTGTGGGTTGATAGTTCTTCTTATTGCAAGGTGTTAGTCTTATTCCTAAGGCATCTACATTATTAAAAATCATAAATTAAACATACAATCCTACTAAATTTCATAGACACTCATACATTCATACATACATTTATCAACATAATATATTTCCATTTCCACATACTTAAGAGTGCTTAAAAGTATATAAAATTATAAAAGGTCTTAGTAATATCTTAAAACTCAGTAGAAATAGATAATGAAAAGTATGAAATGGTGAAAGGAAACTAGCTAATTATGGAGCCCATCAGGTTTCAAGATCCCTCTATGGCTAACCAAGATGTCAACATCTCTAATCACATAAAGATGACCATCTCCTATCACTATAAATCAAGATATTATATTACTCTCATTGTATATAAGAATCATATCCAAGAGCTTTTCCATGACACAACAACCACTGCAAAAGATCATCCATCACAAAGTGATGAATCCACATCACTACCAAAGCTCTCATTGAACTATGATACTAAGCTACACCATACATCATGATACCCATCACCTAAATGAAGACCACATGTGGTCTACACAAACTTAATTGTAATACCAATAGCTCTACAGAAAAAATTAGTACCATGATCTCCAAATTGAGAAGATAAACCACCACTTATAATTAGAAATCAATCCAACTCTACTAATACATCTATATAATAACCATGTTGATCCAAAACTCCTAGCATGCAAGGAACCTTCATGACACCATGATCAACACCAATAATTCATCACTCCCTAACTGGACCACTAAATTATGTTACCAAGCTATCCATGGTATTATGATAAATAACCATGGTACTAGTCCTAATAACCATCTATCCAAGAACTCTAATCATCCGCCCTCTCATCCAAATGCAACATACTAATGCATAACTAACCATAAACAAGGCCAACTAACAAAGTATCAATCAAAACCAAAAATATCTATGGATATAGATAGTCCATGTGTGAGTTATCAATGCAACCTATGGTTAAGAACAACCCACTAAATTGCATAACATGTAGATCCCAAATAATGAAACATGAAAACTTATTATCACATCAATAACTTGGAAAACAAGATAACATAGAAGATATCCTATCCTAGTGTGAAATTGGATGAAGTACAAAAATAAGGCTAGGATAACCATAATAGCATACTATGCTTATTGGAGAAGGAAATGGTGACCATAAAGATATATTCTTGTTAAAAATATGGTATTTTGGGTGAAAGTTATTCCCTCCAGAAAAAACTACCTCCTTTAGTGCATTTCATAATTTTCCTAGTGGCTAGGTAGTTGTGATGGCTATGCCACTGGGGAATTATTGGAATAACACTTTGAAATATTATCATTTCTATGGTGGCATATCAATGGCATGGCTCCAACATAGCGAATGGGGTTTTATCCCATGTGGTCTAAGTGTTATCACCTATTAAGCCCCTAAAAACCAAGGGATTTGATCTCCATTATCAATTTTCTTAAAAAATATTTTTTACTAAAAATGTGTGTATATATATACATATATATATTGACTTGTACCTTTGTAGTATATACCCAATCATACAACTATACATAATCTTTTTCAATATTCCTCCATGGCCTTAACAAGGGCAAAAAAATTTATATGTCAAAATATAGTCAAATTTAATATAAAAATATAGGTTTTTGGGCATTATAAACTCAATGGTGAAGTTTATTTTTGTCTATGAGGTCTCCCAAAATATCACCCATAAAACCCTCACAAAAAAAAACACTAATAAAAAACCCATTTACCAATTTCCATCAAACCCCATATTTGCAACCACCTGAGTCTACAAACAAATTTGTGACCTTGAAAATGTATTTATTATTTTTGTGCAACACCATGGATTACACTATTCATAAGAATATACTCATACCAAGGGTTAATACTAGGGATATCTCCTACCACAGCCTAACAACCAAGCTTTGATACCAAATGAAAGGAAATTTATAGTTATAATAAATATTTTCACATAACCCTAAGAGAGAGAAAGATGTAAACAAGTATTCAAAATACATCATACAAAAATAATTGATAGACATAACATAAATATGACACAAGATATACCTTTGGAAAGCCATAATGAAGGAAAAACCTAGCCTCCAAAAGTATCCACATGAAATGCATTATTCAACAATGAGACATTATAAGACACTTATAGAGTCTTGAGAAATTATTTTTAAACATCAATCTCCCTCAATTAATCCTCCATGTGTCCAAACATAATGGGTAATTATTAACCACACATCCCATACCATGCTTAACATATACACTCCATAGGAGAGATCAACACGAATGACAACCAACCCTAGCAATTACTCATGTGCTTTCTTTTATTAAAACAAGCTTGCATAAAACCACCAAGTGGTATTACATAAACCATGTGCCTAATACTATGATCTCACACAACCATGTCCCCCTCATTTATTTTTTGATACTAATTTTTTTAAATATTAAATACTTTTCCAATGTGTAATCCATATTAAATATTTATCCCAATATTGCATACAGTATACAAAGTGGCACCAAGAATTTATAACCCGTGTGATACATGCATCCCTAGATTCTCTAGGTGCACCACAAATATATATTAATTTTATATTATAAATATTATTCAAGGTGTACAACACGCCTTTTTAGAAAAACCTTCATAGGATTCTTATCCACAAGAACTAATGTAAGAGACTTGTTAATGAAGTAAAAACTCATAGCAACTACTACCTAGAACTTCTATTCCAAGATAACTCCACTAAGAATAATCCTAGGTATATCCATCAACGTCTTTTTCATTTTTCAACAACTCCATTATACTAAGGGGTATATGGATTTTTCTTGTATCTTTATATCCCATGCTACTTTCAAAATATATCAAAATTTGTTGAATAAAAATCACTACAATTATTAGTTCTCAATACTTTAATCTTCCTACTAGACTAATTTTATATAAGAGCTTCAAAACCTTAATCTTCCTACTAGGCTAATTTTATACAAGAGCTTCTAAGGAAATACACCCATTTCCTTCTACAATATTCATTTATCAAAGATGCATAATACAAAATAGAAGGAACATTTATAGGACCAAATACATCAAACTTAATTAGATCCAACACCACAAAATATTTGTGAGAACTCAAGTAAATTGAATGCAATTTTATTTACCATTATATGAAATGTTCTTAGAAATCAAACTCAAGAGCACAATCATTTACATCCTCTATAAGATTTAGACCCTTCTCACCTAGAAGAGTCATCCTCTAGTACCACAAAATTATCTTTTCTACATGTAACTTGGTCTCTAAAGAAATCATGCCCATTGAAAGAATATGTAATACTTATCTCTTTTGACAATTCCAATAGTAGAGGTGTATATATTATATACCTCTTAACTATAAGAGCAAAAGAACTAAAAATATACTAAATTATGCATGCATCCAACAAAAACACAATACCCACTCAAACACCCTTAGTGAGCACAATATATCCTCATACCATCTTACATCCCACCAAAAAAATAGCCTACACAAGAACATCATTAAGTTTGCTTAAAAATATTAGGCTTTGTTTCAAACCAAGGATATGCAATACACTATTGATCTCCTTCGTACATCCATTGAGGTATTGTATCAAGACTCTTCCATGACCAACAATATTTATGTGAGTCATCTCCAAGGTACATCTTCCCACAATCACATTCTTCATACATTGAGCATCAATCTCAATGTGGGGTCATGTAGAAATATGCTTCGAATTCTATCAACAACACACTTTCTAATTTATGTGTAGCCAAGGTCATAAAAAAAAAAAACATTGCCATCATCGTGATAATTTTTAGACTCGTCATTTGAATCATTCTTATTTTTAGTTTCCTCCTCCACATAGTCTCTTTTGAAACACCTAGGTTTGTTGTAGTTCTAAAGCTTATCCTTGGTCTTTCAAAGAGATTTTAATCTCTCATGGGATTTTTATTTAGACTTATCTTTCTTCCCATCCTTCTTTTCCTTCTCTTTTGATACTTCATTAATAGTTAGCTTTTGCATAGCTAATTCAAAATCTTTTTTCTATGTATTCTCTAAGTTAATGATGAAACTGCCTCATCCATATTAAGTTTATATTTAGCATTCTCAATTGGCATCGATAATTGATCCCATTAATCTAAAATAACATAACAAAATCATGTAGTAATCCTCCTCCTCTATCTTTATCCAATAGTGTAATTAGCTAACAATCATGTTGAAAGTATTCAGGTGCTTGTCCATAAAATCATCATCCTCTATTATAAGGGTATACAACTTCTTTCTCAAGAAAAAAATATTTACCATTTTGATTTATCTTGATAAATCTCATCTTACTTATACATAGTTACAATAGTGGCTTCTTCATGTGCATTTAACAACATGAAATATAAAAAACAAAACCTAATGAGGCTTTTTGCTTTGCTATCCAATATATCATAGCCATCTTTTTCACTATAGGTAGTTTCAATTTACATATTATAGACACCTAAAATCATCCACATCCTAACCACACCAAATTTTATCCTCTTCTATCATTAATTGAATAAATCCAATTATTCAATTAACATTCTCAACCATCTTCCTACTATTAATTAAATAAATTTCAATCATTTATTTAACTTATTAATTATTTTAACCCATAGATATTCCACCCTCAATTAAATAAATTCAAAATCTATTTAATTAAGTCTACCCTACATATCATTATCTTACAAAAGTAAATAATTATTATTATTTATGTAAATCTCCCAAAATCCCCCTCAAATAATTAGTTAATTAAAACCAATTAGTTAGCTAATAAATCCTCCTACACATTCCTAAGCATGCCTAATCCATGGTCAAACTTGCACATTTCATGAAATTACATTTCCCATCCATTTTGCTCCTCCAAAAAACATTCATTCAATATGCTCCATCCATATCTCCAAGAAAATCTTGACCCTTCACATGTCTCCAAAAAAATACTTTTTTGATTTCTAGAAAGGTCCCTTTTAATCTTTACCTTTTATCTCTTTCCAAGATAATATTGATCATCTAAATACATTCAACCTTAGCCCTCTTCAAGTGCACCAATCATAGTATACCACTTGGATTCCTCTCCTTGCTCTAATCCTTTCAATCAACCTCAACCATTGATCTCTAAAATCAATCTCAACCTTGATCAATCATCCTCTAAATCTATAAATAGACCCTCAAGGAGGCTATTATCATAAGTCTACTTGGATGAAAATTCATTTTGTCCATCTTATCATCCACTTAAAATCATATTTCAAAAATAAATCCATTAGAGTACAACCACACATATCTTGTATGTGTAACAAGGATTTGTGGGCAAGAGAACTCTTGTTTATTTTACCTTTTGTATCCAATTCATTTTCTTAATATAAGGCATACAGTAGGTGTAGAATATGATTTGAAATGTATGTTTGAGTCCTTATTTTATGTTCTACATCCTCATTTTTTACACATACTAGAGCCCATAGATCTTTATCCATGAACATATCCTCCATCTTGAGCTTCCAAAGCTCAAGTTTGTGCCTAAGAACTTCATTTCTATCCTTAATGTGCTTGCTATTTTTTCACATCAAGATCATTTGTGTAAGATCCAACTCAATCCAAGATTAGTGAAAAAACCCTAATCCCTAATACTTAGAATATGAGGTGATTAGGATCTAATACAAAATTAAAGGAAGGAATACAATTTCTACACTAATCTATGAGATGAGGTTTGTATAAATAATTTAAATCTATTAGAGCCACCAATAGAATCAAGTTCCCAAAATCACCTACAACTCCAAATATTTCCTTCTACAAGAGAGAAGAATGAAAAAATATTGATTGATTATAACACAATGGATTATAATTAAAACCCCATTCTTACAAATGTACATATGATACCTTGTTTATATAGGTAAAGTTGAGAGATAGGACCAACTAGGATGATGAAAAGTGTCTTAATCATATTTCATGTGATAGCTAGAGATAATATCACATGTGTACTAGAGAATTCTAGAAAGATTCCTAACTTCTTAAGTAAACTTAACATGTGAACATGTATGAATAGGAACTAACTAATAACTAGTTATATAAAGTTCCTTATTCACACTACAAAAGGGAAATTTGATAGGTAAAACCCTTATTCACACCAACAAAACATTTGTAATTACAAGGAAAACTGCCAAAAAAATATACCATAACACAACATGATTTATGTGGAGAAAACCCTACACTACAAATAAACTTAATTTAGTATTTAGTAATTGATGGTTACAATACACTTGTAGAGCCTAAGATCTAACGTAATTTGGATAGCACAATATTACCTAAAAACTCACTATGAAACCTCAATCTCAAGCACCCAATAAATAGGAGAAGCAATACATAAGACCATCAAATGGTAATTAGGGAACCATGAGCTAAAACCACCTAAAATGTGGTTTTAAGTTCTTAGATAAAAATCCAACACCCAATCCTTGTGGTGAGTCCAAGGGCTAAATATAGCATATTCCTTTCACCTACCATAAGCTCATCATAAACCAATCGCCAACTTGGATTATATATTTGGCTATATTATATCCATTCAAATATGCCTTGTGATGTGAAATAACATTTGTTATTTGTTGATGAACAAGCATAACTCCCCCTTATAACTCACGTATGTGTCAGATGTTCTTACATTTTTTATGTGGGAGACCCAATTTCAAAGGCAATAAATTTTGATTTGGGAAGTTGTTTGGGCCATTTTTAAATTGTAGATCTTGAAAATATCTACATCTCTATAATTAGGGTACTAGTTATGGTCCATTCTAACATGTTTTTAAGGCCAAAAAAGACCTCTATGGCTTAAAAAATGAGTTTTTTTATTCTATAGCCCTAAAATTACAATTTATGTGTTCTTAACATAAGGATGCAAGTTTGAGACACCTTTCCTAATAAATTGATGTAGGAGTATTTGGGTCCATAGATAATCCTGCATCAGCCAAAAATATTTACTTTTCCCCTTCCTTTTAGTTATGTTTTATTTATTTCTATTTATTTTTGGGTTGTGGATTTAGGGATTTTCAGAGGCAATTTGGATTAATTATGGGCTTCACCATGTCTAAGGGCTTAATGGGTATCTACAAATCCAATTTAGTGAGAATTAGAAAAAAATTAGTTAAGTTATGGATTTGCAAGCTTTTGGTCCATTATTGATTGGTGGACTTCAAGGTTTTTGTTGAACCTTCCCTTGCAGATGTTTGGTCTACTACTAACCTTTGCAAAATTTTGGTGTTGAACCAGCCATTTACAACTAGTTCCATTATGTTTGACTAGTATCGATGGGTTCGTCCATATTTATGGAAATATCTTTGTCAAGTGAACCATTTTTATTGTTTTGGCTCCAACACTTTTAATAGGTTCTAATGCTTTTCCCTGCACATTTGGAACCAAATCAATTTTCCACGTTGCAAGAAATTTGAGGTCGTCTGCATTAGGAAAATGTGTTTTGTCCACCTTACATAATGTTATAATGTGGTATTGTATTATTTTATGGTGCACCTAGGGGATCTAGGAATGTTTGCATCACATGGGTCAACATTCTTGAGGTCACTTTATGTGTTGTATGCAACATTGTGATAAATATTTAATTTGGGGTTGCACATTGGGAAATATTTAATATTGGAAAAACTTAGTACAAAAAGGTAAATGCGGGGGTTAATTGTTTTGTAAGCTCATGTTATTAGTCACACAGTTTTATGTAATACCACTTGGTGGTTTTGTGTGAGCTTATGTCTGTAAAAGCAAGCACATGGGTAGTTATTTAAGGTTGGTAGGTTGGATAATTATTCATTTTGGTTAAGAGGTTGAGAGCATCTCTTATTAGTATTTGTGAGGCTTAAAGCTTGGCATGGGATGTGTGGCTATATGCTTGTTCACTTGGAGCGCTTATAGAGGGTTTGATGTTTCAAGGGTATTCATGGAGACTCTAAAGATGTATTGTAATTTTTATTGTTGAATAATACATGAGTGATGGATGTTTTTGGAGGTTGGGTTTTTCCCACTTGAGGGTTTTCCCAGGGTACATATTATGTCATCTTTGATGGCATGTTTATTCTTTTGTATATGGATTTTGAATACTTGTTTGCATAGATTTCTTTATTTATGTTATATGGAAATTATCTTGGGTGGATGCATATTTCATTTCATTTGGTATTCAATACATGGTTGTGGTTTGTATAACCATTGTTGGAGTATATTGGGTGCATATTTGAATTTAGGGCTTGCATGGAAAGAATGAAGGCATTGCAAGTATGAGTTAGTATGATGGTGTTGTCATTGATGTCAACATAGTATAGGTTGGTGCAGAGAAAGGAATCAAGTGATTGCAAGTTGTGCATGTATAGTTGAGATATTGTAGAGATGTTGTGAGTACATGGAGCTATCTTTATGGTGTTGTAGGTGTGTTGATATGATGAGTTACTAAGTGCTTTTGAGAAAAAGTGAAGACAAAATTGTGTGTGTGTTCAGAATGTGCTCTAGTTTGTGCTCTGCATTTCTTCTATGTTGATCCTATGCTTGTGTCGATATGAAGTGTTGTTTATGGGCATCCTTGGGTATTATATCCTAGATTAGAGCTTTTGGTTTGATGAAGAGTGAAGGTTGTGTTCACTTATGTGTGAACTGGTCTGGCAAAGTTGTTTGTTTATGGACTAGGAGAAATGTATCTCCTCTGCAATCCTCTGATGGTTTGTTTCTAGTCTTTCGGATCTAGTAGAAGGCTTGTAATGGTATTTTCTATGTTCTATTAAAGGTGTTTGTGTTTTGGTGCTCTAGAAGACTAGGTTTAGAATTACTGTGTGTTTGTATAGTCTGGATGGACTAATGGAAAGTATTTTGTGTATGAATTTTTTTGCATCTGCTACGGATGAATCTGAAGGCATCTAAGATGTGTTCCAGTGTATGGTGAAGTGTGTTATGTGGTCCACATTTGATCTTCTTGTTGTGAAAATGTGTACTTTAAAGTTCATCAGTGTTTTCATTAGGTTTGGCTGACCTGGTGTCTACATGTCATGCGAAGGATAAGTATCAATTAAGGAAGCATGTGATTGATCTGAGATGTTGTCTTGGGTCTTGGTTAAGTGTTGGTGTGGTCCACTCTCATTCTCTTCCACCACGAGAATGTTGAGTTGCTGACGTAATTTGAATTTGTAATATGAAGTGTGTGTAGCTGACCTTGGAGAAAGTTTCTAAGGTTGATGATGGTCTAAATACAAGTCGATATGTTATGGATTGAATGTATAAAAATTCCAAAAGTTTGAGAAGCAAGAGTGTGTGAAAGTGAATTGAGGCAGCAGTACTTTAATGTGTTAGATTCCTGAAAGCAGTGAGTTGAAGGTGTCTACAATTCTCTGATTAAGGCTGTGGATGTGTGTAATTTTCTATATTGGATTTTTCTATTATCTTTTGTATCTGTAGGTAGTGAGCCTCCCTGTTGGATAGTGATTCCTATCTATAGGCAGTGAGCCTTGTATCCAGACAGTGAGTTCTATTTTGGGTAGTGAGCCTCTCTGTAATCAATTTTGCTATTATTTTACATTGTGAGTTAATCCTCACCATGGTTTTTCCCTTATTGGGTTTTCCATGTAAATTTGGTGTTTCTTGTGTTGATATTGCTTTCTATTATTTGCATTTCATTCTTATACTTAATAATAGATTAAAGTGGATGTGAAGTAATGATTGTTTGAAATTGTGGATGTGATTGGTGACAATTGATTTACCCCCCTCTTAGTTGTCTTTCACCTTTCAACAATTGGTATCAGAGGTTTGGTTCCTCAGAGAAGAGCTTAACTGCTTGAGGTAGATTTTATGGCACACAAATTGTCAATCTTTGTGTTTGGTGGATCTAACTACAGTGACTGGAAAGTGCAGATGAGAGGTTACTGGATCTCTCTTGGTTACAAAACTTGGAAAGTTGTTGAAACAGAATATTTTCACCAACAAGTGGTCCTTCTGTAGATGAGATTTCTTCCTATGAGGAAAATGAAAAATCAAGGTATGTGATTTATAGTGCTTTATCTAAGACTAAGTGAAAAAAAATTATTTCTTTGGGCACTGCTTATAAAGTTTGGAAAAATTTGGAAGATATCTATGAAGGAAATGATAGAGTCAAATTGTCAAAGAAGCTAATAGCTAGGCACATATATGAGAACTTGAAGTGGAAGAAGGTGAACATATTTGAAGCTATTTTCAGAGAGTTGATATTGCAGTAAATGAAGTCAAAAATCAAGGTGGTACTTTGACAGATGAAAATGTAATGGAGAAGATTTTGATGACCCTACTAGAGAGTTACAGTGATAAAGTTTCAGCCATTAAGGAAGTGTATGATCCTAAGAAGTTCACTAAAGAGTAGCTATTTGGCACCTTGACTGCATTTGAAATAAGGAAATTTGGAAAAGAAAAGGAGAAGACAGAATCAAACTTTAAAGCTACAAAGACAGGAGATGATCCAGATAGCGAACATTCAAAAAAGTTAGAAGCAAATTTTACAAGGAATTTGAACAAAGGTACTAGTAAGTACAAAGGTATGTTACCTTTTAAATGTTTCAGTTGTGGAAATATTTGTCACTATGCTTCAAGATGTCCGAATAGAGTTGTACACAAGAGGAGCAGAGACAATAAAGACAAAAAGGATAAGAAGTTCAAGAAATTGTACTATTTTAGAGAAGATGCTCAAATTTTTGATGATGAACCTTATTTTGAGGGTGATAATGATGAAATCCTATTTTTAGCCTTAGAGAATAAATCAGTATCTACTAACTCTGGAAGATGTGCAAGGGAAAGTGGTCTAGAGAACAAGAAGGATGAGATGGAAGGTACTTTGGTTACTACCTTTCATGCTAGACAAGATGAAGACTATTGGGTGATTGACAGTGGTTATTCAAATCACATGACTAGAGAAAAAAGTAAGTTTACTAAACTTGAAAAGTATGATGGTGGATTAGTCATGTTTGGAGACGATTCTAGTGCAAGGATTGTTGGAAAAGGAACAATTAGTTTTGATTGAAAACATAGTACTGATGGTGTCTATTATGTTAAGGTCTTAAGGCATAATCTTTTGAGTGTTGTACAAATGTGTAGCAAAGGATTTAAGCTTGTGTTTTAGGATAATACCTATGAGATCATAAAAGGGTTTGGAACTGTGGTAGCTACAGGAAGAAGAACATATGGAAACATTTATCAACTTAAGGGTGTTGATGGTTAGTGCATTGTATCTCAAGTTAATGAAAGTTGGATATGGAATTGGAGGATGGGACATGTAAACTTTGATAATCTGATCAGGATTAGTTCAAGAGTTGTCCAGGATCTACCTAAAATCATAAAGCCTGTCACTACTGTTTGTAGAAGTTGTCAATTGGGAAAACAAACAAGATGCAATTTTAAAGGAAAAGAAAAATCAACTACTGGAATGTTGGAATTGATTCATATAGACCTCTATGGTCCCACAAGAATAGGAAGTCTTAATGGTGACAGGGATTTTATGTTGTTGATTGGTGATTATTCTAGAATGACATGGGTTACTTTTCTTACTGAGAAATCTCAAGCTTTGGATAGATTCAAAGTGTTCAAGGCTAGGGTAGAGAATGAAGTGAACCTAAGAATAAAATTTTTAAGGTTTTAAAGAGGTGGAGAATTCACTTCCAGTGAGTTTAATACATTTTGTGAAGAGCATGGCATAAGGAGACATTTTTCTGTTCCTAGAACTCCTCAGCAAAATGGAGTTATAGATAGGAAGAACCGGACTTTTCAAGAGGCTACAAGGACTATGATGAAAGAGGAAAATGTACCTGGTGTATACTAGAGAGAAGCAATCCACACTATTGTTTATATTCTTAACAGAGTTCAGATAAGAGGTAACAACACAAATACTCCTTATGAGTTGTGGACTAACAAAATTCCTACTGTTAAGTACTTTAAGTTGTTTAGAAGTAGATATTATATTAAAAGAGATGATGAGAACCTTGGAAAGTTTAATGCAAGATGTGATGAAGTTATTTTTCTTGTATATTCAACTAATAGAAAAGCTTATAGATGCTTCAATAAAAGATTGAGAAAGATTGTTGAGAGTGCAAATGTGAAAGTTGATGAAGATATGCATAGACCAGTTGAAATAAGTGAAGTTGAACTAAATGAACCTATCTATGGACAAGTACAAGAAGAGAATAAGGAAGAATAAGAACAAATTGAAGAAGAAGAAGAAGAAGAAGAAGAAGCTTTGGAACCTGCTCCTAAGACTCCAAAATATGTACAAAAAAATCATCCTGAAGAACAAATAATTGGAGATAAAAGTGAAGGTGTAAAGACAAGAAGCAAAGTGGTGGAAGCTTAGGTCAATATAACTTTAATTTCCAAGATATAACCTAAAACAGTGTGTGAAGCATGCAAAGATGAGAGTTGGGTTAGAGCAATGAAAGAGGAGTTGCAACAGATAGAGAAAAATCAGACATGGGAATTGGTTAGTAGACCTATAAACAAGAACATAATTGGTACAAAGTGGATGCTCAAGAATAAGTTGAATGAGAATGGTGAAGTAGTAAGAAACAAAGAAAGACTTGTATGCAAAGGTTATTCACAGGTTGAAGGAATAGACTTTGAGGAGACATTTTCCCCAATGGAAAGAATGGAGGAAATTTGGATGTTTTTGGCATTTTCTACTCATAAAGATTTCAAGGTACATCAAATAGATGTTAAGTCTGCATTCCTAAATGGAGAATTGGAAGAAGAGTTGTACATGGAACAACTAAAGGGATTTCAGTTATTAGATAAATTGGACATGGTTTGTAAGTTGAAAAAGGAACTATATGGACTTAAACAGGCTCCCAGAGCATGGTATGCAGGGTTGGATAAGTATTTGACACAACAAAGGTTCAACAAAGGCTCCGCAGACAATAATCTTTATTTCAAGGTTGAAGGAAACAAAATTTTGATAGTAGTTGTGTATGTTGATGATATTATCTTTAGAGAAAATGAGGGTATGTGCAAGAGATTTGCAGAGGAGATGCAAAAAAAGTTTTAAATGTGTATGATTGGTGAGTTGAACTTCTTTCTTGGACTTCAAGTGAATCAAACTAATTAAGGAATGTTCATTTCATAATCAAAGTATGTCAAAGAGTTGTTGAAGAATTTTGGAATGGATGATTCCAAACTAATTTGTACCCCTATGGTGATTGGATGCAAACTGAGTAAGAATGATGATTCTCCTAAAGTTGATTAGAGCATGTACAGATCTATGATTGGTGGAATATTATACCTTACTGCTACTAGATCAAATATCATGCATGTAGTATGTTTGGTTGCCATATTTCAAGTAGAAACTAAAGAAATACATGTTACAGTTGTGAAGAGGATATTCAGATATCTAAAAGGAACTTCGGATTATGGCTTGTGGTATCTTAAGCATATTTATTTCACTTTGAGTGCTTACACCGATGTAGATTGGGCTGGTTGTGTGGGTGACTAGAAGAGTAAAAGTGGTGGTGCCTTCTTTCTTGGAGGAAGATTGGTTTCATGGCTAAGCAAGAAACAAGATTTAGTTTATTTATCCACTGCAGAAGCTAAGTACATTGTAGCAATATCTTGATGCACATAGGTATTATGGATGAAGCAAACATTGAAGGATATAGGAGTGATATGTGATGAGCCTATTCCTATCTTCTATGATAATACAAGTGCAATAAATATTTCAAAGAATCTGGTAATTCATTCAAGGACAAAGCACATATCTATTAGATATCATTTCTTGAGGGAAAAGGTATTGGAGAATGAAATCAAATTGGAATATGTGCCTACAAAGGATCAAATTGTTGATATATTTACTAAGGCTCTTCTGAAGGATACTTTTGAGTATCTCCAAGAGAAGTTGGGGGTTACTGCCCCTCCTTCTTTGAACTAGGTGCATATAGAGGTGCATCGGTCCAATGGATCTACACATTCTTCATTTGTCTGGACTGATGACTGGGGTCTACTCCTCATGGGGAGTAGGAAGTATCAATGTTGTAGTATGAGATGTGGGTGCACTTCTAAGGGGAAGTGATCATATTCTTTGTTCTTTGTGATTGATGTCAAAGGGGGAGAGAGAGTCATGCGAAAAAGAAAAAAGGTGTAAGGAAAAGAGAGTGCAGGAATATTGTGTAGGTTGTCCAATCTAGAAAATAAAGGAGATTGTGTATTGTTTCTTTGATGGTTTTTCACATCATGTGTTTCCATCAATGACAAAGGGGGAGATTGTTGCAAGTATAAGTGAGTATGATGGTGTTGTCATTGATGTTTTCATTGATGTCAACACAGTATAGGTTGGTGCAAAGAAAGGAATCAAGTGATTATAGGTTATGCATGTATAGTTGAGATACTATAGAGATGTTGTGAATACATGGAGCTATCTTTATGGTGTTGTAGGTGTGCTAATATGATGAGTTACTAAGTTCTTTTGAGAAAAAGTGAAGGTAGAATTTTGTGTGTGTTCAAAATATGCTCTAGTTTGTGTTATGCATTTCTTCTGTGTTGATCCTATGCTTGTGTGGATCTGAAGTGTTGTTTATGGGCATCCTTGGGTGTTATATCTTAGATTAGAGCTTATGGTTTGATGAAGAGTGAAAGTTGTGTTCACCGATGTGTGAACCGGTCTTGCAGAGTTGTTTATTTGTGGACTAGGAGAAATGTATCTACTCCGCAGTCCTTCACTAGTTTGTTTCTGGTCTTGTGGATCTGGTAGAAGGATTTTAATGGTATTATATATGTTCCATCAAAGGTGTTTGTGATTTGGTGCTCTGAAAGACTAGGTTCAGAATTACTATGTGTGTCTATACAATCTGGATGGACTGATGGAAAGTATTCTATGTATGAAGGTTGTTGCATCTGATGCAGATAAATCTAAAGGCATCTAAGATGTGTTCAAGTGTATGTTGAAGTGTATTATGTGGTCCGCATGTTATCTTCTTTTTGTGGAAATGTGTACTTCAAATTTCATTAGTGATTTCATTAGGTTTGGTCGACCTAGTGTCTACATGTCATGCGAAGGATAAGTATCAATTAAGGAAGTGTGTGATTGATCTAACATGTTGTCTTGGGTCTTGGCTAAATGTTGGTGTGGTCCGCTCTCATTCTCTTCCATCGCAAGAATGTTGAGTTACCAATGTACTTTGAATTTGTAATATGAAGTGTGTGTAGCCAACCTTGGAGAAAGTTTCTAAGGTTCATGATGGTATAAATACAAGTTTGAGATGGATTGAATGTATCAGAATGCCACAAGTTTGAGAAGCAAGAGTGTGTGAAAGTGAATTGAGGTAGCAGTACTTTAATGTGTTAGATTCCTGAAAGCAGTGAGATGAAAGTGTCTATGATTCTCTGATTAAGGCTACGGATGTGTGTAATTTGTTGTTGTGGATTTTTTTGTTATCTTTTGTATTTGTAGGCAGTGAGCCTCCCTATTGGACAATGAGTCCTTTTTGTAGGTAGTGAGTCCTATTTTGGGCAATGAGCCCTTTGGAAATGAGCCTCTTTGTAATCAGTTTTGTTATTTCTTTATATTGTGAGTTAATCCTCACCATATTTTTTCCCTTATTGGGTTTTCCACGTAAAACTGGTGTTTCTTGTGTTGATATTGCTTTATGTTATTTGCATTTCATGCTCATACTTAATAACAGATTAAAGTGGATGTGAAGTTAATGATTGTTTGAGATTTGTGGATGTGATTGGTGACAACTAATTCACCCCCCCCTCTCAATTGTCTTGTTCCTTTCAAAATTTTGTGCAAGTTATTTTTGCAGATTTGGGGTTTTGAGGTTGTAGATTTGTGGTTGTTTTTTGCAAATATAGGTTTATGACTCCCTGTTGGAAAAATGGTTTCTTTCTTTTTGTTCACCATGAGGGTTTTTTAGGGGGAATATTTTAGATGACCCATTAGGATGAAACAGACCTCGCCGTTGGATCCAAGATGCCTGAGAGATGAATATTGATATAAAATTTGGCCTATTTTGTTTATGAAAAAAGTGCAATTTTTTCCCTCCTAGCCCTATTGTACAACCATGCAATTTGTTTGCAAAGGAGAAAATTTAAGAATTTATTAATTAATTAATTTTCCTACATAATTTTATTATAAAGAAATAAAAAATTTAAATAATGGAAGGGGGTGGGGGGACGAGGCTGGGGGGTCTATGGACCCCTCATACCCACACTATCCATGTAACCTATAAGTACCTACTGGCAACAGGGTACTCGTGGTACTGTTGTCAAGCAACATTTTCCCCACGATTGGCAAGCTTTAGACCCTAAATCCCCACTCTGTTGGGGGACCATGCCCTAGCCCTTCATGGGCTTAAAATAATTATATTTTTTTCTGAAATGTTTAAATTTTGACAAATTAAACCGAATTTAAATTCTTGTTGGGTCTTCCACCCCTATAGGCGATGTCGCTCAAGTGGCACTACTACCACCAACTAGTCACCCTATAGCCACCTAATAGTCAAATCAATATTTTTTTTCTAGGGGGGCATATCTTTCACCCAAGGTGTTCATTTTTTGACTACTTATAGTCTTTCAAAAGGTGGTTCTAAGTAATTCACTGTGGTATTAGTGGTTTTTCCAAAAAAAAATTAACAGAGAAATGCTTGTTGGAAGTTGGATGTTATTTTTAGAGTTGGAGAGGTCATAACTTGTGCATACAAAGTTAGATTTTGGACTTCTTACAGTTGACGTAAATCTTGTTCAGAGCACTACACAATGAATTAGGTTTGGAGATGTTTTGGCATGATTTTTTTGTTATTATTTCTATCTAAGATATTTATGGGTTCTTGTTGATTTTGGTACTTTTGTGAACTTATGGCTATTCAAAACTTAGTGATTTGGTGTTTAAATCTTAGTACACTCACATGTACATCTCTTATTACTCTCATTTGACATGGTTATTAGTATATTGTTGAGTTTTTATGTTGTATTGTTGGATCTATGAGTTGTGCAATGTTTTAGGTTGTTTACACTTATAGGTTGCATATATGAATCAGATGTGGGTTTTCTATGCATATAGATGCTTCAGTGTTGATACAGATTCATATTTGTGGCTTGGATTAGTCACTTATTTTGCTAGTTTGTTTGTCATCTTGAGGTGGAGAGATGGTGTTACCAAGTACCATCATGATGTGGGACCTATGTTGTTGACTACGTGATACAAATATGTGTGAAATAGTGGGAGTTTGTTGTTGGTATATTTGGTGGTGATGATGGTGTCATGGATGTTCCTTGTGCTTTAGGGACTTTAGCATGACATGATTATTTATGCAAGTGTTTTTTTTGTGGTGTTGGATTGTTTCATGATTGTTTTTGGTGGTGTATCTTCTGTTGGAATTAAGGTTTCTCAACCTTAGAGATTCCAAATATTATTTAATTAATTAAATTATTAAATTTGCTACATATTTTATTAATTAAATCCTAAGTGACATGTGTAATTGTTTTTTGAGATTTCAGAGGGATTTTGGAAATTTTCTAAATGGGAGTATGACAACCACTCAAAGAGACTAGAAGTCAAAGGGGAGTTAAAAATTGGAAGTTGGCTAGATTTTCTCTAGTGGGATGCCATGCATGTCAAGGTTGTTGCAAGTATAAAGGTGTTTTCATTGATGTCAACAAGTTTGTTTTGTCATTGGTGTCAACTATGTAGTGGTTGAGAGAGATTGTTGTAGAATTATGTTTTGGTTTTTCTTTACATTTCTTCTAGGTTGAATATTTTCTTGTGTGGTTCAGATATGTTGATTACAGGAATTCAAAGATGCTATATTCAAAATTTGTGGTGATGGATCATTGTACAAAAGAATTTGTGTTCACCAATGTGTGAACTATGCATTGCAGAGGTGTCTAGGAGAAATGTCTTTGCTCCATGTTTCTCCACAATTGAGCTTTGATACTTGCAATTTTGAGTGAGAGTTGATGGTGTTGGTATCTTTTCTATGTTAATAGGATTCATGGTTTGGTTTTCTAGAAGATGGTATTTTGAGTTACAGTGTGTGGTAGTGTTGTCAGGATGTATTGGGCTTGTACATTCTTCAAGTGAAATTTGTTGTGAAGGATTTTGTTAGTTTCCAAGATTTTTTTGGATCATTTTTAGATGAAGTTTGTTGTCCACAAGTTATGGATAGATCAAAGGAAGCGTGTACTTAAATTTTTAATGGTGTTTGCATGAGTAATGGTTGACCTAGTGTTTAAACTACATGTGAAGCTTCTTTGAAGTTTGTGGAAGTGTTGTGAGGTGTGTTAGGATAGATTTGGGTCCTAGCTAAGGATTTGTGTGGTCCATCTTCATTCCTATCCACCATGGGAATGTTTTGGCACCAACCTAATTTGAATTTGCACGTTTAAAGTGCATTTTAAACCTCGAAAAGGGTTTCAAGGTTGAGGACAATATAAGTATGAGTTGAATTGTAGGAGGTGAAGATAGATTCAAGATAGATGTAAGACATATGTATGTGTGAAGTATATGGTGTGAGTGATATGAAATTGAACAGAGCAGTATGAAATTTCAAGTGTTGGATTACCATATGTAGTGAGCAAAAGGTATCTACAATCATTCAAATAGAATGCAAAGGTGTTGGAGCTATTGTGGTGGAATCTTTGTTGCATTGATATCATGTTCTCTATGTAACATTTCTTCTCTATCTTCTTTTCATTCTGGTAGTGAGTCTTGGTTGTGAGACTTTTTGATAGTGTGTCATATTCTAGTAGTGAGCCTTTGTACCAGTTTTTCTATTACTTATATTGTGAGCCAATCCTCACCATGGTTTTTCCCTTCTTGGGTTTTCTACATAAATCTGGTGTTCTCCTATGCATGGTTTTGAGTTGTTTAAGTTTTTTTTATTTGATTTTCATGCTAATTCATCATAACATATTAAGGTTTTAATGAATACACGTGGATTTGATTATTGTTGAGGGTTCTAATGTTTTAATTAGATACAATTGATTCACCCCCCTCTCAATTGTCTTGTTCATTCAATAATTGATATCAGAGCAAGGTTCCTTGGAGAAAATCTTAACAGTTTGAGGTAGATCTGGGATGGCGAACAAGAAGGAGAACCCTATGTTTAATGGCACAAACTATGTATTCTAGATGGTTAAGATGGAAGGCTATATGGTTTACATTGGATATGATGTTTTGCAAGTAGTAAAGACTAATTAAATTATACCTACAAATGGACTAAGCACAAGTGATGAGATCAAAGCCTATGAAATAAATGGTAAAGCAAGGTTTGTTCTTTTGAGTAGTCTTGCAAATTCTGAATTAGTGAAAGTTATGGATTTGAAAATTGCTAAAGAAATCTAGGATAAGCTAGAAAGTATTTATGAAGGAGATGATAAGGTTAAACAAGCTAAGATGCAAAATCTGAAGACATAATTTGAGAATTTGTGAATATTTGAAGATGAAACAATTACAAGTTACATGCAGAGGGTTGATGAACTTGTTAGTGCAATAAGAGGTCTTGGTGTAAAAGTCAAAGAACCTAAAGTGGTAAAGAAAATTCCCATAATTCTTCTTGATTCATATGGTCAAAAAAATTATGCTATTAAGGAAGTTGAAAATTTTAATACTTAGACTAGAGATCAGTTGTTTGGCACACTAATTGCATTTGAAATGAGAAAATTTGGTCTGAACAATAGTGCAAAAGTGGAGACAACTTTCAAGGCTGAAAAATTAGAAAATATTAAAGATTCGGATGGAGATGATCTTGATGATGTGGAAGTTAACTTTGTAAGAAGGATGAAAAAGGGAACCAATAAATAAAAAGGTAAATTACCCTTCAAATTTTTTAGTTGTGGACTATTAGAATTGGCTATGGCTACCAAGATCTTGAGACCAAATGGAAAGCACAAAGAGAGAGAATAGAATATGAAAAGAATAAATTGTATTCTTATCAATATGATTCAATGATATGATTGTGATGTACAATGTAGTAGAAACCCCTTGGTTATATAGCCAAGGTGACATACAAGATGTCATAGGATTATGACAAGTGTCTTAATCATATGACATGAGACAACTAATCACACTTACCTAGGTTCACATGTGTTACAAGTCAAAAGATAACAACTAATGACCACTAACACCTTCTAGAAAGATTCCTTCCTAGGACCTAAGTAAACTTAACTAACATGTAAATAAGTCCCCTAGTAATGAATTAACTACGTACAAGACTTTATTTACACCAACACCTCCCCTTAAGTGCAACTTAGGGAGTAGCAGATTATTATGCAAATGATAAGGATACAAGAATGGTCCCAACTACTAGGCCATGTTAGGTACCCATGTACAAATGCAAAGAAACCTCTCACAAATGGAGAAAATGAGAAAACCTAGTGGGACAAAACTCCTCCCAAAAACAAAGATAAAATACAATAAAAAAATGCTCTCAATGAAGAATGAGAAGGCCAAAACCCCATGTGAGGAAAAAGACCCCCCCATAAGAGAGAAGTAGAAGAGAGACAAGGCAGCCCCCCTCAATGTTGAGTCTTCTATAATGATGGTAGGAGCTCGACATTGAATGTTGAAGATGATTCAATCTCATTGAACAACGTTCCTCCCCTTAGGAAGAAACAAAACCAAGAATGTATGCAGGATGTCAGAAATATGAATGATATGTGATGTCTTTGAAGCATGCTCAAGTGTCTCCATGTCGATGTTGAAAGCTAACACACTCCAAATAGGCATTCTAAGCCACACTACTGAAGAGGACAATCCAAAATAAAATAGAGATGAATGTAGAACATGATCCAAAGATAAAGATATCCCCTCTGAACATAAAGAAGCCTCCTCCAAATGTTGTCCAAAAGTATCCACAGTCACATCAAACTGTAAAGAATGATCATGTAGAGAATGAACAAGAGGTTCACAGTGTTCCCTTGCAACAACTGAAGAAGGATCATCTCCATCAAAGAGAAGATGAATTTCATCAATGATGTCCCCCAAATCTACAATATGAGACTCCATGAACAAGTCTGAAATACCTATCAGGAAGCCATCCAAAGTAGCCAAATCTAAAAGACTATATATGTCCTGTTGCACTGAATCGCAAGGAGCCAAAATTGTTGAATTGCAAGCATCATCAACTAAAATAGTAGATGGAGGAGATACAATGCATGACTCAAGAACTAGATTTTATGTGAGAACTCCCAAGTTCAAGAAGCCAAATGTCTCTTTTGAATCATGGTTCACACTAGAAGTGTGATCAATAGATGAAGGAACAATGTCATCATCATAAGAAAAATCTACAAAGGTATACAACCAAGATGAATGATCAACCACCCCAGTAGAAATGATCTCTCTTCTCTCCAAGTCTCGAATGATGATTGAATCAAGTGTGAACTCCACAGTTCTCCCATCTCCACCATTTGTAATCTGATATATGGAAAGAAGATTGTTTGTCAAATGAGGATTCCCAAAAACTAATAGATCCCTTCCTAATTACACTTGTGTATGTATTATTTCCCATCAAGATAGGAGACATAGTACAAGGCTGAAAAGAAGAGAATATTGATTGCAAAGATTCCATATGATGAGATGCTCATAAATCTAGAAGCCATCTCCTTGATCCTGGACCTAAAAGAGCACAAAGAGCCTATCCTTTTTAGACTGTTTTGAAGAAGGGGAAGGAGGTGATTCAGATATTCTACAAGGAAAATCAATTTGATTCTTTTTTAGAAGATGTTTCAACTCATTATTATCCTTCTTATAACAATAGTGTTCTTCATGTCCATCCTTCTTGCAATATGCACAAGTAGGCCTCTCCTTCTTAGAAGATTTTTTCTTTGCTTCATCTGAATGTGGATTATTCTTTGCTTTCTTTTGTTTCTTATCTAATTCTGATTCTTTCGTGCCTGACTAACCAAAAGTGCTTGAGATTTAGAAGTCTTGATAATACCCATTGAGATAATATTTTGTTGCTCATGTATCAACATCTCAGAAAATGATGCAAATGAAGTTGTAGTATATGCAGACCCTATAGTCAATCTATGAGTATGAAAGCTAGAAACAAAAGAAGCATAATCAGGACCAAGTTTTTTCATTGTATTGTAGCCCAATTGAATGTCCTTCTTATCAATTCCACATGCTTTACATTGCTCTCTTAGATCATTAACCTTAGTGATGTAATCTTGGATGTTGTCAAAGTTCTTTGGATCAAGGCTCATCAATTCATTATCAATTTCATAGCCTCTTACTTCATATGTAGTACCATACAATATTTTCAATTTGTCCCAAGCCTCATGAGAATTTTTACATGATTCAATTTGAAACAACAAATCTTGAGAAACTAGTCTACAAAGACATCCAAGAGCTTTGGTATGTTCAATCATCCATTTTAACTTTTTATCTACATTTGTAGGTTCAGGTACCTTATTTTTAACATATAGAGAGTGACCTTTAGTCATTAGAGTACTCCATTCATTTTTATGCCATGTTGAATAATTATATGATGTGAGAAAAAGAACCTTAGAATGATCCATGAAACGAGAGAGAAAAAGTAAATAGATCAAAACAATGCACCAAGACACCCCTCACAAATCACTCAATCAAGAAACCCCCCAAGAAATATCTAATTTGTGGTACTTTATATTTAGTGTGGTTATAGTTGCTAGATGCCAAAAACGGCAAGCTAGACTTGATCTTAGTGCTTACAGATGCCAAAATAGGCCACAGAATCAAGTATAATCTTTGGTACAAAATGAGATCAATCTGATCATACCACTAAAGTGTACACAAAAAATTATGCACTTTCAAAAAAAATTGCACGCAAAAATGTTACCGTAGGAGCAAGATATAAGCTCCCGAAGTTCCCAAAATGAGGATGAAGCAGCAACACTTGTGAGAATCTACAATTTATAGAAAAACCAAAGACCAAAACCAAAAATTGATTGTACCTTTGTATAGAGCATGAAATTCTAGCCCAAATCAAAAAAAATCTTTAAAAAAGGAGTCAAAATGATCGAGATATGAGCCTCAAAAGTTGGACTACAAAATCAAAAAGCTCATTGGAGAGGGGGGCAAAAAAAAATTGAAAATGATGACATATTGCTGACATCAGTAGAACACGAGGTTAAATTTAATGTCTTAGTGATCGTCGAAAAAGAATATTCCCTCTGCTAACAAAGTATGTTGTATGACAAAATCTCTTAGGAATCAGAATATTCTCCAAGTGGGGATCAAAAAATGTCGAGGAATTGATGTCAGAATCTTCTTGAAAATTGTCGCCGATGAGATTATTTTACCTGCCCGATTTTAAATTGTCAGTTGGCTTAATTTTTTTGTCCGCCAATTTTGTTTAGAGTGCTTGTTGTTGTTTTGGGGGCCCGCGGATGCAGGGGGCCACCTATAGTTGTACCACATGGCACCCGTAGGTCTCTTATGTACCTTCTGCGAGTATGGTACCTACTCTACGTACCAACTAAATCTGCAAAAAACACTTTTTCGCATTTTTTTTTAATAAAATGCTTTAGGAAAAAATCAATTTGATATTATTTGATTTTTTATCAAAAAAAATTCAAAAAATTTCTGGATAGAATAAAATATAATTTTTTTACAAAAATTGTACCATCTCTACAATTATGATGACTTGGGGGGTCGTTTGGCTCCTTGGGAAAAAAAAATTGCCTCACCGAACAACTGCTCTGAATTCAACGAATTGACAGTTAATCTTAGGGTTTTTGGGCCTTCTAGACACGATGGTAGGGTCGAATTTGATCCAAAATGCTCCAAAAATGTAGCTACCTTTTGGATCTGGCAACCACTCTTCAACTTCAAACCCTCATAGATTTGGCTTCAGGTATCTGATTTGGATGAAACAAAAGACAAAATCGACTTTCTCAAACCTTTCGGACATAATGGTGAGCTTAGATTTGCACCAGCAAGTAGCAATTTGAACCTGCAATAAAGATCCAAAAATGGAACCCCCCAAATCTGGTATTTCTATCAAATTTTTTTGATTCTCAAGATCATCTTACGATGCAAGAGAAAATCATACTCAACTTTTCAAGATTTACCATCTCTCTTTAGAAAAAGACTATCCAATGGCACCCAACCCGCTCTGATACCATGTTAGAATTGGCTATGGTTTCCAAGATCTTGAGACCAAATGGAAAGCACAAAGAGAGAGAATAGAATATGACAAGAATAATTTGTATTCTTATCAATATGATTTTGATGTACATGTTGTGCCTATGGCACACATGCCCCGTTCAGAACAAGGACCCTCCCCGTTTCCACTTTTGTCGGGTCACTTTTGCCTTTGCCTCATTTTGCATGCCCCTATTTTAAGTCCCAAGTAGGTCAAGGAGCCTTAAATCTATCATCTTGAGTAGACCAAGTTTCACCACCTTCAAAATTTTCAAGTCTTTGGCATTCTCGAAGTTCCTTTGCTAGTTTTCCTTGAAACCTCAAAACTGTCATCTTTTGCTTCTTGCGGGTTCACCCATGCGGGCCACCCTTGGCAGAATGTTGTCATGTCTTCATCATCCCTATGGTGGCCGAGTCGGCACATCCTCCCTCCTTGCTAGATCCATGGATTTTGTTTCCATTTCTTTCATCGACTCATCAAACGGCGAACATCTAGGTGCCACCTACCCCGCAGGCTCTATTTTTCCCACTGTCGAACATTTCAATATCCATGTCCACCAACTCTGCCCACCACCATACTGGCGTTTATTGTAGGAATTTAATGATAGAAGGTCTATAAATAGAAAAGTTGATAGGTCATTTTCACATGAATTCTTGTTGAAACTTGTCAGAGCCCTCCTATTTTCGTTGCCTCTGCTCCTGTGAGATCCCACTATCGTTTGACTATCGCAGTCTTCAGTTTCTTCATGAGTTCTTTCAGGTCTACCAGGTAGGTTTTATGTCGCTGTTCATGTCATATAATTTTCCTTTATTTTTGCAAATTTGTTAAATTCTTGATAAATAAAACCCTAAAACTAGCTAGAAGGCTTCATTCTGCACAAAACCCATATGTTAGAATTTGAAAATCCTTAGAAAATCGGTCCATTGGGGTTGTGCGGAACCTAACACCACCGCCGCCATTCTTGACTAGGGCCATCAAGCCCTTGCGGCCTACAAGACCTTCATCACCATTACCTTAGCACACCAAACTCCAAACTATAGCCATCACCTTTCACGGGCCCACTCATGCGAATAGATGCCCCTCCCTTGTCATCACCCTTGAACTTAATAAAAATCCTAAGCTAAATGGGGATCCTCATAACCACATGGGTCCGCAAGTGCGGGTTTCCACACATGGTTGGCACCTTTCCTCTCATCATTCCTAAATGGCTATTTGAACCCAGCCTTCTGTCGTCTGGGTTTTGTAGGAGCCTTGTCCATCGCCCCTGTTGTCAATTTAAACTCTTCACACGGGCCATTTGATGTGGGTTTCGACCATTGTTTCACTGTCATTCCATTATCATCCCCAAACAGTAAATCCCCTGGTTCCTCCCACTAGGCAAGCCCCATGCCATCTTTTTTCATTTGACCTTTCTGAACAAAACACCTAAGTGTGAGCCCTTTGTGGGCTACCCTTTATGGACTTTCATCCATAGGTCGCATATTTCCTTTCGTTGTGGTGAATGGCCGTGGTATCCCGTTTGTCCACCTTGTGGACTCTGCATGAACTGCATCCATTTGAGATCCTAGAATGAAAATAACTAAGTTTGATGTTTGCGGGCCCTCCATGGCGGGTTGCTGCTACCATACGCCTGTCGTTTCAAATAGCCAATGATCTTTTTCCTTCCACCGTATGAGCCCTGATGCTAGCTTTTCCCTGAACCTTCATCATAAATCACTAATTTGCAAGTGAGTGGTCCAGTGCAGGTGGTTGCCTGTGGGCCATCATCCTGATCTCATCGTGTTCCAATAGGTGAGCCCAACCAACCTCCCATTGTGCAGAACCCACCCCCTTTGTCGTCCTCTGGCCAACTGTGAACAAATAGCCCACATTGATTCCTTGTGCAGGCTCAACGATGTGGACCGCCACCTGTGGGCTGTTATCCCATCTCTATCATCTCCAAGTGGCTGCCACTTAATAGCTTTCCGCAAGTCCCTACCTACATCCCAATGAACAAATTGAACTTCAAAAATGAAAGGATGCCACCCTTCCTGTCAGCGGGTCCCACATTGTTGGATTCTTCCTACCAGGCTTCGCCTTGCCAGTGCTATTCCAAATGGAAAAGCTCTTAACTGTTGAGACACCACCTACACCTACAACATCTAGACTTACATTCCAAAATGATTGAGTTATCATTTTCAAGACCTCATGAATGATAAAACCCATGTGTCCAAATGATTTAACATATTGGTGGACCCCATCATAATGTGAAAATGTTGATGTGGGTGGATCTATGCGGGTCGTCGTGCCCTCTTCACTGTCTACAAGAAGCTTCCTCCAAAATGGCTGCCAACCCAAGGAAACCCACATCCCTGGGACCGGATTGTTGAATCTTCCCTAAACAAAAGGAAAATGATGATTTGTGATGAATGTTATGATCTTTAAGAGATGAATTACTTGATCTAATGTTGGTTTTGCAGGAGTTTGCTAATGCTCCTCTTATTTTACACATGAATATGCTTACTGCATATTTTCTTGTAGGATTTATGGAATTAGTCGTAGGACCATCGGGGGCATCCGCAAAGAAGGAAAAGAGGAAGAAGACAACCAAAGCACCGAGGGGGAAGGAAGAAAATTATTAGATGAAGTACAAATTCCATAGAATCGAGGTCACTTCCAAGATTACCATAGAGTGGGATACAATTACAGATACAAACTTGGGACATATTGATATAGATGAATTCAAACAGAGGGTCATCATCAACCCCACTATGGAGAATACAAAGAAGATCAGAAAGAGTGGTTTGTCTAAGGCAACCAGTTTCCCACCACTATCATGGCTCCAAAGTTGGTGATGGCCTGTATGGAGGCCTATCAAGAGAAAATCAGAGGAATTATTGACTGAGATGGAAAAGTATTGGTTGACCTATTTGCCAAGTCCATAGGGAGAACATTCCACATTCCCACCTTTGACCCTATGGAGGAAAATACAAAGGAATCTACAGAAAGTATGTGGAAGGTCAACCCCTTCAAATGCAAGAAATTAATCAACCAACACTGGCTAAAAGAGAAAAGGGGCAAAGCAAACAAAGTACCCCAATAATTTTTCAGAAGTGATTTCTATGAAGACTACCATGACTTGGTAACTTTGCTAAGAAGAGTCATGGGCATCCCTACTATAGCCTATTTTCAAGATTAGGTGTTCTACTTTATAGAAGAGATCATCCGGGGAGAGCCAAAACTTCATTGGGCAGGGATGATCAGCAATAACTTGCATGAACAGTTTGTAGCGGTCAAGAAGACCTCGCAGTTTTACATGACTTCTTACTTGGTCTATCTTCTGGCCGACTCAGTTCCATACAAAGGTCTATTTGTGGCACAGATCTCAATTATGGGAAGAGAGCTAAAATTATATGATAGGCATCCCCAACTCCAATACTGGAACTTCAAGAAATATTACTATAGGGTGAATGATGCCTTCATTGGGCACATCATCAAACTCCTCAAAGGGGACTTCGAGAGAAGAGTTACTCACAACGTTTGTGCCTTCATCCTCTAGTTTGGATTCCTAATCATACAATTCCCCAAGTTCACATACATCTGAGCAGAAGGTTTCTTTGAGAGGCCATACAAGCTACCCAAGTATCCAAATGACTGGTTGATCTTGTTAGAAGTCTCAAAGCACCTATAGCATGCACACACACCCCTAAGTGACAAACACATACCAAGCATCCCCTATCCTCTTACTCTAGCCAGGTATGTATGATCTTCCCGCTTCCCAATGTGTGGAGTATTCTAAAAAGGAAATCATTGAATATAACTTAGAGCTTTACACTGCCCAACCAAGGATGGATCCGTATGGAAAATTGAAGAAGATGGTTAGAAAAGAATATTCCCACTTGCACAGTGTTGAATACTTTTGGCCTAATTGCAGAGATGATAAAGAGGTATGCATGAGACACTATATATGTATGACTACCTACTTTTTCAAGATAGTCAAACTATTTCCAGTTCTAGATCAAATCGTCGAAGATAAGAATACTATCATAGATCTGAGGTTTGACATAGTTGCCAACCTACCATTGCCCCTAATTGATTGGAATGAAGAAGAGTTCAATGACCTCAATATCCTAACAAATCCAATAAAGCATAGAACCAGACAATGGATTGATGGGAAAATTTCTTAGCTAAAACTCCAAGGAGTGACTCTAACTTACGACGATCTTGAAGATGAGCTCGAGATAAAAAACTGACAGTGGGACTGTTGTTGCCCCAGCTAGAGAAACTCCAAAATCTCCTCCCACCACCAAGTCAAAAAAGAGAAAAGAAGTATCAGAGTGCCAACCAAATCATAAGGTATATTCAAGGAAGGCCTCAAAATGTGAGACCTCCAAGAAAGCAAAGAAATCAGGTGGATTCTCTGAGATTCCCATGATCCAAGAGGATCCACTCCATGAAGGAGAGGAAGAAGAGGCCAAGCAACCAAATTCCCCACCTGCCACCTCTACTCTTGTTGCCACCACCACTGCCACTACTGTCACTCCTCCACCAGTATCTCAAGAATTGCTTGCTTCATCTCTACCCATGGTGGACATATCAATTCACCTAGCCTCCACCTCACCGACTACTCCTATTATGGTGAAAGGCTCCTCATCTTTCACCACTTCCCCACTCTCATCCTCCTCAATGTCCCCATCAGCTAGAATTCCTAGAGCCTCCACAACAGTGATGCCTACCTCACTCTCCCAAAGGCCTTTGCTTGGCACATGTAGAACATACCAATGGAGCTCTCCAGAGTATTGATAAACCCTACAATGCAGGTTGCTCTAGCTCAAGTTGTTTCTGATCTCCCCGTCCCTCATCAGACAGAACCATCCAAGATGGAGGCGACAATGCAAATTTTTGAAGAGATAGAAAGACAAGAGAGGGAGGAAACCAAAGAAATGGATGAAGATTCTGAGGACAACTACCATGAGCATCCAAAGCATCAACATTTGGTCATTGATGAGGTATCCTATGAAGAGGAAAAGTCACAGTCCTTAGAGGAAGATGTTGAAGACCCTGGCACCAAATACATAGTGGAGACTTCTGATCAAGAACTCAAGGAAGAGTTGGTCAAACAACTCAAGGATGTTGGAGAGGAAGTTGAAGGGACGTCCTCCAAAGAAAAGAAGGAAACAGATGAAGATATGGAGGTATCCACAGAGCCTCCAACCAAGGAACAAGAAAAAATCCCCAATCATGATGAAGAGATGCCTCCCACAGGGGAAGAAGAATAAAATAAAGAGGATAGAGCTAAAGAAGAAGATAAGCTTGAAGAAGAGGTTGAAACAAAGAAAATCCCAAAAGCAGAACACCACACAGAGCTTGGTTAGGAAGAAGAAAAGGCATCTGAAGGGGATGATAACCCTAAAGAAAACATAGCTACCACCAATTCACAAGAAGAGGAAGAAAAGGCTATAGTGATCCATGACTCGGATGAAGAGGAAGAAGAAAAAACAAAAAAGGAAGCTCTGAGCCATGAAGAAAGGGAGATCCAACATATTCAAAGAGAGGAAGGTGATCATGAATCACCAAAGGAGGAATCTCATATGCCCGAGTGGCTCGAAAAAAAATTGCAAAAGAAGACTCCCACCCCCGTGGACCCAAAAGGAAGACTAGAAGCTATTCTAGCACGAGCTCAAATAAGAACAAAGGAGAAGAAAACAAGGATTCGGTCCCATATCACAATGGATACATCAGGATCGAGGACAGTGCAAATTGCTACTCCGATCATGGACAAGGGAGAAGGAGTTAGTTACAGTATCTCCACCATTGACCTAGGGATAGCCACAAGGGAGAAAAAGGTTGATCATCTACAAGGATCTGTTGCCACGATTGTGCCCTAGATGAATAAAGATCAATCCTCAAAGGAGAAATTAAAGGCACAAGTGGCAGACCTCATGGCCTATATACAGCAATGGTCTTGTATTGAGGAACTACCTACAACATCGTCGGCCACTCCTCTGCTACTTTCCAAGGATCACATTAGTAAATTAGAGAGGAGAAAGAATTGGACTAAGGCCATTGAAGATTGGTTCAGGACAGTACTCTACAACAAAGATATGGGCATTGGCCATGCCATCAGAATAGCCAATAAGTTTTGAGAGGTGCAAAAGCAACTTGAAGGCACGGAGAAATTTTGTATTGACTTCCTAGAGCTATACAGGATTACCTACCCTAAACTCGAGGCTATCCTCAAGATGCCCAAGAAAACTTGCGAAAAGGAGTTGGCCCTAGCAAAAGATGATCATTGGCTCGTTGAGACATGGAAACTAGGCCTAGATCATAGAAGATATGTCTTGGAGTGGATGCTCCATGAAGTAGAGCTCGACCTAGATTGGGTCAAGGAACATTGGGCAGCCTGTGAAGAATACTTAAAGCTCATGATGGATTATGACATGCCTATCATCGAGCTAGACCCCGAGAAGATAAGGACATATTTTCATAAGAAGATGGAGAACGGGGTCACTCATACATTGATGCCAAATTTTATGGATTTTTTCACCCAAGCCTTCGCCCAATCAAAGAAAGTGATCAAGAATACACCAAAGAGTAATAAGGATTGGGAGATGATTACTAGTAGATCCAAAAAGTTGACCTTCCAAGTGCTCCAATCTGACATAATGGAATGGAATAAGCTTCAAGCATTGATCAGCAAGTTTGTGGGGTATGCCACTGTGAAGAAGAATGAAGGAAACCCTATCATTGATGATGAGTTTCTCACTGTGTAGGTGCAGCAAAAGGCAATCGACTAGAAGACAAAAGTGCTATAGTACCAAGCACTAAAAGACAAAATAGGCTAGAAGACAAGAAATGTATTTTAAATTGTAAAATATTGGGGGTAGGTGAAACCCTAATTTGTAGTGAATCTTGGCCACACAATGAGATTAAATATTGGCCATTCATTTTTCTTTTTGAAAACTATAAATAGGGGGTCTCCTCTCATTTTCAAAGAGAGAGTGGAGTTGTTCAAAAGACATGCTACTGAAATTCTAATAGAAATTCATTGCTTTTGGGTGGATTCTTGAGTTTCATTCGTGTTTCATGATTCTTCTCCTCATATTTAATAGATTTGAGTAGATTTACTTTGTTGTTCTATGTGTTTAGCTTGCTTTAGTAGATTAGTAAATGTTGTTCATTGATGCTAAATAATTTTTTTGTGTCGATGCCCTTCCTTGTTCATGTTTTTTGTTGTTTATTGATGATAAATAGCAGTGTAAAGCTAGTCTGAACATAAATTGATTGTTGCACTTAAATTCCATCTTTATTCATGCTTTATGGTGAATGAATGGTTGAAAATCTACAAACCTTAGAAGATAGCACTAGTTTCATGATATAGTTAGTTGATTTGGTTAAGTGGAACTTAGTTTTAGGAAGGTTTTCCACTGTAGCATCCTCCACTGTTCATTGGTAGTTTTAGGTCTAGGAACTTCCTTTCCCTTCCCTTTTTACCTTTCTTTGAAATAGTAATTTAGGAAAAGTTCAAGCATCATTGTAAAGCCAAATCTGATGATAAAAGTGCATTTATAAACTATTGTTCTGAACTTGCAAAAATTGCACATCAACTCCAATACCTTAAGAACTCCATAGAACCAAATTCCCTCCAACTTAACATATGTAAGGCTTCCCTGTGATTACCATTAAATCGCATCAACCAACTGAGATATTCCAAGCAAGATATGACCTAACACTTGAGAGACCTTGGGGTAATTTTCTACAACTTGTTTGTAGGAGATTTCCTTTCAAGAGAAATGATGCACTTATGCATTACCTATGTTGAGAAGTTCAAAAACGCTTATCAACAGTACAATGTAGTAGAAACCCATTGGTTATATAGCCAATGTGAGATACAACATGTCATATGATTATGGCAAGTGTCTTAATCATATGACATGAGACAACTAATCACACTTACCTAGCTTCACATGTGTTACAAGTCAAAAGATAAGATAACAACTAATAACAACTAACACCTTCTAGAAATATTCCTTCCTAGGACCTAAGTAAACTTAACTAAAATGTAAATAATTCCCCTAGTAATGAATTAACTAGGTACAAGACTTTATTTACATCATGGACAAATAGGTCACTATGCTTCAAGATGTCCAAACTGAAGTGTGAAAAATAAGAATAAGGAAAACACGGGTAAGATGATCAAGAAAAGCTATTATGTTAGAGAAGATGCTAGTATTTCTGATGATAAATCTGATTATGGAGACTATGATGATAATGAATGCTTATTCTTGGCTTTAAAAGATGAACCTATTTCTACTAACTCTGAAAGATGTGTGAAGGAAAGTGCTCCAGAGACAAAGGTTAAGGCTAAAGGTACTTTGATATCTACTTTTCATATTAGAAAGGACAAGAACTATTGGATAATTAATAATGGTTGTTCAAATCATATGACTGGAGACAAGAGTAAGTTTGTTAAACTTGAAAAATATGGTGGATGACTTGTTAAATTTGGAGATGATTTAGGTGCTAAGATTTGTAGAATAGGTTCAATTAGTATTGATGGCAAGCATAATATTGATGATATTTATTATGTCAAGGGTTTAAGGCATAATCTTTTGAGTGTTGGAAAGATGTGTAGCAAAGGATATAGTCTTATGTTTTAGGATGATGGATGTGAGATCAAAAAAGGTCCAGAACTATGATTTATGTTGGAAAAAGGACATATGGGAATGTTTATCAACTCAATAGTGTTGATGGTTATTGCTTTATGACTCATATTAATGAAATTTGGTTATGGCAGAGGTGGATGTGTCACATCAATTTTGATAACATGGTTAGACACAGTTCAGTTCAAGCAATGAGATATTTTCCAAGGATTACAAAGCCTATCAATTTTGTCTGCAAGGATTGTCAGATTGGAAAGCAAACAAGAAATTTCAAGGGTAAAGAACAATATTATATTGGATTATAGGAACTAGTGCATACAAACCATTGTGGTCCTACAAGAGTGAGAAGTCTACAAGGTGAGATATTTTATGCTTTTAATTGATGATTATTCTAGAATGACATGGGTTACTTTTCTTAGAGAGAAATCTAAAGCCCTAATAGATTCAAAGAATTTAAAGTGATGGTTAAGAATGAAATGGATTTGAAGATCAAATATTTGAGGTCTAACAGAGGTGGAGAATTCACCTCCAATGAATTTAACATGTTTTTTGAGAATCATGGCATAAAGAGGCATTTGTTTTCCCTAGGAATCCTCAAAAAAATGGAGTGGTTGAAAGGAAAATAGGACTATTCAAGAAGCTACAACTATGATGAAAGAAGATAATCTACCAGAATTCTACTAGAGAGAAATAATTCATACTATCGTTTATATACTTAACAGAGTTCAAGCAAAATCAAACAACACAAAGACTCCCTATGAGTTGTGGTATGGAAGGATCCCTATTGTCAAGTATTTTAGAGTGTTTGGAAGAAAATTCTATATCAGAAGAGATGAAGAAAACTTAGGAAAGTTTGATGCAAAGTCTGATGAAGGAATATTCCTTGGATATTCTACTAAAAGCAAAGCTTACATATGTTACAATAAAATATTGAGAAATATTGTTGAGAGTGCAAGTGTCAAAGTGGATGAAGATCTACAAAATTCAGTGGTGATAGATAGATATGATTTAGATGAACCTTCCTATAGAGAAGAAGAGGAAGAAAAATATATGGAACAGGAAGCACAAGATGAAGAGGAAGAAGCTCTAGAAAAGACCCCTAGAACCCCTAACTATGTGAAGAGAAATAATTTTGAAGAGTATATCATTGAAGACAAAATCAAAGGTGTGTTGACAAGAAGGAAAGTTACTGAAGCAAAGGTAAATTTATGTCTACTTTCAAAAGTAGAACCTAAGATAGTGATTGAGGCATGTCAAGATGAACATTGGATGAAATCTATGGAAGAATAACTTATGCATATTGAGAAGAATCAAACTTGGGAAATTTTCCCAAGACCAACAAACAAAAACATAATTGGATCTAAGTGGGTATTCAGAAACAAACTGAATGAGAATGGAGAAGTGGTAAGAAACAAGGAAAGGATTTTGTGTAAAGGATATGCACAAGTTGAAGGAATAGAATTTGAGGAGACATTTACTCCACTGGATATAATGGAAGCAATTAGGATGTTTTTAGCTTTTTCAACACAAATATTTCAAAGTTTATCAAATGGGTGTGAAGTTTTCTTTCTTGAATAGAGAATTGGAAGAGGAAGTAAACATGGAACAATCAGAAGGATTTTAGTTGTCAGATAAAGCTAATATGGTTTGTAGATTGAAGAAGGCATTGTATGGATTGAAGCAAGCTCATAGAGCTTGGTATGTAAGGTAGGATAAGTATTTGATACATCAAGGATTTAATAAAGGTGTCGCAGATAGTAATCTTTACTTTAAGGTTGAGAAAGATCAAATCTTGATTGTAGTAGTGTATGTTGATGACATAATTTTTGGAGGCAATGAAGCTATGTGTAAAATTTTTGCATAAGAGATGTAGAAAGAGTTTGAGATGTCTATGTTTGGGAGATGAATTTCTTCCTTGGGCTACAAATCAATCAAATAGATAAAGGAATATTCATTTCATAGTCAAAATATGTTAAAGAAATTTTGAAAAAGTTTGGAATGGAAAACTCCAAATTGGTATGCACTCCTATGGTTACTAGTTGAAAATTGAGAAAGAATGATGAATCTCCTAAGGATGATCAAAGAAAGTACATATCTATGAGGTGGATTGCTATATCTAACCGTTACTATACTGGATATCATGCATGCAGTTTGTCTTGTGGCTAGATTTCAAGAAGATCCTAGAGAATCACATATTGCAATAGTGGAGGATATTCATATACCTAAGGGCACTCTAGATCATGGGTTATGGTATCCAAAATACACTAGTTTCATATTGAGTGCTTACACAAATGTAGATTGGGTTGGTTGTGTGGATGACAAAAAAAGTAAAAGTGGTGGATCATTCTTTCTTTCATATAGATTGGTGTCATGGCTAAGTAAGAAACAAGATTCAGTTTCTTTATCTACTATAGAAGTTGAGTATATTGCAGTAGCATCTTACTGCACACAAGTGTTGTGAATGAGGAAAACATTAAAAGATATCAGAGTCATGTATGATGATCCTATTTCTATCTTTTGTAACAATACAAGTTCAATAAACATTTCAAAGAACCCAGTGATGCCTTCAAGGACAAAACATATTTCAATCAAATATCACTTTCTAAGAGAGAAGGTTGTGGAGAATGAAGTGAATCTTGAATATATGCCTACAAAGGATCAAGTTGATGATATATTCACTAAGGCTCTTCCTAAGGATACTTTTGAGTATCTCTGAGAGAAGTTGGGGGTCATTTCCCCTCCTCTAAACTAGATGTATAAGGAGGTGCATCATTCTAGTGGATCTCATGATCTATCCTTTATTTTGGACTAATGTCGGTGGCTACCTCTCAGGGGGAGTAGGTAGTGACATTGTTGTAGTGTGGAATGAGTGTCGTCATATGCAAAGGTTGCTAACTTGGTATAGGTTGGTGTGTACTCCTAAGGGGGAGTATTTAGAGCAGAAAAAGTATGTTGTAGAATAGTGGTGAGCAATTGTCTAAGGATCTTGGCTCAATGCCAAAGGGGGAGAATAATGCAAAAAAAATTATCCTTTTCCATTGATGTCAAAGGGGGAGAGAGAATCATGTGGAAAAGGAACAAATTGACAGGGGAGAAAGAGAGTCAGTTGGAGAGAGATTCGTGTGAAAAAGTTCAAGGTATCAAGGGGAGAAAGTTGTGTATGTTGTCTAGTCATTATTTTCAAAGGGAGAGTGAAGCATGTGAAAAAGAATAAGTTGAAAGAGGTAGATACGAATGTTGTGTAAGTTGTCTAATCAATAAAAAAGAAAGGAGAGTTGTCTTTGATGGTTTTTCACATCTTGTGTTGCCATCAATGAAAAAGGGGGAGATTGTTGCAAGTATGAAGGTGTTGTCATTGATGTCAACAAGCATGTGTTTTCATTAGTGTCAACTGTGTAGTGGTTGAGAAAGATTGTTGTAGTATTGTATTCTGGTTTTGATCCACATTTCTTCTAGGTTGAAAATCTACTTTTGTGGTTTAGATTTTTGAATACACTGAATACTGAGAGGGGGGTGAATCGGTATTCTACTAACATAATTAATTACTAACCATCCAATTATCAATCCACATCTAGCTGTAAAAGTAAACCAAAACATAAAAGGAATCATAACACATTAACCCCAAGATTTTTATGTGGAAAACCCAAAATGGGGAAAAACACAATGAGGATTAGCTCACAATAT
Organism: Sequoia sempervirens; assembly: GCA_007258455.2. NCBI lineage: Eukaryota > Viridiplantae > Streptophyta > Pinopsida > Cupressales > Cupressaceae > Sequoia > Sequoia sempervirens. The sequence goes on from VDFB02271358.1 coordinate 985,994,790, forward strand.
ATTATAACTGGTTACAAGATATTATAGGGATCACTGCCAGGAAACATTATCCTTGAAAGGCTCATAGCCTGAAGTAAATACAAAATGTGGCTTAACACCAAGATACAAAGAGTATGAATCATTGCCAAATGATGAACTAAGTACACCTTCAAAGTGTAGAGATCAGTTTTGGTTAAGCTCTGGAATACCAAAAAAATTCTTTGGTCACAGGCATACAACAATTATCCAAACCTTTGTACTACAACACTTGTCACATCACTGTATACCATCCTTCATCTATATTTTTCTTCATCATCATTCTCATCACTACCAAACACACACATATATATGGATTCATCTTTATACATCAATTAGGTTGGCCTAATTGAATACATAATTCAAAAAAAAATGTTGGCTTAAATCAAAAGTCCTTTTGGCGCACAAGAAAAATCATAACAAACACAAATTAGGTCAGCCCGGACCTAATAAGGAACACTTTAAACATTTATAAGATAAGCAGTTTATAACCTTGTTGGCTAGCAGAATGTTGAACTTCTGTCACTTAGATAACTCAGCCAGATCAACAAAAATTGATGAAAGCTCGTTTATAGCTGTAACTAACACTCTTGAGCAACATATAAAAAACTCATAGAATTTCCTTTTACCGAGAGGATTTTTGGATCAAAATACTAGATCAATATAGATACACAGTTTACTTTAGCCAGTTACCAAACAGTGTTGGAATCAATGACAAAAAACCTGGAGGTCACCTTCTTCATTCTTCCAACATAGATATATCTATTACAGGTGTTCAAATATTCTATATTCAAAATTTATGGTGATGGATTGTTGTACAGAAGAAGTTGTGTTCACCGTTGTGTAAATTGTGCATTATAGAGGTGTCTAGGAGAAACGTCTTTGCTTCACATTTCTCTGCAATTGAGTTTTAGGATTTTTGATTATGAGTGAGATTTGATGGTGTTGTTCTCTTACATTTTTTAATAGGATTCATGGTTTGGTATTCCAAAAGATGGTTTTTCGAGTTACAGTGTGTGGCAGTGTTGTCAGGATGTACTCGGCTTGTACATTCTTTAGGTGAAAATTGTTGTGAAGAAGTTTTTTAGCTTTTAGGATGTTTTTAGATCATTTTCAAATGAAGTTTATTTTCTAGAAGTTATGGATTGATTAAAGGAAATGTGTACTTAAAATTTTAATGTTTTTTGCATAGGTAATGGCTGACCTGGTGTTTATACTACATGTGAAGCATCTTTGAAGTTTGTGGAAGCATGTTGAGGCATGTTAGAAAAAATTTGGTCCCTAGCTAAGGATTTGTGTGGTTCATCTTCATTCCTATCCACCACAGGAATGTTTTGGCACCAACCTAACTTGAATTTGCATATTTGAAGTGCATTGCCGACCTTGGAAAGGGTTTTAAGGTTGAGGACGATATAAGTATGAGTTGAATTATTGAAGGAGGTGAAGATAGATGCAAGATAGGTGTTAAACATATGTGTGTGTGAAGTGTATGATGCAAGTGATGTGAAATTGAGTAGAGCAGTGTGAATTTTCAAGTGTTGGATTACCAGATGCGGTGAGTAGAAGGTTTCTACAAGCATTCAAATAGACTGTGAAGGTGTTGGAGCTATTATGGTGGAATCTTTGCTACATTGAGATCATGTTCTCTATGTAACATTTCTTCTCTATCTTCTTTTCATTCCAGTTGTGAGCCTTGGTTGTGAGCCTTTCTAGATAATGTGTCATATTTTGGCAATGAGCCCTTGTACCAATTTTTCTATTACTTATATTATGATCTAATCCTCACCATGGTTTTTCCCTTTTTGAGTTTCCCACGTGAATCTTATGTTCTATTGTGCATGGTGTTGAGTTTTTTAAGTTTTTCTTATTTTCTTTTCATGCTAATTCATCATAATAGATTAAGGGTTTAGTGAATGCATATGGATCTGATTACTATTGACGGTTCTGATATTTTAATTAGATACAACTGATTCACCCCCCTCTCAGTTGTCTTGTTCATTCAATAAAGGTGACTTAATATTTGCATAAAATATGGAGTTGGATTCCTTGCATGTTGTTTTATGTTGGTGCATGTCATTGCATGATTAGCAAGTTGCTTTATTGGTCAATTTGTACTTGTGCATGTTCTCCATTTAAGTTTTCATGCATGCAAATACTATGGATATGACACATGGCAGTCCTAGGCACCCAAGTTATAGGTTTATAAATGTGAGAAATGTTTATGTATTTTGTGAGATGATTTTTATATTTTTTGAGAAGTCATTATGTTACCGAAATTGCTCCAGATTTGTATCACAATGTAAAGAAACTTGCAAGAGCATAGACTTTATTATTGTATTGTAACCTCTTTATTACTAATAATAGAAATTGATTTGCACTTTTTTGTGTGGTTTTTTTTCCCAAAAGGGTTTTCCCACATAAATTTGTGTGTTATGGTTTTATGTGTTTAAATATAAAATTTAATTTATGAATATGCATCTAAACTATAATAGTTTAAAGATTTGTAAAAAAATTTTGCAACCCTCTCCTACTTAGATTTGTTTTTGGAAGTTGTTTCTGCACCTAGCTTTACTTTCAATTGGTTTCAGATCTTGGCCAAATTGATTTTTGTTGTTGGGTTGAAGGGTTTTTTTACTATTCTTAGTTTCAGTGGAAGATTTGTAAGAAAATATTTTGTAATCTTATTGCAGGATAAAGATGGCAAGAACATCCAAAAGAATAGAGATGGAGAAATTTAATGGTGGAAATTTTTACCTATGGAAACTCAAAATAGAGGATATGCTTGTAGATAGAGATTTTTGGGTTGTAATATTAGTACAAAACTAGCTATGACAACTTACAAAGATTGGGATCTAATGGATTGGAAAGCCAAGGGTTTGATAAGATTTTGTTTGGATGATTTCATTCTCCTAAATGGTGATGAAGAGAAAATTGTTGCTTCTATTTTGAAGAAACTTGGAGATTATTAAGGGAAATTCTTGGTAAATAAGTTGTTCTTGCAAAATTTGTATTCTCTAAAGATGGAGGAAGAAGGATCAATTGTAGATCACCTCCATTCCTTTAAGATGGTTGTCACACAATTGGGTTTGGTTGGTGTGAAAAATAAGGATGAATATCATTGCATGCTTCTACTATGTTCTTTACTGGACTCTTGGGACCACTTGGTGATGGCTATCTGATCTGAAATAGGATCTATGACAATTTATATGAATGCTTAACTATTACAATGATCAATTAAGGCTTTACAACTAAATAAACATAATTGAAAAATGCTTAAAATGAATAAAGTGTAATAACTGTGACAAACAGAATAAAAGAGAGAAAAGAGAAAGAAGGCAAAACATTAGTTGATAACAAAGTTCGCTGAATAGGCTACGTCTCCAAGCCCCTCTTCAACAAAGTGACTAATCCTATTATGCTCCAAAATTAGGATTACAAGGCTTCAACAACATTACAACTCCATTTCCTTCTAGCATAGTGACAGTGTTCCCTTGTTGCACAGAAATGGATACCAAAGTCTTCCGATCATTCTCTCCTTATTCTTCACCTGGATGCCCAACTCTCTCATTCTCACCCCCTTTTATACAAAAAAATTACCCAATATGGTCTTTAACCATATGATTAAAAAATCTCTCAATTACAACATAGGATTTTTACAAATCCCCCCAAAATTACATATAAATCTTAAAAATCCTCCCTTTTACATAAGAAAATCTTAAAATCCCCCTTAAAAATAATCTTTAATTTTTGAAATCCCTTAATAACCTTTAATTATCCTCTAATATCTTATTTAATCCCTTTATGGGGTATATATTTGGGCTAAAAAAATCATAAACCTAAAGGGATTATTTTAAAAGAGGGTTAATATGTTAAAAATGGGAGATTCGGGCTTCAATTCTTAATTAAAAATAACTTGAGCCCATAAATATTTCAACACCGCGCTTTGGTGTAGTGGTATGACGAAGGTCGCTGGTTCGACCCCTACCCCATTCAATTTTAAAAGGGAATGCAAACTGTTTATTAAAAAAAACCAATTGCCGCAATATTTTGACCAGTGGCCAATTCACACCATAGTGGTTGAGCGCTATAATAGGAGGTGGGAGATCATGAGTTCGACCCCCCTCAACCTCTTTTATTTAAATAGCAAAGGATATTTGCACCAAAGGTAAGGTTGATGAGGTGCCACATGGCACCACCTGGTTGGGCCACGTGGTATCAGTTGGTAAGTGACACGTGTCAAAATTCTATTCGCTGATTTGAAAATCATATGTTGACTCATTTTCCACATGTTGGATGCCACATGTCAAGATATGATTGGTCCATGTCATCACATATGTTGACTATGTTGCCCTATCACCATGCTGAACAAATACGGACTTCGTTTGACGTGAAACAAACATCATCGGAATCATGGCAATGAGCTCTTTGTCATGGTGTGGCTTTTGACCATTTTTGAGATGATGAATTTTTCCACCTTTTTGACTGACCTTTGACACCTGGTTTGACCAAACTTTGACTGGTCATAACTCGAGCATACGGACTCCTTTTGAGCCCGTTTAAGTTGCATTGGACTCAAATTTTTGAACTCTTCAGCATGGTGCAGAATTCTGGAGCATATGGAACACTTCAATTTTCACTAAAAAAGTATCCCCCTAGATCACTATCAAAAGTATTGCAACCACCTTTAAAATGGATGATGTGGTTGCTTCCTTGTTGTCTGAAGAGATGTGAAGGAAACTTTTTGAGATGGCTAAGGAGGCCCTTGTTTTTTGGGGTAGATTGGAGGAGAAAGGAAAGAAGGACAAGAAGTCCAAATTTAAGTCTTTGAGGAGATCTAAGTCTCCCGAAAAAAATTCCAAGGAAAAATGTTGGAACTATGGCAAGCTTGGTCATTTTTGAAAAGAATGTAGGGAGGAGAAGAAAAATAAAAATAAGAAAACCTCCAATTCTAATTTAGATAAATGTTCTTAGGATGACCATGATTCTTTTGTTGGAGCCTTGGAAACACATGCATCAAAAGATGTGTGGTTGATAGACTCAGGTGCCTCTTTCCACATGACCTCTCATAGAGGTTGGTTCTCAAAATATGAGGAGTATGATGTTGGGAAGGTGTATATGGGTGATGACTTTCATCTAAAGATTGTTGGTCATGGAAGAGTCAAGATTCAATTCCCTGATAGTAGACTGAGGGGAATTGATGGTGTCCCACATATCCCTGGTTAGGCATGGAACCTACTTTACATAAGTAAGTTGATTGATGTAGGTAAGGTTGATGAGGTGTCACGTGGCACCACCTAGTTGGGCCATGTGGTATCAATTGGTAAGTGACACGTGTCAAAATTTTATTCGTTGATTTGAAAGTCGTATGTTGACTCATTTGCCACATGTCAAGATATGATTGGTCCACGTCATCACTTCTGTTGATTATGTTGTCAAGTCACCATGTTGATGTCAGCATGGTCAACCCATTTTGACTGAAACTTTGACTTGTATCTCACACATACGGACTTCGTTTGACATGAAACAAACGTCGTCAGAATCGTGGCAATGAGCTCTTTGTCATGGTGTTTCTTTTGACCATTTTTTAGATGATGAATTTTTTTGCCTTTTTGACTGGCCTCTAACACTTGGTTTGACCAAACTTTGACTAGTTATAACTCGAGCATACAAACTCCTTTTGAGCTCGTTCAAGTTGCATTGGACTCAAATTTTTTAACTCTTTAGCATGATGCAAAATTTTGGAGCATATGTAACACTTCAATTTTCACTAAAAAAGTATCCCCCTGGATCACTATTAGAAGTATTGCAACCACCTTTAAAATGGATGATGTGGTTGCTTCCTTATTGTCTGAAGAGATACGAAGGAAACCTTCTAAGATGGCTAAGCAGGCCCTTGTTTTTTGGGATAGATGAAGGAGAAAGGAAAGAAGAAGGACAAGAAGTCTAAATTTAAGTCTTCAAGGAGATCTAAGTCTCCTGGTAAAAATTCCAAGGAAAAATGTTGGAACTATGGAAAGCTTGGTCATTTTCGAAAAGAATGTAGGGAGGAGAAAAATAAAAATAAGAAAACCTCCAATTCTAATTGAAGTGTTACATATGCTCCAAAATTTTGATTCATGCTAAAGAGTTCAAAAATTTGAGTCCAATGCAACTTGAATGAGCTCAAAAGGAGTTTGTATGCTCGAGTTATAACTAGTCAAAGTTTGGTCAAACCAGGTGTTAGAGGCCAGTCAAAAAGGCAAAAAAAATCATCATCTAAAAAATGGTCAAAAGCAACACCATGACAAAGAGCTCATCGCCGCGATTCTGACAACGTTTCTTTCATGTCAAATGAAGTCCGTATGTGTGAGATACAACAAGTCAAAGTTCCAGTCAAAATGGGTTGACCATGCTGACATCAACATGACATCAACATGGTGACATGACAACATAATCAACAGAAGTGATGACGTGGACCAATCATATCTTGACATGTGGCAAATGAGTCAACATACGACTTTCAAATCAACGAATAAAATTTTGACACGTGTCACTTACCAATTGATACCACGTGGCCCAGCTAGGTGGTGCCACGTGACACCTCATCAACCTTACCTACATCAATCAACTTACTTATGTAAAGTAGGTTCCATGCCTAACCAGGGATATGTGGGACACCATCAATTCCCCTCAATCTACTATCAGGGAATTGAATCTTGACTCTTCCATGACCAACAATCTTTAGATGAAAGTCATCACCCATATACACCTTCCCAACATCATACTCCTCATATTTTGAGAACCAACCTCTATGAGAGGTCATGTGGAAAGAGGCACCTAAGTCTATCAACCACACAGCTTTTGATGCATGTGTTTCCAAGGCTCCAACAAAAGAATCATGGTCATCCTGAGAACATTTATCTGAATTAGAATTGGAGGTTTGCTTATTTTTATTTTTCTTCTCCTCCCTACATTCTTTTCGAAAATGACCAAGCTTGCCATAGTTCCAACATTTTTCCTTGGAATTTTTTCCGGGAGACTTAGATATCCTCAAAGACTTAAATTTGGACTTCTTGTCCTTCTTTCCTTTCTCCTCCAATCTACCCCAAAAAACAAGGGCCTCCTTAGCCATCTCAAAAGGTTTCCTTCACATCTCTTCAGACAACAAGGGAGCAACCACATCATCCATTTTAAAGGTGGTTGCAATATTTTTGATAGTGATCTAGGGGGATACTTTTTTAGTGAAAATTGAAGTGTTCCATATGCTCCAGAATTCTACACCATGCTGAAGAGTTCAAAAATTTGAGTCCAACACAACTTAAACGGGATCAAAAGGATTTTGTATGCTCGAGTTATGACCAGTCAAAGTTTGGTCAAACCAGGTGTCAAAGGCCAGTCAAAAAGGTGGAAAAATTCATCATCTCAAAAATGGTCAAAAGCCACACCATGACCATAAAAATAAGAAAGCCTCCAATTCTAATTCAGATAAATTCTCTCAAGATGACCATGATTCTTTTGTTGGAGCCTTGGAAACACATGCATCAAAAGGTGTGTAGTTGATAGACTCAGGTGCCTCTTTCCACATGACCTCTCATAGAGGTTGGTTCTCAAAGTATGAGGAGTATGATGGTGGGAAAGTGTATATGGCTGATGACTCTCGTCTAAAGATTTTTGGTCATGGAAGAGTTAAGATTCAATTCCCTGACAGTAGATTGAGGGGAATTGATGGTGTCCCACATATCCTTGGTTAGGAATGGAACCTACTTTCCATAAGTAAGTTGATTGATGTAGTTGTGCAGGTTGTTTTCTTAAGTAGTGATGTAAGATGACTAGAGGTTCTATGGTGCTTGCTAAGGGTGTTCATATTGGCACCTTGTATAAGTTGGATGCATGCATTGTTTAGTGCAATAGTACTTTTGTGGATTTCAAGAAGAGGGATTTGCATTCTTCATCATCACCATTAACATGAGAAAAGAAGAAAATTATAGTTTCTCCATCTGATGGTTGAGCTTTTTGGGTACCTAACGGTTTCAATGCTTTGGAGATGAAGCTCCTAGTAGAGAATAAAATGTTATGGTACCAAAGACTTGGCGATATTGGTGAGAAGGCTCTTAGATCCCTAAAAAATAAGAGCCTTGTTGAAGTTCTTGATGATTATAATCTCGAGTTTTATTTTTACAAACATTGTATATATGGAAAACAACACAATGTTTCTTTTTATTCTAGTTCACATAAGTCTTATGGGGTATCAAATTATATTCATGCAGATGTGTTTGGTCATGTTAATGTTACTTCATTATCTAGATATGTGTATTTTGTCTCATTCATAGATGATTATAGTAGGACATTTGTATATTTCCTCAAAATTAAATATGAAGTTTTTAGTTAGTTTAAGGAATTCAAATCCTTGGTTGAAAACCAAACTAGTAGGAAGATTAAGTGTTTGAGGATGGATAATGGTGGTGAGTTTTATTTATCAGAATTTGACAAGTTATGTAACAACCATGGAATTGAGAGACACAAGACAACTCCATACACCCCATAGAAAAATAGAGTTGTAGAGAGGATGAACATAACACTGATGGAGAGGGCTAGGAGTATGTTGAGTGGTGTTGGCCTTGAATAGAAGTTCCAGGATGAAGTTGTCGCTACTACATGCTATTTAATTAATAGATCTCTTACTTCAATGCTTGTTGAAAAGACACCCATGGAGGCATGGTCTAGTGAGAAGCCCTCGATAAGACATCTCAAAGTATTTGGTTGTGAGGCATATGCTCATGTGCCTAGTGAGAAAAGATCTAAATTGGAGAACAAGGCAATTAAGTGTATCTTCATCGACTATGGTGTTGATGTGAAGGGTTACAAGCTTTGGGACCTAGTTACAGAGAATATTATCTATAATATAAGTGTGATCTTCTAAGATTTGAAACCTTCCACTATTGATTTGTAGCTAGAGATAGAAGAGAAAAAAACAAAGGAGATAGTTCAAATTTCACCTACTCCAAAGAAAGATGAACTAGACACTCTTGTTGGACCTGATGATGAGGAGATCTTAAGCAACCCTAAAATATTTGAAGAAAAGCAAGAACCTCAACCTCAACAATTGAGGAGGTCTATGCATGTTAGGAAAAAACCAAGAAAGGTTTGGATATTTTATGTTGGGTTCCAGATGTATATTTTATTTGATTGCTAACACTGATGCCTATGACTATTAGAGAGGTCATGGATATGTGTGATGCAGATTACTAGATGGAAGCCATGAATGAAGATATGGTTGCATTGAAGAATAATGCTACATGGGATCTAGTACCTTTTCCTGAAGGATAGAAACTCATTGGATGCAAATGGGTGCTCAAGAAGAAAATTGTTCTAGATGGTAATGTTGAGAAGCATAAAGAATGGTTGGTTACGAAGGGGTATTTTCAGGTGGAGGGAATTGATTATGGTGAGATATTCTCTCCTATAGTGAAGATGACATCTATTAGGTTCCTACTATCACTTGCAACTTATTATGATCTAGAAGTGGAATAGATGGATGTGAAGACAACATTCCTTCATGGTGCTTTGGAGGAAGAGATTTATATATCACAATCAGAGCATTTCATTGAGAAAGGTAAAGAGAATGTGGTATGCAAGTTGAAGAAATATTTGTATGATTTGAAGCAATTTCCTGGAATGTGGTACCAAAATATTGACACCTATGTGTTGTATTTAGGATTTATAAGGTCCAAATTTGATCATTGTTTCTATTACAAGATTGAAAATGGTCACATTCTCATCATAGTCTTGTATGTTGCTTGTTGGTAATGATAAGAGTATGATTTCATATTTGAAGTCTTTGTTGTCAGCACAGTACGAGATGAAGGATCTAGGTGCAATGAGGTATATTATGGGGATGGAGATTAAAAGAGATAAATCTAATAGAAAACTTTGGTTAAGCTAAAGCAAGTATGTGAACTCAATGTTGGAGAGATTTAGTACGACAACTTGCAGACAGTTAGTTGTTCTTGTAATGTAGGGGATGAATATTTTTGTGGAGGATTGTCCAAAATATCCTACTGAGATGGAGGATATGACCGGAGTACCATATGTGGAAGCTTGATGTATGTTATGGTTTGTCCAAGACCAGTCATTGCCCAAGCAATGGGAGTCCTTAGTCGGTTTATGGCTAGTCCTGGATGGGTATATTGGGATGAAGTTAAGAGAGTGTTCAGGTATTTGGGGGGTACTTTTGAGTATGCATTTTTTTTTCATGGTTATCCTATTAGACATCAACATTCAGTGAGTATTCATGGATATGTGGATTTTGACTGGGAAATTGACATTGACAACAGAAGATCCACTAGTGGATATGTTTTCACAATGTTTGGTAGTGTTATAATTTGTATGAGTAAGCAATAAGCTATAGTTTTTTGGTCCACTACAGAAGCATAGTATATGGTAGTTACTCATGTTTGTAAAGAATTCATTTAGCTTAAGAGATTGTCTTCTAATATTTATTTTTATGCAAGAAAAATTACTATCTGTTGTGATAGTCAAAGTGTTATTTTTTTAGTGAAGGATCCTACTTTCCATGCTAGAACAAATCACATTGGTGTACAGATTCACATTGTTCATAATATTGTGGAAGATGGAAAGGTGGAGTTGGAAAAGTTTGATAGTTTGGTGAATGTTGCAAATGTATTGAAACAACTAGTGAGCATAGATAATTTTAGATGGTGTGTCAATTTTATAGGCCTTGTGGCCTAAGCAGTGATACAGTGACTCCTGTAAGGTCTTCTAAAAGTGGGAGAATGTTGGGATTAAGGTGTCTCAACCTTAGAGAGTCCCAAGATTATTTAATTAATCAAATTAGTCCCTTTGTTTCATATTTTATTAATTAAATCCTAAGTGACATGTGTCACTATTTTTTGATTTATCACTTGGTGGGATTTTGGAAAGTTGTTAAACAGGACTATGACAACCACTCAAAGAGACTAGAACTCAAAGGGGAGTTCAAAATTGGCAGTTGGATATATTTTATCTAGTGTGACACCATGCATGTCAAGTTGACTTAGTATTTACATAAAATATGGAGTTCGATGCCTTGCATATTGTTGCATGTTAGTGCATGTCATTGCATGACTGGCAAGTTATTTTATTGGTCATTTTGGACTTTTTCATGTTCTCCATTTCAATTTTCATGCATGTAGAGACTCTAGAGATGACACATGATAGTCTCGAGTGCCCTTGTTAGAGGTTTATAAATATGAGAAATGTTTATGTATTTTGTGAGATGATTTTTATGTTTTCAGAGAAGTTGATATGTTGGGATTTCTCCAAATTTGCATCACAGTGTAAAGACACTTGCAAGAGCATATACTTTGTTATTTTATTGTAACCACTTTTTTACTGATAATACAATTGATTTGTGCTTTGGTGATTGGATTTTTTCTCAAAAAGGTTTTCCCACGTAAATCTACATGTTATCATTTTATGTGTTTAAATATGAAATTTAATTTATGAATGTGCATCTAAACTATAATAGTTTAAATATTCATACCAAAATTTTGCATCCTTCTCCTACTTAGATCCATGCTTGGAAGTTGTTTCTTCACCTAGCTTTCCTTTCATCTTCTTGGTTTTAATTTTCCTTTTGGGAGCTCTTAGTGTTGTAGTTGAGTTCTTTTATTGTGTGAGGGCCTTTGGTTGATCTTCATAGAGGATGTTTTTATCATGATGTCATGGATAACTTAATTACATAATTCAATCGGAGGTAGTGATAGTGATGGTTTGGAAGTGTTGTATCTTATTAGTTTTTGGAGACTGTGATTTGACTCTTCCCTTTAGGAGCTCTTGGTGTTGAGTTCTTTGATTGTGTTGGGGCCATAGAGGATCTTCATTTAGAGGATGGTTGTCATGATACCATGGAGAGCTTGGTATCCATTTTCAATAGGAGATTTTGGCGATGATGTGAATTCTTCATTTGGAAATAAATGATCTTCTGCAGTGATTGTTGATGTCATGAATGGACTCTTGGATTTTGTTTCTTCTATGTAGTGAGGGTTTTTTGACATCTTGTATTTCATTGATAGGAGATGGTTATCTATGTAGTTTTAGATTTTGACATCTTGGTTAGCCATGGATGACTCTCTAGTCTTTGGTTGAGGTGTCGTTTTTTGTCATTTGACATGTGATCCTTAGCTTGACAAGATATTTTTGTTATTATGTCATGTTATACTCTTGTTTGTGCATATTAGAGTTTTGGCATGATATAGGTATATGATATGTTCATTGGAGCATATGATCATATTTTGAAGAGATGTGATATCATGATGTCATGATTGAGCTTTTGATTTTGTAGAGTGCATTTGGAGCTATGACATTGATCTTGATTAGTAATCTTGGTATTGAGTACATTAATCATTTGCTTGGGAGCTTCATGATTGTGCTATATTACATTTAGATTTTGGCATGGATTGATTGGTTATAGGCGCTCATGAATACTTGGAGACATAGGTGAGGCTAGGATATCTCTTGGTATTAGAGACATTCGTTGAGATGATTACTTGTTGATGAGATTTTAGTTAGAAGTCTAAGGATACTACACCTTGGTTGAACATGAGTTAACATGGACCTATGAGGAGATTTTTCTTAGATGAATCATGATGACTTGGATATCTTGGAGGAGCATTCTCATTCCCCACTTTTGGTCTACTCGATGATTTATCATCTGAGAGGTATTTCACATTATTATTTTTAGATGCATTATGTTTTATGATTTGTCTTCTCATGCATATGGATCTTGAGCTATGGTTTTCTAGTTCTAGAGGGTTCATTTGAGGAGTATTAGCATGTTTATCTCCTTATGCATTATGAGATTATTCATTGATGTTTAGTTTAAGAGATGTTATTGGGCTTATTCTCTTGGTTTAGGAATGAATTTGGTTTGATCTTCCTTTGGTTTGAGATGCATACATCTTGGTTATGGTTAGATGTGGATAGTGTTATTATCTTTATGGTTTTATGGAGGAGACCATACTTATCACAACTTGGCATTTAGAGGTGTGTATAGAAGGACATGCTACAATTTTTGATTTGCAGGTTCTCTCTTTGGTCTTGCTTTTCTTCCTAGATGTTTGTATTCACGTGAAATTGGTTTTGAGATCTTTTATGGAGCTCTGGTGATCACTATGTTTGTGGTCATGTGTCATTACTTGTACTTCATTATTTTTTGGTTAAAACATGGAGGCTCCTTTATATCTTTTTTTTTATTGAGTGTGAAGAACTTCGTAGAACTATGGAGACTAGTGGTGAGAGATATATTGCAACATATTAGTTTGTAGGATTTGCATATCTTTGTGGATGCTCCTTGGTATTACATGATATTGCTTACACTTGTATGTGATGTTATTGGTGGATTTTTTGATACCTTGATAATTTTTAGATTTGATACTACCTACACAGTGGGAGCTCCTAGATGTGTATGTTCATTATATGACAGGTTGGGCACTTGGACCTTGTGACTGCATGTTATGGCTTCTATATGTTGATGGCATGAGGTTCACTTGTTATGATTTGTATACATTTGAGGTATGGATAGTTGGATGTTTTAGCATTTTTTGTGGGTGCTAGTTCAACTATGGCAATTATATCTTGACAGCTACTAATACATACTTGTTACCTTTGGATTGAGTGTTCGTGTTTTAGGATATTGGTTGGAGGAAAGACTTATGCTTCTATATGCCAATTAGTGTGGAATCTATTTGGATGACTTCTTATCTTGGTGCATTGGCATGATGGAGGATGAGATCATTCATGCTTGAGATGGTGGCCCCCTTGATTCTTGTTGCAAGTATCTTGATGGAGCACATGGATCACTTTGATTCCTTGACGGTATATGTGGCTATAGGGAGTGTTCCCTTGTTCATGTGTTATGTTTACTTGTTTACCCCTTATGTAATGTATACAACAAGTGGGAGAATGTTAGGAAAATGTGTGTTGTCCATCTTGCATAATGTTATAATATGATATTTTATTATTATGTGGTGCACTTATGGGATCTAGGGATGTGTGCATCACATGGTTTAGCATTCTCGGGGCCACTTTATATGTTTTTGTAACATTGTGATAAGTATTTAATGTGGGGTTGCACATTAGGAAAATATGTGATATTGGAAAATTTTAGTACCAAAAAGTAAATGTGGGTGTTAATAGTTTTTTAAGCTCATGGTGTTAGTCACATGGTTTTATGTAATGCCACTTGGTGGTTTTGTGTGAGCTTATGTCTATAAAAGAAAGCACATGGGTAGTTGTCTAAGGTTGGTGTTGATGTGAATGTTAGTCACACATAACACAGATAAAATCCACAAAGAACTTTACCTCTCTTGAAAGAAAATCAAATTATGAGATAGAATTTAATCATCCCAAGGTTCCATTAGTCAGGTCTTTATTGTGCAAGTTTTACTCAAAGTTTATTGTGCAACTATTTTTAGAAAGGGACTTACACACTGGATCTATAAGAATGGTTAGATTCTTAAGATAATTTTTAAATTCACAAAATCAACCTTAATTTGTGTTCAAAGATCTTTAGTTTGATTATATTTATTTATTTCAAAACACTTTTATCATCAGATTTATTATTTATGATGCTTTAAATTTCCATGAATTTTAGGGATTTCAAACCTCAAAATGAAATGAAATGAAGAAATGTTGAGAAAGAGAAAGGGTTAGAAAATCCAGGTTCACAATGATTTTGTACGAATATACTTCAAAATTGTAAGAAGATATCATTTACTAGCTTGTGCTTCACAAGTTTGCTTCACAGCTACACACAGATGATGCAAATCTTCAAAGGAAAGTTTATCATTCCAAAGAAATGCTTCAAATGCACTTGAATCCAGTGCAACACTATATTTCAAAGGAAAATGACAAGTGTATAGTCATATATGCTTTACAATCAGGAATGACCTTCATTTGACATCATATTTACAATATTTGCAAGTATAAACAAATAATTTCACTGTCCAAGCAATAGGAAACCATGAAGTGAGCAAGAAATGGCAATGTTCCAATTACATGCCCCACAGTTATCAACAATTTCCAGGCCTACTCTGATTTCCAAAAGGGATTTTAGATCACTTAGTTGCTTTCTATAAAAGTCTTTAATCGTGAGCTCTTAGAGTTGCTTTTTTTTTTCTATTTTCTCTCCCCTTTTAAAATGAACACTTTTCATCTATTTATAAAATATAGTACTCATAAAATCAATTACAATTGATCAATGGTCATGATTCATCCTCAAGAATCAATGGTAGCATATTAATCTCATCACATGGGTGATACCAGCAAGTAATCACCATTAGCAATCATTTGAATTACCTACAAAATGAACAATTGAACTTTATCAAATATCAAGTCATTTATAAACTTAATTGACATGTGTATTTAATTCATAACTTTAGAATTAAGTTTACAAATGTATTAATGTTTTTTGAACATCAAATAAGTTCAATTTTAATTTGTATTCCTTTAGAAGCGAAATTTATTCCCACTTTAAACATTCATTTCCATTTTTTTCATTTTAGTGAATTACCTCAAACGATTTCTAGGTTTTGTTTCTCATCTTTTCAACTTTCCAAATCATTTTGAATTTTTAAATTCTATCAATAAACGAGTGAGATATCACTATTTTAGTGAAATTGCTTTTCCAAATTTTGGGTTTTTCTAAGATTTCAGGTTTTCAGGTTCCAGGTATTTGGGTGTTTTTTTTTTAGGTGTTTTTTGTGGTTTTAGTTGAAAATGCACAATTTCTTTCCTTAACCAAAAACCCCCTAAGACAACTTTCTTATTTTTAAGTATTTTCAAAATTTTCAAAAGGCAACCCATGTTATTTTTCAGTGCTCTTTCCATCCATGATGAAATATCAACTTTTTAGAATTTTGGGATTTTGGGTTTCCAGGTTTTGGGTGTTTGGGTGCAAACACGCAATTTCTTCCCATGACACATAAAAAAAACCTTTTGAGCCCAAACCCACTTTTTTTTAGTATTTTCCAAAATTCCAAAAAGTAACTCATTATTTTTCAATGTTCTATCCATTCATGATGAAATTTCAACCATTGAAAATACCAAATTTTGAATTTATGAGAAATTTTCAAGTTTTTTGATCATTAGGGTAATTGAATATGAGGTTTTGGGTGGATCTAAATAAATTGTTGAGACTGCAAGGCAAGCCAAACCTAATCCAAAAAAGTGGGGGTCCTTATTTTTCCAAAAGCAAAATGAGGTGTGTTGTGAGACCACACAATAGTTGGTAGGTTGGCTAAGAGGTTTATATCATCTCTTTTTAGCATTTGTGAGGTTTGAAGCATGGCATGGGATGTGTGGTTACATGCTTGTTCACATGGAGTGCTTGTAGAGGGCTTGATGTTTCAAGGGAATTCATGGAGACTTTGAAGATGTATTGTAATCTTTATTATTGAATAATACATGAGTGATGGATGCTTTTGGAGGTTGGTTTTTTCCCTCTTGAGGGTTTTCTTAGGGTATATCTTGTTTCATATTCGATGGTATGTTGTATATTCTTTTGCATATGGATTTTGAGTACTTGTTTGCATAGATTTCTCTATTTGGGTTATGTGGAAATTATCTTGGGTGGATGCATATTTCCTTTCAATCTGACCTTGCTGGAAATTATTTCCCATCTTCTTTGCAAGAACTACACTTCCAATTGGAGAATGTGGGTTTCCAATGGCCATCAATATTTTGTAAAAGAATGCATGTGATTTGAATATTTGAAAGTTTAGTCAGCCAATTCAAATTAATAGTCCTGATGATAACGTCATCATTTTTTGGTTGTAGATGGATGTAACTAAACTAGATATGTGCACCATTTAAAAGGTTTGGTTCAATAAGTAAAAAAATGATGAAGATGATGTAATGATGATGTCACTTTGGTATGGTTACAAATTTTTATTGGCCAACTAATCATGAAGCATAATCACTTGTTTGAACTAGCCATTTATGGATCAGTTGCTTGTTATTGCATCTACGAGGTTTCTACTCGCTATTAATTTTGCAAAATTTTGACTTGCTACTACACTTTCATCACTATAATAATTTTAGTTGTAAAAATGGCCAAGATCTTATCTGATTCAATTTCCTAATTGCTTGAGGATAAGATGGAGATCTATAAAGGGATCTTTTGATAGGGAAAATATTTTGGGGAAGTTTGAGAGAAAGAGATGAGAGAGATGAGATAGATCTATTTTTGTACTCTTGTATTGTAATTCTATTGCCTAAAGATAACAAAATTTGAAATTATTTATTCTTGAACCATAATTTACTATACAACATTGTATTGGTTGCAAGGTTGGGTAGTTTGATATGACCCCCTGACCTTGACTACATCACCAATATATTAAAAAGGGTAAAATATAGTACACTTACCTATATGGTTTCAAGACAACACTACTAGTTTATATTTTGTGCATGATTCCAATAGTGTTATGATGTCCCACATGACATTGCCATTTAGTATTAGTAACCCAATTATAATTAATAATATGTGTGATAAAAACTAATGAGATTTTTCAAGTTTGGACTAATATTATTATAGTCTATTCATATCTTAAACCTATGATAATAGTAAATCAAGATAATAAAAAAATGCTTACCAAAGTTCAATAGATCCTCAAGGAATCCTCTTGTTATGAATTTGTATAATACTTTATAAAAACCTATGAATTCCTCTTTTAACATTAACATTGATATAAGATGGAATTATATTATTCTAGTTCAAAGTCATTTTCAAATTCTAATAGAGACATATTCTTGTGCTAATCTTATGGCTTCTTCATAAAGATCATCACTGTTCAGCTAGGTTATACCTATGATACTAGCATGACTTAGTTAATAGAACCCTACATTTCTTGTGCTTAAGCCTTCATTATTTTATAAACTGAAAACATGAACAATATATTTGGGATTTGTGGCAATAATTAATATTTAAAAGGAAAAATAATGTTATGATTTCCAACAAATATAACATGATTTATTGAAAATCTTAGCATTTAAAACCAAGCCAAATTTAAACTAATTGAAGTATCTTTATGCTCATCATTTTAGTCATCTTGGTTCACATTAATTTTTTTATCACAATCAAAATAATCCCAAAATACTTATATTACTACTTTAGAGGTCTAACTATTATATGCCAATACAAATGATCTTCTATCGATTAAATAAACTAGGTCTCTACTTTTTCATAACAATTGAGAAACCTAAGAACAAACATATTTTCTTAGTACTTGTAATCAACATAGGCTCATAATATGGTGGGGATAATACATGGTGAACATAAATTACTAAAAAAATGTATATATTAGTTTCCCACAACATGAAAGAATATCATAGTCAAACCCATACCTAAAACACTAGACAAATCCAACAAATATTGATAACATTATTAAATACATAGTTATGACCAAACTACCCTAGCATGTACCCAAATATAATTTTCATAGTGTAAAAAAAAATTAATTATAAACCACAAGTATAATTACACCTAAAGTACAAGATAATTGTAGCTACAAGTATAAACACTAGCATAGTCCCAACTGCAATCATAGTGAAATCAAGCTTAAGACACATTGAACATGTCGCATACTCATTTAGTAGGAAAGTATTGATTGAATGCACAAAGAGAGTCTTGGAGGATGGTTGCAACCCTTTTCAATACTTAGACCTTTCAAGTCTTATTATCCATGGGATTTTTGTTTCTCCCCCTCAAAAAAATGAAATCCCACACAACAAATCTCACCATGTATTTCTTTACTCACCCCTATACCACAATAAAATAAAAATTTACTATAATATTCTTTAGTGCACTCTAACTTCCCATCTTCCATGATTTGAGTATTGAACCTCAATGAATATGTGAGTATGGCTCCATACATGGAAGATAGTGTGGCAACAAGGCTTCATCCTCAAGAATTTACTCCCCAAAACTTCTTAATATTATAGTTTATAAAAAATATTAAGTCCATTAATTATCAATTTCTTGTGGTACTCAATACAAGTAAAGAATCAATTAATACCAATAAATGATAAAGATAAATGTCAGCTAAACAATAATCTTGTGCTGGTTTTTCCCACCAATATTTCAAAATAAAATCATTCTTAATATTAAAATATGTTAGGTTCTTTGTTATAACTTGAAAATTTTCCAAGTTTATAATATTTCAAGGGAAAATTAGAAATCCAAGAAACCAACATAGATTCAACCACATAATCCAAATTAGGTAGAAGATTAGGATACCATGGATGTTCACTTTGAAATAAAATAGGTTAGGTAATATTTTCCACAATACTTGATAGCAGTAAAAATGACTAAAGCATAAAATGATACAAGAATGAAAAATCATTCGATAAATACATGTACATCATAGTCTAATTAGATATTAATGTGCATAAGTACTGAGTGGGAAAACCAAGCTATAAGAATAGTCAAGTAATGGTAATGAGTCAAAGATGAAAAATGATCATCAATCACCTAAACAACAATGACTCCACAATACTAACTTTACCATAGATCAACACAAAAATAAACCTACATTGCACTTGCCAACCTTTATTCCATGTCACTACATAATGGTAACACCATCCTCTACCATGATATTCTCCATGCATAAGGTACATGACCTTGAAAAATTAGGAGATTTAAAAATAATTTAGTCCCAAAATAATATAAATGACAATCATAAATGATTTTATTAGCAATAAAATAAATGTAACAAATAAATTACTTATAAAACTTGAGAATAATCAATCATAAATTATATTATTATTTAAAAACAACTATTCTACTATCTAGTGATACCTATTTAAAATTGGTAAAGTTTTTATAAATCATATTTAACAATTATTTAGTAAGTCCTTTCTAGGCACTACAAATGTAGCCAAGTGCCATTATAGCATAGCATAAGATCAAAGTGATAATTGCCATATAAGATGAGAGCATGTGTGTTTGATGGCACAATATAGTAGGGAAATGGAGTACTTGAATCATATCCTAAATTTCCCCAAATAGGGAGAAGCAAAATATGTTGGTTTGTGAGGAATTGATAAAATAATTGGAATAAAATAATACAAGTAAAATTTAAGTATAAAAATATAAAATATTAAGGAGATGAGGGTAAAGAAAGCTAAGGTTGTAAAAATCAAAATAAAACCACAAAAATCTAGGTATTAAACCAAAAAGTAAGGGGGGCTATGATTTCAGTTAGCATGAGTGAGTGTCTTGGGGACACTTGTATTACTTTTCATCATCCCAAATCCATAAAGGAAATAACACAAAGGTAAATAGAAAATAAATAAGAAGCATTAGAAGGAGGAAAGGGATCGTGAAATAAAAAAAAATATTCATGACAACTTGTGTCGACATGCATTATGAAAGTTGGAATATGGTCATCAATTATACAAGATATTATGTAGAATACATTATTTTTTCATGAAAGGATTGAATCTCTAAAATAAACATGTGCATCCATGACATAGACAAGGCATCAATCCTAATGGTAGGAGGAAGATTGACTTATAGATCTAGGGATTAAGAAAAATCATTTTTTTAGACTATAGGAATCAGTCAAGTATTCATCCCCCTATAAACTACCGTGCGCCTAGTAAACTTTTTCCACGTGACCGATGGCACTGGCGTGACATGCATTTTGGTACCACGGGTTTGGGGGGAGACTATACCTCATGACCTCTTGCTTGCAACAGGATGCCTTAGCCAATCGAGCTAAGCCCCCCACCCTAATTTAGAAAAGTATTCACTGTTATAAACAATCCACATTAAATGAGCTATATATATATAAATTTAGATGTATGAAGGGTTACATAATTAATTTATTAAGGGATGCCATAAATGAGCTCTAAGTTTAATGGGTTCTAGAATGCCATTATCTATATAATTTATAACAAGTGGAGGGATATACCCAATATAAATTCCTTGTCAAAATGAGTTTTAAGTTTAATGGGCTCTAGAATGTTAGGTCTTAGGCCTCCTCCTTTATATCAATACCTTTACAATATTATAAAGCTATAGTTATTTTGTTTTTATAATTTGACCATATGTGTGTGGATTCATAATTAGAGGTTGATATCAAAATCATTAGAATTTATTTTGTACTCCCTCATCTATGGTGGTGTAAAATCCAAGGTGCCCCAAACATCTTCATGATAAACATAAGTTCATGCTTCTGCTCTTCCTTAGGTATGCATGCTTCTTTGATAAATTAGTTTTAGGTATAATGGTACTTTATAAGTCTATCATTTAACAAAAGTTGAGTGGATCTTCATTTCTATTCACTATGTATACTTTCTCTTTCATGTAAACTTCAATATCTAGTAAAGGGTTGATGGAAGTGCCCCCATAGGTACAGTGAGAGGATATTATATAGTAATCAGTTGGGTATAACATGTCATAAAGTGTTAATTTAATTAGTCTTGATATTAATGGAAAAGTAACAGTGTGCAAGGGATCCCTTTAAACATTATTGATTTTTGTAGATTTGTTGCATCTATTTTAATTCCATGCAACCAATATTCACTACATGCATTGAGTCATGAACCATTATCAACCAAAGTACACTTGACATTTATTTTATCATACCCAAACACTATGTGTAATGGCCATTGATCTTCAATGAATGTAGTAGACATAAGTTCCTTAGAGTTAGGTACTATTGTATTATCATTATCACAAATGGACTCTAAGATGGTCACTACTTGGGAAATTTTGGTATTTGATTTAACAATTATGCAACCTAAAACTTGTGATGAGATAGCTTGAATACTTTGTACATATACATTAGATCAAATATGGATATCCTAGCTTGAGTATTTTTTAATTATGTATTAATGTTATAATCCCTATGTGATTTAGTTGTAATATTTAGTATAGGAGGTAGGTTTAGATTAGTTGAAAGCACCTTATGTGTTTTATTGATCTCTTCTCTTTGGCCTCTTGTCATACACTTGTATGTATATTGTGTTGCATGATAATTTTGTCTACCATTAGCCACTTTGAGAAATAAATGTTTTCTCAATGAAGAAGGAAAATGGTTGTGGTTTATGTCTACCTACTTGGAGCACTAAAAGTTTTTGTAGATAAGAATCAAACAATCCATTTAAGAAAAATAGTTTTGATTAGCTCAAAGACCATGTCTATTAGATAAATGTTGAAGAACGAGTGGTCCAAGATTAGAGAAAGTATTTGCACTAAATTTTATAGTAAAATCAATCAAACTAGAACTTATGAGATTTTTTATGTATTGTGTAAATATTTAGCCATTTTTTTCCTTACAAGAATGTCAAAAGGGATTATTAAAGGTATCCAAGGATGATATATTATGTAAAGTTATAGAGGATTCCCTAGCCTTGTCTAAAGTGTGCCTACCAAATATTAGAAAAATGAGATCAATGATAGTAAAGAAATTGATTCATTGGCTAAATAAAGTGTTGAAGTAAACTCAACATAAAATTCATTGCACCACTATAATTATTTTCTAATTAATTTTTTACTAAATACAAGCATCAAGAAATCATAATCATGTATATGGTCATGTAGTGTGAAGAAAGTATATCTAGCATGTAAGGAAGCATATTCATACCCATCAAATACAAACATTTTAGGTTTTTGTTGGAATTTTTATGCCTCCTTTATGGTACATCAACTATAACCGATCAGAGAGATCCTAAATGGACCACCTTGCATAAGTTGTGTTTTTATTCTTTTATTTTGCCCTTTTTTCTCATGCCTTAATCAAAGGACCTAAGTTGAAAAATCTAAAAATTTGGCTAAGTTCAAGCTTGTTGATGTTCGAGTTGTCGACATTTTCTATGCTATCATCCCCTTTTCATCATGCATCCCTCCATCTTCTTGATCCTCAAAGCTTCACCAAAACTAAAAGATGCCTAAGTGTTTAATTCATTTGGGTTCCAGTCATCAGGCTTTTCCCTTTCCCCCTCCCATTTTCAACAAGTATTAAGCATGTCTTTCATTCCCTAATTGTCGATAGAGCAAAGGTCGATGATGACATTGTTGAAGGGAGTTTCCAAGGACTTCCTTGGTCCCCTCTAGTTGCCACTTAAGAAGCAAAAGGAAAAATAATAAGAATAGAATTTTAAGGTGGGAATAAGGTACAGTTGATCGGCTATTTTAAGAATAGGAAAATAAATAGGCATCACTTTTTGTAGCCACTTCCTTTTTTACGCCATTAATGTTGTGATCGCTCTTCCAACTACCCAATCTCAAGTTGTATGGGCATCATGAAGGTATTAAATGTGCTTGGATGGATTTTTAGGAAGATTAGCTATGAACATGCTTTTTTACTATTACAACCCCCTATTCTATCAGAAGCCCTTCTTTTGCACACTTTTTTTAGATTTTTTGAGTGATTCTCCTATTTTTTGAACTCAACCATCAATGCAAAGGTATGGCCAGTGCTTAGAGAATGTTCTACATACTTCCTTGGGCACTCAATCTTTATTTGGTGGACAACTATCTTCTTGTGGTTAGTTTTTGGTGGTGGCTAGGGTTTCCCCTTTGTCTTCCACACCTTGGCATCATTTTTGAATTTTTATTTTTGAAATAAAAGCCCCTTTGGGCTCTTTTGTAGGGTTTCTTCCCAATTTCTCTAGAAGACATTGTAGCTCTATGCATTCTACAACAGTAAACAAGCTTATTCATTTGTATTAATGAAATTTATCATTTTTACATCTTCTCTCCTATGGATGTGTTGTGTATGTAATGTCCCTTTCAGTGGAGTAGCTGAAAATGATTCATTTAGCTTATTTTATTCACGTAGGCTAATTTTGGGTAATATCAAGGAATAAATTAATTAAATAAATAAAGTTGTCCAATAAAGAAAATTTTATAGATGACTTTACTTTAATTCATTTTATAAAGTGAGTTAAGTGAATTAAAAAAATGAAATATTAAAAGTCACTTTATAAAGGTGCTTTAATGAAATATTTTAATTGGGAAATCAAAAAGTTCCTTCGAGAAAGTTTCATGAGAAAATATAAAAGAGAAATTGGGAGGTGATTGCAGATGGAGTTTCACACAGGAGTATGAATGATTGAAGTTTGTATAAATTTCTAGAGGTTTGCAGGGAAACATAAATTTATTATTCATCTATTTGAAGTAAGGAATTATCTATTCATTGTGGTTTTAAGTGATTTATGGACACCCCATTTGAGGAGATTGTTGAGAGAAAGAGATTTAAATATTGTATATTTTATATTTGTTGAGACCTAGCCCAGTCGTATCATTTTTCTAAATCACAAAGGAGGTCATACATTTTAAATGCTCCCCAAAGGAGACCAATACCTATTTGAAAGGCTTAAATCCTTAATATATTTTGTTGCAACCTATTTGGACTTGCCTAAGCTTGTGCAACACTATAAAAAAGAGGTAGAAAAATTATATGAAATTGTCATACATGTCTGAGGGGTGTTGTACTACTCTCAACCAAACGTACAACTAAGGAGAATATTTAAGGGTGGTGGTTGGTAGTTTAATATTCAACAATACAAGTTAGCAAACATAATATTATTATTTTTTGACATATGAAATGAGTTGAGTGATATTTGTGTATTCACAGTTTGCTACAATGGCATTTTTGTATTCACAATTTTCTACAATGGCATAAATATTTGTGCTCACTATTATTGATGCACATAATATTTTAATATTTAATTAAGGAAATAATATTTTATCATTTTCATTCAAGAAATAAATCCTGTGGTAACTTTTTATGATATGGTGTCAAAAATAATAATTCATGCAAATTGTTTGATGAAATTCTTGAACATCAGAAATTGGGAAAATTCCAAAGTTTGGTTAAAATATTCTTGTAGGGGTTATTATAGTGTAGATCGAGCTCTTTCCTTCATGTATACATGTTCTTTTTCTATTTTTATGTCTATATATTGTGTTAAATATTTCCTTTCCTTCCAGTATCTCATAAAACCCTAACCTCCATATGTACCCCTAGAAACTAGTAGAATAAAGAATTGTGTACCTTTTGACTATTTTCATAGATGTATTGTGTTTTTATAAGTAGGAAGAAACAACTCTAATTTAGGTGTATCACCTCCCCTTCCCCTTTTCATATAATTCTTTATCTCCCTTTTCCTTTGTGAGCTAGTAGAATAGGACTAGTGATATGATTTCATATGTTGGGTTGGACCAACATATCTACACCTAGTTTAGAAAAGGAAGTTGATCTTCTCTGAAGATCTAACCTCAACTACAAGGTCCCACACCTTGATGTTAGTTCCATTATGTCATTGGAATGTTGAACACCATGTTCAATAAGGTGCAATTTCGTGTGATAATAGTTTTTTGGCATGCCTCGATGGGACTTGCTTAATGAGCCTTAATTCATTTTTATAAGAATACTGATGTGATTCTTACTAGTAGTAGTAGTAATTGAATATATTATTTATCACTTGGAAACTCTACAGGATATTCTAGGTGATTCTACTAATATGTACCCAGTTTCTCTAGTTGAGATATATAATTGCCCTATTTTCTAAGAATTATTAAAAAAATAGCTTCTTTGTGCTCCAATATGGAAAGATACATGGACAACATGGCTTCTCTCCTCCTTTTCATGAAAATGCAAATTTTATTCCTTGATACCAACAATCTCAGGTTGGGAATGTTGTTTTTATTTCACATAGCCTTGTTATAGTAGGCTATCAATTTTTTTCAAATGCTTGCCTCCCACCCACCCCTGCTTAGCCTTCTTTGTAGCCTACACGTTCCTATCATCAACCCCAAGAGGATTATTTCATTCCTAATCATCATTATTATCCTTCAATTCAATCCCAAAATATGAACAATTTAGAACACATGAGCATTGATGATATATTGTCAAATTTCCAAGAACAACTGAGGTCTATTGATAAGGAATAAGAATACAACCTACAACAAGAGTAGATTTCTTATAAAGTTCATCTTCATCAACAAAAAATGCAATCATAAAAGAAATAGCATGAGGATTTCCTTGCAAGGGAGATGGCTACTAAAGAGGAATAAATGAAAATATCACTTGCTCAAGCACAAAGGCAAGAGATCCAATCAACCTCTTACATTCCTAGTTTTATATGAGCACATCTTAAGCCAACAGGTCAACCTATGAAGGAGGAGGTTTCTAAATTAAAAATTCCTATTTTAAAGCATGATAAGCCTCCTAAATTTTCAAGCAAGTTTTCTAGGCTAGAAATCCCAAGTTTTAGGAGCTAGCTTCATCCCTCACAAGAGTACGTGCCTATGCAAGTTTAGTATAATGATCAACCCCCGCTAGAAGCCCAAAAATCCTTTTAAAGGTGTCTTGATCATTTTTATATCTCTAATACTATTTCACTTTATAAAAGTGGACCTATTGTTTGGAAATATAGCTAGTCAAAATTAAAAAAGAGGGAGATGTCCCAAGTGAAAGAAGAGAAACTTTTTATTTTTTGTGAGCTCTCATATACTCCAAAAAAACATTGAGCAAGTGGGGAATGATAATGGAGTGGAATTGATCCTCCCATTTGAAGAGCTTGGGCTTGTTTCATTGATAATGAGGAGAGATTACTCATGCCTGCATCAACAAATTCCTTAGAACAGCAAGAGTCCAACTTGATGAGTTGGACTGAAGATGACTTCAACAATTTAGGTCAAAAAGTATTATTATTTTTTGATGTAGCAAATGAAAGTCCCTATTTTATTGAATTTTTCACTTCCTTGGAAGAAAAAACATAAAGAGTGATGTTTTGGAATCAATGGATATGGTGGAAAAATTATTCCATAAGTCTGAGATAGTTGCAACTAGTTGCCAAAAGGAGGAAATAAACATATAAAGACAACTTGAAGAATTTAGTTCTTCATCTAAAGTGTCTCACAAACCCAAGGTATGTGTTGATGAAATATGCATAAATACATGTGATTATAGTGTATGTTGGTTCTCTACCATCCTTGAATGTGATAAAACTATATATGAGATCTTCATTCAAGATGAAGGCATGACCTTTTACATTCGGGATAACGTGCCTAAGTTAGAATGCTTCACATGAAACCATTATAATGAAAAATCCATTATTGAGCAATAGTACATGTGTCAAGAGATTAATGATCTTATTACTCAACTTGATGGTATGCTAGAGATTCAAAGCTTTTCATTTGAAGTACATGAGGAGGAGCTTCCCCGTGCAGATAAAAAATGAGCTTGGAATCTTTTGCACCACCATGTGAGCTGAAAACTTTCTCATTTTATTTCAGTTCATGCCATGAGGGGGTCAACGGTTATGAAATTAGCTTACCCTTATGTGAGGAGAGTTCCTTTTCCTCTACAAGTAATTTTTTACTAAACGATGACCTGTTTCTAGAAAATTTCACCCCTACTATTGTATGTTCGCGGCACCATTGTCAAATGAATTTGACACTTACATTATATGGTTTCCCTACAATGTCAAAGTTTACAGTGGAGTGATTCTTCACTATGTAGGCAACATGTGCAACTTGTTTCATATAGACAGATGATTTCAATGGTTGCAGTTGAGTGAAGAATGTGCAACTATGGTCTAAGGGAGATCAAATCCTTCAAAAAAAATTCCTTCAATAGAAAAAATATTGTAGTTTACTTTTCATTTTGTTGATGTACATATTAGTTTAGTTTCCCTTTCTCTTTCCAAGAAATATCATTGTACACACTCTATATTCTCCTTAAGAGAATATATGTTTTAGTTTGTGCCTTCCTCTAAGTGCTTTTTCACATGCATTCTATTTTGTTGTATTGTGAAGTGTAACAACCCCAATGTTCTACCCATTGATTTTCACCGTGTTTTAACCCACATGTGAACAAATATAGCAATAATTTTTTTCTTTTATAATTCAATAATAAGATGCACTTTTGGAATAAACCAAATCCAAACTTCCACTGCATTTCAATAATACAAGATGCATATTTGAAATTAATCCCATTTTAAATTTCTATTTCATTCTCATAAAGTGCATTACATAATTTCCAAATGTTTGTCTATTACATAATCCCATGTAATGATAACATTTTCCAATTTACAATTTCTCAATAAGAACATAGATACATGTTTACATACATAGCTTCCATGAGCTAAATGAAATAGAGACACATATGATCCAAATGTCCCTACCTTGGCATATATCCTAGATGTCCCCTCATTGATACATACATTCTAGTTGTCCCCATCATTGGTGCATACATTCTAGTTGTCCCCAATACTGGTGTGTACATCCTCAAATCCTAGTTGCCAACTATATGAGGGAGAGCATCACTCAAGTGCTTTTCCACCAACCACAAACTTATTGCAGTCCCCACATATCTACCTAACTAGTAAGATGTCCCTACCCTTTGATGAAGATATTGGTTTGATAACCCCATAATCTTGGCCTTCTTGAGCATAATGTTGTTTCCTACATATCTAGAGCTACCATACCTTAGTTTCCCTGCCTAAAATGCAATCATGAATCATAGTGAACTAACAGGGTAAACAGTGGCTACTTGCACTACTTTGGCCAAGGAATTCAACACCCAATACTTTGAGTGAGAGCCATCTGTCCACCCACCCTTTAGCTTTATTTTGTATTGATCATAAACATAACATACTTTTACTCTAAGGTGATGACATAATAAACTATTCAACAATGTAATTCCCTTAATCATGGATTACCCTAACCCCAAGAATATCCAAGTCTATAACAAATTGATTATCTAGGTTACACCCTTCTCTATGGATTCCTCCAACCCTAGGAATAATCTAATTAACCACCCTAGGTAATCATAACATCATAACATTAAATGACTCTAGTCAAAAGTATGATCACAACATTAAGTGCATTCTTTTCATAAGTATGGCCTTATCAATAACTGACCTCATTCAAAAGTATAGTCTCATCAATAAATGACTCCATTCAAAAGTATAATAAACAATCAAATGATTAATTAGATCATATAGGTTAATCCCAACCTATTTTCTTCATTAATAATTAAGTAAACAACCCAACCTAGGGTTTCAATCAAAAGTGAAGTAATGATCAAGTGATCATACACAAATTATAAAACCTCTCTCAATATACATCAAATATTCCCATGTTTACAATGTTCACTACAATTGTATATAAATTGGAGGACATTATCCTAAGAAGAGTTTGTGCTTCTGCACCTTCAAGTCCTCTTCTCAACATGGCTTTAGGTTGTCAGAATGTGAGTCCTCTTCTAGAATTCCATGAATAGGAATAGACTCCTAATCAACCATATGATTATAGCATAATCAGAGAATATATTTCTCAACCTTACTATTGAATATTGATATGAAAATCAAGTATACACCCTACCCCCAAGGAAAATACTAGCATCCTACTTCAAGGAGATATGAGTAAACAATCAAATATAGACTATTAACATTGTTTGCATGACAACCCAACCTATCAATGATGACATGTCTATCATACCATAATTCTTGTTGCATTACTAACCTCTTTATCCACAAAGGTTTACCTGGCATCATAAGCTAATAAATCAAGATGGCAACATATTCCATATTTCACTTTTCACGCAGCATCCATATAGTCTTAAGGAACTAACTATAGTTCTAATAGCTTTAAATCCACACATGCTTCAGCATAATATAAATGTATTCCCAAATAAGAGGGTTCCACTAATTTGAGACTCAATCAAGAATCACACAAGAATATTCCATACTAGGAACTAACACGCATACCATGCATTCAAATATTATTCCAAAACTAGGAAATAACTAGGTTCATAAGAACAAGCATATCATGCATTCTAAAAAGCAATCTTTTTCCAAACAAAGACATTTACAATCAAACAACCTTTCAAACATAGATATTCAAGGAATAGAAATCAGCATGCATGTATATTAAGTTCCACTTGATATTGTTGCTTTCCAACCTTAGCCTTCACAACCACGAATGCTACTTCTCCAAAGTTCAACTAATCCCCAAAGATCTAGCCTCTTACCAATTCTCTTAACAATACCATTGCAAAATAGCAAAGCAACACACAAACTCTCAAGCTCTCTAATTCACTTGCACAAAAAATATAGTAGAATAGCAATAGAGAATTTAGAATGATAAGTGTAGCAAATGATAGGAAGATCACCTCTATATATACTAAAATTTGAGCTTCCAAAGGCTACAAACTAGCTAGTAATTCTTCCACCTTCCTACTCACATGCAACAACTTAGCTAATTAAACTCTTAAATTGCAACACATGTCAGTCCTCGCATTTCTAATGGCTAAGTTGACTTGTTTCAGGAGACAACATGACTCTTTTGCTGAGTCAAGGGATAGCAATGCCTTTCATTAGGTTTCCTACTTGATTTGCTAGTCAACTACCCTCTTATATTGCTGCCAACTTTACATTGAATAGGTTTATGCATATCCAAAGGTTTAAGACTTCCTATTTGCTTCCACACGCTATAGGTTTCGTGCCACATTTTTCATGTTTTAGCACCCCCAAGAATAGCGTAGTCAATGACTTCTTCCCTACATTCAAATCTGCATTCATTCTTTTTGCCAACATACAAACTTTATTCCATTTATCATGTGTGGGTATTTGACTTGGTCTCTCTTTGCTTTAAGTGCAAATTATAAGCTTAGCAATGCTTTTCCATATGAAGCAACGCTTTATATGCTTGATATTATTTGTTGTGTTTAAACTTAATTCTTAGTTCCCTTATGCATTTAGCATTCACCATACCTTGTGCACCCAACATAATATACCTATGCAAAACATACCATGGTTTCATTGTTGGATTTTATACCAGCTTGTCACGCCCAGCATTAACTTAATCTATAAGCACTATACTATGCACGTAGCTTATTTCAAAGCACATTTAAATGCATATAAAATAATATATATCTTATTAATATATATATATATATATTATATCCATTATAATATATGTATATTAATGTATATTTATATTTATTTTCATGTTTTAATTAAATGCATTTAGCCAATCATATATATAACATTGAATAATATATTTATATGTTTATTAAAATAATAATATATTATTACATTTACATATATATAATATACAATTTCCTTTTCCAAAGATATTGATACATATGTATGTATGTATGTATGTATGTATGTATGTATGTACGTTTAGTATATATATACATATATTTTAATACACATAAATATAATACTTATTTAACATATGCATACACATTAATATATCTATATATAAGATTAATATATATATATTCATACTCATTATCTTGTTGACTTTGCTAATAAATAGCAATACGACATATTCATGCAAGTACAAATCAATTCAAGATACTAGAATCACTTTTATAGGTAAACATGTATATACCCAATACAGAGACTTGGCCACTTTAAATCAAACTAAGAAAAATCAAGAATCCAAAGACTAAAACCAAATTCATTCAAATCACCCCCAAACTATGACCAAAGATTACTTACTCGTATAAACTCAAAACAAAGATCTAGACATGTAATTCAACCAAAGAAACAATCATGGAATCAAAGATGACCATACAAACTTTCCAATATATCCAAGACTTTAACTAAGGGTTTACTCACCAAATTTTGACTGACTTGACCCATCTTAGCCAAACTAGGGTGTGAGTGTGTGAAAGCTCAAGTAAGCTTATTAGGGTTACAGACCAAGCTCTTCTCCTGAGTAATACTCCCCCTCTCATACCTGAGGGCTTGACTCCTTCTTGCATCCAACTTAGTGCATCACATAGGTAGTTAGTCGTTCACATTGAATCCATTTGCATCATAATATTAAAGTATTCATATTGCAATACATCTTTATTCATCGCATTTTTCATCAGTATATGTGGACGTCAAATTCTACATTTGCTCAAAACACACATTAGCATTGTCATTTAAAACAAAGCAAAATAAGAACATCCCTATCAAATAATGAAACATGTTAATCATGCAATGAAAGGGATTAAAGAAACTAAATAAAACACATAATAACATGAATCAAACCCTATCTTATAGTGGATTGGTGCTTCTATGTAATACCCCTCCGTTTTGGCTCTTTGATCAACAGTGTTTTCTTTGTAATGGTTGTGTTTGATTATGCTTTGACTTTGGAACTAGGTTGCTTTTGATTGCAATTGTTATACAATGTGGATGTTATATTTCGATGTGATGTTATCCTAATGTTACCCTTATGGCATGTTTTGGATTAACTTAGAAGATATTTGATTTAACGATGTTTTATGTTGTTGATCATGTTATTGATGTTAGATGCGTCAGTTAGTGATATTGTATTGGTGAAGGGGACAGGATTGTATCACTCGCTTGCGAGTGCCCTACGATTCTGAGATTTCCTCTTCACGGTTTGATTGATCATATTATGTATATATGCACGTTCGACATGCTCTTTGTTGCATGTTGGCAGGTACATGACATTGACTCCACCTAGTTTCTAGGTTTGAGCGTGTCTATTGACCAATGGAAATTAATTGGGAGATAGTAGCTAGGTTTTCTGTGTCAAGTCGTTACCCTAGTCACCTTGTGTCGTCGGGTTGTAGTCGGGTTTGGTTATTTCATATTGCCCTGATCACCTTGGTATTTAATTAAATTCAAGTTAAATGGCTTAGGTTGCTTAATTATTGATTAAATTCTTTTGATTATAATGCTAGGAATGTTACTTTATTAATTAATTTAATTTAGTTAATAAAATAATCTAATACTGAATTAGATTTATTTTATTGATTAATTAAATTAATTGTGGAATTGATTAAGTTATTTTGAATTAAAAGTGTTAAAATATTTAAATTAGTTTGTGTGAAAAGAAGGTTTTAAAATATGTTGAATTCTATTTAGAAATGGGAATTTTGTTTTGAGTTATTTAAAATTCAAAATATCTTCAAAATGCTATAACTTTGGGTGGAAAAGATATTTTTAGGGGAGTTGACTAAAATTGGAAAACATAATTTTTGGAGAGAAAATGTGAAAGAAAAGAAAAACCCTCTTTTTGAAGGAAAATTGATTTGTTCATTGTGGGAGCAATTGGGCATGAAATTGCATGGGATCAACTGCATTTGGATAGGAATGGGGAAAGGAAGTGATGGCTAAGATCTCACGTGCTCTCGTTGCTTGTGTGCAAACATCCTCTCATTTGAATTTCTTGCTTGTGAATGGAGGTATTTTATCATTTCTTCATATTTACTTGATCTTAAATGGTTTGAATGATTCTAATTGTATTGGTAGTATGTTAGAATCCTTTCATGTATTTTATTTGAATCAAGTTGATAGTGTAGAATTTATTTTGAGAAATTTTTGAGAAATTTTCCAAATACAAGGTTACCATGCCCAATTTTTAATTAGAGGCTCAAATTGGTGTTTTTATGTTAAAAGTGTGTTGTTGGGCACTTTTGAATCAAAAGGGTATGCTTACATTATTTTATTTTTGAATTTTAAATTTTAAGCTTTTTCACACTTCATCAATGGTGGAACCTGGATATTTGTGAAAATTGGTTTTAACTTGGTTAGTGTTTTTATGTTAAAAGTGTGTTGTTGGGCACTTTTGAATTAAAAGGGTATGTTTACATTATTTTATTTTTGAATTTTAAATTTTAAGCTTTTTTATACTTCATCAATGGTGGAACCTGGATATTTGTGAAAATTAGACTTTGTTTAAAAGTGGATTTTGAGAATAATATTTCATATTATAATAGGGAATGATAGAAAATGCATATGAATTCTTTGAATGAGATCATTTCAGATCTATTCGCTTGTTCAAATTTCTGATTTGTTATTTTAGTGTAAAAATGTGATTTGATTTACTTTTGACAATTTGCAAAGAATGGTAATCATTTAAATTGATTACATGCAATGTGTCCTCATGTGACTTGGATTTAAGAAATCCTAATATTAGCTTATTTAGCTGCTTAGAATGTTTTCTAGTGGTGTTTTCACTCATTCTCGATGTATGGGCAATATCGTATGATTGTATAATTGTGAGTGTACTTTGGTTGTACTAAGTTTGGTTTCCAGAGGTTAGGGAACCCTTGATCGAGTTGTTTATTCTTTTGGAGTTATTTGTTCATGTAAGTCTTCCAGTTGTGTGTTCTTGAGATGATGTTATGTCTCTTGTGTTTTGTTATTGTCTCTCTTGGGTAGTGCATGAGATATGCTTCAAAAGAAACCTGGTTACTATGAACAGGTTGTGTGACCTTATGATTTAAGGTTGAGTCTTGTTATCAGTTCTTTATATGGGTTGTCATTATGTTAGTCAACCTTGTGTTAGTCTTGGGTAGTGCACGCTTTGGTTTCAGTTTTGGACATTCATAGTGATGTGTTACCTGTTGAAGTGTATTGATTATTTGTGATAAGTGTTAGTGCATTGTCTACCCTTGGCATGTGGTTGAGTTATGTGTTGTCAGTAGGAGAGTGTCCCTTTGTGGGGGTCCAACGCCCAAAGAGGTGTCAGGGTAACTCACTTAGAGTTTAATCAAGTGATAATCTAAAAGAATTAATGGGGAACTTCACACTAATAAAGTTAAAGAATTTCTCTCTCATGGAACATGCATTGTTAAGACTCGAGATGAGATGAGACGCATAGTTTTGCATGAGGGTCCAGCGCCAGTAGAGGCAAGCCAGGGTAACCCATGATGGGGGTCCGGTAGCCTAGGAAGGTTGAGCTAGGGTAACTCATGGCAATTTATGTATGACACTCTCCCTACGTCAACAGTTAGTCAGTTATGGTGTGTTGTACAATGGTGTACTTGTTCTTTGTAACCTAGAAGCAATGTATTGTCTTATGAGTTTTCATACTGTGTTAAGTGATGTTGGTATTTGAGTCAGTTTAGTTATGTTTAGCCTTTGTCTAGAGGTAGTTGGTCTTGACCTAAAATATTTGTTACTATCTCCTAGCACGGAGGGAGTGGGGCCTTTGGGTTCCACGTGGTCGGGTGGCGTGCATTCTTTTCTGTTGGCTCTTCTTCTTGATTGTGTGGTCGTGATTTCCAATTGGAGAGCTCGTTGGATGCTGTTGCTTTTCTGGCTTCATTCTTTTCAGTTGATCTTTATTTTATTACCCCTCATTTGTTATCGAGGTGAAATTTGTAAATTGTAATCATGATTATTGGATTTACCTCATTCGGGGAATGAGTGTTGTAATCTTATTGTTTAAATGTTGTTAATTGGAATCTTGAGGTATTTATT
Organism: Sequoia sempervirens; assembly: GCA_007258455.2. Lineage (NCBI taxonomy): Eukaryota > Viridiplantae > Streptophyta > Pinopsida > Cupressales > Cupressaceae > Sequoia > Sequoia sempervirens. The sequence continues at coordinate 986,030,043 of VDFB02271358.1, forward strand.
TTTCTTGTTGTAATTTATCTTGTATGGGATGTATGTAATCTTAATTTTGTAAGTGATTAATGTTTTGGTTTCTTTTGATGTTAATTGTTGTTTGGGTTTTAATGTAATCTTTGTCTCGTGGCCTTAGAGGTTGTTGGAAATATGTATTTATCCTACATGTTATTTGTACTTAAAAAAAAAAAAATTGGTACGTTTAAGTAGTGAATTGAAACTTCCTCTAAGGTTGCGTGGCGGGGCATTACATTCTATGGAAAGAAGCCATTTCCCAATCCTTTGCTAAGCTCCATGATATTGATGATATGAAACTGCTTTGAAGATGATATGAGGTGGACAAAATTAGTTCTCAATTGAAGAGAGTGACTTTGCATGAGATTGTGGAGGATTAAATCAATGGGGATGATCTCTATTTATAGAATAGAATGATAGAAGAATACCAAACATGGAGGATGTGGGATTAAAGATCCACCAATAAGAAGAGGCCACTTGTCAACTTGTGATAGATTGAGGAATGTGCAAGTTTTGGTCAATGTGCCAAAGAGGGGGAGATTTCAAATTTGAATTTAAGAGTTAAATGCCAAGTTTGACCTTTGCAAGAGACATGTAAGAGTCATGTAAGAGCTCATAAATGCTTTGTTGGATGTACATGTCAACTTGTTTTTGAATTCAAATTTGAGGGAATATTCCTCAAAGATGTCATGTTGATGGAAAATGATGAATTAATAAATCAATAAATTGATTTATTTATGCAAGTGGGAAAAGCTAGAGGATGTGATGGGTGATTAGATTAGGTTAATCGATATTAGATTAACTTAGATGATGATTAGATGCTTTTGACCCATTTGACTTAGATTTAGGGATTTAAATTCAATCAAAAGGATATGAAAGGTGATTTTAGATTTAATTAAATAAAGGTTTGATTTATTTAATTAAAAGGATGATGATAGGCTTAAATTAAATAAAGTTAATTTATTCAATTTAAATGAATGACCTTAGGATATTAATCAATTAAACTTGATTTATTTAATTAATCAGGTGAATATGATGCATGATGTTAATTTCACATGTCTACATTTTTCCCCTCTTTGAAGCAATGTACTTGTTGCGTTGATTCAAAGAATAAACTTGTCGTGATCAAAATTCAAAAAAAAAATTGATTTTTTTGGATGCCCCAACGGAAAGAACACTAGTACATTGCTCCCTTGAGAGATCATGTGAAAAGATTCAATTTGAGGGTCAATCTCGCGATAAAGAGGTTCAAAATGGATGGTTATGATGATGATGCAAATGAGATGATTTTAAGATGCTTAGAATAACCAATCTATATTATCCTAAACAACTTAAAATGATGATGCAATGCACGTGAGATGGATGAGATGGATGATGTGATATGTTATGATTATGCAATGGATGTTTTATGCAAATGTATGATTTATGAGATGCTTAGACTAATAGATCTATATTATGATGATGAAAATGTATGTGAGATGATATGTAAAATTCTAATGGTTTGTGGATGCAAGATGGATGCAAGATGGATGCATTGGTGATGTTATGCTAGTGTGGATAGAAGAAAGAAGAAATGAGATGAAGACAAGAGGATCCAACAAGTCCATGATCTGACGAGACTTTATTAGAGATGATGATGATAGATGGTGATGATTTTCTTATCAAGGATTGGGACTTTAAAAGGGCTACTTACCTTATGTTTCATTACACATGTAGATACGATGCATCAAGGTATAAAGAACTAGGATGGTGTTGTACCTAGTGTGATGGACTTTGACTCAACAAACAGATAGGAATATTCTTGTTTACACTTGACATACGGAAACCTTGCTAGGATGTACCTAACAAAGCAAGTATTCACCAAGTTATACTACAAGAACGTCCAACAAGCACAGCAGACAAAAGATAATGATCATTGCCCCATTCCTATCTCTCTAAATCCTTCGTTCAGATATCATCGAGAGGGTCCTTGCAATGAGCACAATAAGATCAATCAAAAGAAAAGATCAAAGACACAAGCAAATCAATGTTCTTCATACCTCTAGCCAAAGGGATTTGTTTTGATAGGATAAGAATCCAAAGTGATATCCAAAATGATTCCCATTGTCGGAACGATATATCCTAGGACATGCATTGTATAGGATGATGATGTGTTGATAAGTTGATTGAGAGGCTATTGATATAAAGTTGATTAACATGTTTGAAAGTGATCAAGAGTTTGATTTTGCGTTTAACGATTTGTTGTTTCGATTTTGATTTTGTGTTTGAAGTTTGCTTTTGTTGATTGTTGTGATTGTTTCTGTTTATGTTGCCAAAGGATGAAGGTGATGATTAGTTTATTATGGATGATTGATTATTTCAAGTGAAAGTGAGATGAGACGGATGGATTTTTTCAAATATTTGGATGTTTTTGATGTTTTGAAATCTTTTGAGGTTGTTTTTGGTATTTTTCAATATTTTACAAATGTCTTGATTTTTTATTTTTCAAATGTTTTGGGGTTTTCTAAGATTTTATGAATGTTTTTGGATTTTGTGTTTTTTTTTAATGTTTTTGGATTTTGATGTGATTTTGGATGTTTTTGGATTTTTTGATATTTTATGGATGTTTTTGGATTTTTCGCATGATTTTGATGATTTTCATATGGATGTGTCCTTTTTGGATTTTGTTGAAAACCAAGCTAAGGTTGATTGATCAAATCGATGGATTGATGATGATGATAACATTGTTGAGGATACACAACAATTCAAGGATTGATTGATCAAGATTGATGACGATAACATTGTTGAGGATGCACAATAATGCAAGGATTGATTGATCAGGATTGATGACGATAACATTATTGAGGATTCACAACAATGCAAGGATTGATTGATCAGGATTGATGATGATAACATTGTTGAGGATTCACAAAAATGCAAGGATTGATTGATCAAGATTGATGACAATAACATTGTTGAGGATTCACAACAATGCAAGGATTGATGATGATAGCATTGTCGATGATGTACAACAATGCAAGGATTTGATTGATCAAGATTGATGATGATAACATTGTTGAGGATGCTCAACAATGCAAGGATAGTGTTAAGCAACACAATGATTGGGAAGGATATCCCAAGATGATGGATTGATTGGATTTTGATCAATCAAGATTGATGAAGCTTGATTTCGAACAAAATTTGTTCGAATGATTTGGTGTGATGTTTGAAGCACACGTTAGATGCGACTAATAGTGATTGTTTGGATTGATGTTCAATTGAAAAAGGAGGACTGATAAGGAATGTCTTCTCGTCAAAATATGCCATGGGCTAGTGATTTGGATTGTTTGCTTACAAGTGCTTTGACCAATTTGATTTCATGTTTTCCAATGTTCAAATCACCACATAAGTTGGAGGGTATAGATCAAGATTTACTCCCGAAGCCAGATGTAAATATCTGCCCCAGTGTCCAGCAATGTATGGAATGCCATGGATGGATGCTCGAGTAGGTGCATGGATGGATGGATATAGAAAGCATGCAAAGGATGCCAAGGATTATCTTGCAATAAGATAAGGTTTTTAGATAAAGAATGCTCATTTGGATAATTTTTCATGGCTCAGATAATGTTGGATAGGATAGGATCAATGAAAATGACCCATGTCAAGATGTTAACCATAAGCAAGTGTAAAGTGTGCCCCAAAATTTTATCAAGATCAAGATAACTTGGATGAGGGATGCAGATGGATGAAAATGGATTGGATAAATGGTTCATAGATAAAGAGATTTATTATGGATAAGACGAATGGAATGTTGGCTTTATTATGGATGGGACAGAATGTTGGATTTTATTATGGATGGGATGAGATGCTTTCACCTAAACTGGTGCATGTAGATGCTCGATTCTACACATGACGCCTGTTTTCCAAGTTTTCGTCATGGTCTTGCCCAAAGCGCCACCGTAGTGGTTTTCACTAGAGGAAGATTTTTTCTCTTTACTGCTTTCAATCATTTTTTTGATTTTTTTGGATTTTCATATTTTTTTATTTTTTGTATTTTTTTTGAAAGATTTTAAGCTCATGTTGAATCACCAGGTGTTGCTAATGTAGATTCCCCTATCATAATGTGCCATTGATAGCCTTCTTGAAGAATTTGCTTTGCTAAGATACATTCACTTGAATGCAACTTTTAGGATTCTTGATCTATTTCATTGATATTGGAGTTGACTTTGTCTTTATGCGCACATCACAATAGAATGCCTTATGAATCCTTATGATAAAGGGTCCTTGCCAATACATGATGTGTGATCGAAAATAATATGCGTAATGAAATGAAATAAATACCATTCAAACACACCAATAAGGCATTGTATTCAAAACAGAAAATAATAGATAAGGAGATGCAAACTCAATATTCTACTTCGATTGTCGTCTTATTGTCCTCTATCTTCGGTGTTTTTGTTGATTCTAGCTTTTTCTCTCAGATTATATACTAGGCTCAACAAACTGTCTTCCTAAAGAACGAGATTTAAACATGATGCTAGAATGCTAAATGAATTAAATGTATGAACTCTAATTAATCACCCATCCCCAATGCTTAGATTCACAGGTATTTATAGAGTTTTTTGAAGGATTCTGATTGGCTGTCTTAATTGACGGTTGTGATAATTCCTGGTAGATCGAATGGCTAAAGATAGATGAAATTGAAGAGAAAATAGAAGAAAACTTGAAAACAAGATTTTTCTATTTTTATGAAAGAGAAAAAGATAAGAAGATAAGAAATCATCTTTCTTTACAAAGATAAAAGAAAGATTTAAAAGCTGATAAATAATGAATTAAAAATTCAATTATTTACTTGTAGATGATATTCAACTTTTCTTAATTAAATTAGGTTTTTAAAGAAAGCAGAAGAAAGTTTGTGATAAGAAGAAAGTTTTAATTAGGATTTTTGAAAAAAATAGAAGATCTCATATTTAAATAAAATATTTAATTATGATAACAGAAGATTTCACAATTAAATAAAATATCTAATTGTGATTTAGAAAGAAAGCATAAGATCCTTTAATTAAATAAGGTTTATTTAATTAAATCACTTTTATGAAATTAATTAAATGACATGTTTAATTAATTAGAAGAAGAATTTAAAATAGAAGAAAGAGGGATATTTAAACTTAATTAAATCAAAAGATTTAATTTAAATTCAAACAATGATAATTAATTTAAATAAATAACATGTATTTATTTAATTAATTAAGTGGACATATGAAAATAATTAAATAAAATAAATTTATTTAATTATGAAAGAAGAATAAGATGAATGAATCAATATAATTAAATTAATTAAATTTAATCATATGTAGAGGATTTTATAAAAATTAATTAAATAATAAATATTTAATTAATTGCCAGGATTATAGACATGACCATTTTTATGCGTATACATTTTGCCCCTCTATGAAGTGATGTGTGAAACACATTGCTTCAAAGAAAATAAAAAATTTTGCCCCTGATATGTTTCTGATTTTTTATGCCGATGATGCCCCCTCGAGAGGTAAATCACTAAAGATGATGTCAAGAATGATAGGGAAACAGTGAGTTAGCTCCCGATAAATGATGTTTGGAATGGCCCGGTGAAAAATAAAATGGAAGGAATGAAAAAATGACATTAACTCACCTTAATAGACCCTTAAAAGGTAAAAGGGGTAAAATGAAGTGTCATTTTCACCCTGCTGCTACAGTGAAAAGTGAGCTCTGATAGTGACTTGGCGAGATGGAGATCCCATTGCACAGACATAAATTTGAGCGAGCGCGCCGATACCAGAGACCAGCTACATATGGACCACCGGTGAGTGATTCTTACCATGTATGATTTTGAATTTCGCATTTTGGATCGATTTGGCAAGTGTTTTAGGTCAGTTTTTAGTTTTTGCATCACGTTTTAGCGCATTCGATAAAAAATTTAGCGCTTTCACACATTTCCGTCGCGCATATAGGAAATTTTGTAGCGCATATAGGGACAGGTTTAAAATTCATCCTGCAGCGCATCCAACAAATAGATTAGCGCATATAGGTTAAAATCGGTTATGATGATCATGTAGCGCATCTAGGGCACAAAATTGCACTTATAGGGCTAGGGCACAAAATAGATAAAGTTGCGCATTTGAGAGTTAAAGTTGCGCATCCATATGATAGATTAGCGCATGCCGAGTTTTAGCATATCTGGGAAAAAGTTTAGCGCATTCGATTGAAACTGTAGTGCATTTGTGTTTTAGCACATATAGGTAACAGAGTGGCGCATATGGGAAATTTTTGACAGAATGCCTGTGTGATAAAAAATGATGATTTAAATTGCTTCCTTAGTCAATAGATAGATGAATTGTAGTACCATCATGCTGATATGGGGAAAAAATGATAGAAAATCTGATAAAGAATTGATAACTTTGCTTCCAAAATAGAAAACAAAGAGTAGATAGCTTGATAACTTTGTTAAAAACAAAGAATACAGTGATTGATTGATTGATTGTGTTTAGATAACTTTGTCTCTCATGATTGAAAACAAAGAGTAGATGTTTGATAAATTTGATTTCTGCGATAGAAACCAAATAGTAAAATGAGGATATAAATTTGCATTCATGACTGAAATACAAATAGGAAATGATTTGTGTGTTGATAAATTTGCTTTCCTGAAAAGAAAAACAAATAGTAAAAAGATGATAGAGTAGATTGATTGGATATTCAGATAGATTAATTTAACACTTGATATGGGTCATTGATTGAATTTGTTGGATAGATAGATCACATGATATGAGTCTAATTAATGTGTCCTTTGTGATGATCAAAAATAGGAGGCTTTCAAAAGCCTCCAGATTAGAGAGTGGTTCCCACTATGTTGGGAGCGAGTAGGAGAGCTTACACCAGCTGAATTACAGTGTATAGCGGATTGTGGACTGGGACCTTTGTTGATAATGCCGCGAGGTATTCAGGTCAACAAGGGACTGTTGACCGCTTTGGCAGAGAGATGGCACTCGGAGCATAACACTTTTCACTTGTCGACCGATGAGATGAGTGTGATGCCTGAGGATGTGTATAGGATTCTTAGGGTTCCAATTGTTGGTGCCCTTGTGGTTTATGACCACAAGGAGTTTCGTGGGACCGAGGCGCTGCGGCAGATATGTGGCGATGTGAGCATTAGTGGATACTAGATAGATTGGGAGGATTTTAGTAGGTATCCAGCCTTAGTTGTTGTGTTGGTTGCATTTATTGGAGGCTTCCTTGGACCGGACCATCAATCGAAGGGATTTGCAGTTGGTTGGGGTAGGATGTTGGAGTGGTTGGTGACAGCCACGGAGGTATGCCTGGCAGAGCTATATATTAGCAGACATGTATCATGATCTTCATCAGGTTGTATATAGAGGATCCACTAGCCTAACGAGTGGGGTGACGCTTCTGTAGATTTGGGTGTGGGAGCATATTGCGATCACGAGACCACATTGTACGAGGGATAGGCCAGCCAGGAGGCCATATGTGTATGCATATTCTGGTGCACTTGTCCAACAAAAGTTGGGCAAGGTAGAGTATTGGTGATGGTTACTTGATGATATAGATGTAGTGATATGGAGACCGTACATGGATTGTGAGGCATGGGGGAGTGATCACTTAGAGATGTCGTTTGTCTATAGACCACGATATCTGATAGGGTGGACCCCCTTTATTATTGAGAGATTTCTGGCATTACGAATGCTAAGACAGTTTGGATTTACACAGGGGATGCCACAGGGCATTGCTCATTATGGGCGGCGCAAGGGTGATCCAGGATGGGGGCCATGCATTCGATACTAGGTAGCATACACAGAGTATTCTACCTTATAGCTAGAGGTATGGACAGACAGACCAAAGGTGTAGGATGTAGGGATGACTGATGATTATGCACATTATTTCCATACACATCCATTTCCATGATTTACAGTGCCAGATGAGTCATGGGCCATTGGAGGAGTTCTACAGCCAGGGGCAAGGAGATAGGAGGATGTGGTCGGCGAAGAGCAGGCGATGGGCGGAGGAGAGGAGGGAGATGAGGAGGGAGAGGAGGAGGGAGATGAGGGTGAGGAGAGCGGAGATGGACACAAGGACAACTCGGATGACGGAGATGATAGGGGAGATGATGGTGGAGAGGAGAGGCAACAGAGGTTGGATAGTTTGGGTAGAGCATAGATTGTTCGGCGAGCCAGATCTGGTGGCAGACCATGGACAATGATTAGGGTGTCGTCTTCATCTCAGCAGGCACAGATGGCTGCATTGCAGGCTCAAGTTCAGACGTTTTAGGGATAGCAGGCACAGCTATAGAGCTAGCTAGCTCAGGCTCAGTGTGATAGTGTAGTTGCAAGCACAGCTTTCACAGGCTCAGTCACAAGTACAGGCGCAGGCTTAGACACAGATACAGGCTCAAGCGCCTGCCCTAGATCCCCAGGTGATAGAGTTGGTGGCGGAGAGGGATGCACTTAGACGATGGGCACTGGAGGCCAAGGGTGTGGCACAGAGACTTATGGGTACCATGGAGAGTACATCATTACGGAAGGCCATTGCAGAGGGATTTGAGGCAGCTAGAGAGGCTGAGTACTACAGACTCATATATGAGGAGTTGTGTCCTCCTGAGCGTCGAGAGCCTTATCCCCGATCATAGAGTAGGATGAGGACCCAATCACAGACATTGACACATGGCAAAGAGGTTACAGGGCCTCGACGGGATCCTGATGCAGGGGGTAGTGGCAGGCCGCCTCCTTCCGGACCAGCTCCTTCAGGGGCATCTACTAGGTAGTGATTGGGACAAATATATTTTGCACATATACAGGGCATGTATATTGAGTTTTGATCATATCTCATGTATCATGTTTTGAACTTTTCAGTTTCATTGGACATTGGACATTTGTATTATTTTGATGAGTGATGATATGCAGCGGCGATGATTTTGATGATGATATGTTTGTGCAATTTTGATGTGATATGGATGCTACTTTTATGCATGTATGATATGAGATGGATCTTGATATGTTTTTATTGTTTTTGTGGACTAATCTTATGATGTAGGATGATCTAATGATATGATGTCGATGGATGATCTAGGATGTAGATACAATGATTGTGATAATGTATATATGAGTTGTTGATTTTTTATTTTTATTTTTGAATTTTGTCAAATGCAAAAATGAATAGTATGTTTAGGAAATGCATCATGAAATTTATGATATGAAAATGGTAGATAATGAAAAATGTGATACTGCTAATGATAATGATGAAAAGATAAATGATATGTTTGGTAATGTTTATGTAATGAAAATGGCAATGTGATGATAATAGAATAATTATAATGTGGAATGCTATAATATGAGTGCAATGGTAATGAAATGATATGAGATGATGATGATAAATGGTAGTAAATGATAAATGATAACATGATAATGATATGAGAGAAAAGGTAATGATAATAATGATGATGTTATAATGATATGAAATGATGAATGAATAAGGAGAATGATAGAAAATGAAATAGAAATGATAATGATAATGATAATGATAAGGATATAAGAAAATTATAATGAATGAATCTAATGATAGAAAATGAAATAGAAATAATAAGGATAATGATAATGATATAAGGAAATGAAAAAAATGATATGAAATGATGGATAGAAAATGAAATAGAAATGATAATGATAATAATAATGATAATGATAACGATAATGATAAGAATATAAGAAAATGAATGAAAAATGATATGAAATGATGGATAGAAAATGAAATAGAAATGATAATGATAAGGATATAAGAAAATGAATGAAAAATGATATGAAATGATAAATAAAACAAATGTCCAAATGTCCTCCACAAAGAGTTCAAAACTACATGGCAACTGTTAATGTTTTCATTCAGCCGTTCAGAATACTAATGTGAATCCAATATGCAAATATATACAAATGATCTAACTAACATACAACTAAATGAAACTAACCAATTTGTTGAGCCTGTTATAAGCATTCTTGAATCATCATAGAGCATTTTAAAATTTTGGAAGTATGTACAAGCATCAAAGGGGAAATTAGCGCCAATGATGACCTGAGTACAACTTTCATGATTTTTGATATAGCAAGTGAATACAAGCATCGAGGTATAATTGAACTGAGATGACCTGAGCATTTCTTGCACAAATAGACAAAGATTAACCACCCCTCCAATGCAAATGTGGAACTGTCATCGATGATATTGCTTTGGTAATCATGTCCTGTGACATATTTGCATTAAAGTGATCGTTAACCTCAAGACAACAGACAAATAAAAATCATTCTCGTTCCTTGCCACTCTAGTTTAGTACATCATCGAGTGTGCTCGAGAGTAATGATATCAAAAATCAAACAACCTTTGTTCAAAATGTAATGCTGTTATTTCATACATTATTCAGATTTGTAGATCATCTAATAGACAATGATATGGTATCTGCTGAAAATTGTTCATGATAAGGCTCGATGATCGGATAAGGTTTCGTGTGAGCTGGTTGTTTGTTCGCATGATCAAATCTTATGACATTGTCCAGCTATATTAGTATGCTCTAAAAGTTAAGTGCCCCCAGTTGAGTTTTTGCCCCGTTTATTAATACAACTTGCAAAAAAGGAATATGTACAATGATCAAGCTATGGTAAAACATTTTATCATTCTAGGAAAATGACAGTAGGATGATGCAATTATAACCCTAAGATGCGGAAAAAGATGTGGAAAAAGGAAAACTAAAAAGCCAAAGTGCAAAACAGGAACTAATAGATGGATAGGTACAGATAGTGTCTGTTTGCCAGATTTTCACTATCTGTGTTTATTGCATTTTTCTGATTTCTTTTTTATTTTATTTTTTGTATTTTTCGTCAATAGACTGCCTATTTGCCAGGTTTTCCCCTATGACATTTTTTTAAAAAAATTTGTATTTTCAAGACCTTTTCTGCTGTTTTTGAGTTTCTTCAGGATTTTTTCTGTTGTTTTTTAATTTCTTCAAGACTTTTTCTACTGTTTTTGAATTTCTTCAAGACTTTTTCTGTTGTTTTTCAATTTTTTCAGGACTTTTTCTGTTGTTTTTCAATTTTTTCAGGACTTTTTCTATTATTTTTGAATTTCTTCAGGACTTTTTCTGTTGTTTTTGAATTTTTTCAGGACTTTTTTTGGATGATGATAGCTGACTTAAACATAATATTTCTTAAGATGCATGTTGTTGATGGGTTCGTCAAATAGGTCCCCTTCTGGTGTTGATAATTTGTAGGCTCCCGAACCGTAGACTGCAATAACCACATAAGGTCCTAGCCAATTTGATTCAAGTTTACCTTTCTTTTCTCTGTCTTGTTGATTATGTGGGTTCTCTTTCAGCACTAGATCACCCACCTAAAAGGTACATGGCTTTACTTTATGATTATAGTTGTGAAACATCATCTGTTGATATGCTTTTAAATGATTAGTTGCTCTCTGTCTCTTTTCATCTAGAAGTTCTAACTCTTGTAGTCGGGAAACTATGTATTCATCATCGGTTATGAGAACTTTCAGTGATACTATGAGTGATGGTATTTCAACCTCTAAAGTCAATATGGCTTCTACTCCATAGACCAGAGCATAGGGTGTTGCTCCCGTTGGCGTTCAAACACTAGTTCTATAAGCCCACAAGGCGGGATTGAGTTGAACATGTCAATCTTTCCCTGAATCATTTACAGTCTTCTTCAAAATCTTCAGTATAGTCTTATTTGAGGCCTCTACTTGGCCATTCCCTTGTGGATAGTAAGGCATTATATATCTGTGTTGAATATGGAATCTTTCACAAAGTTCATCAACATCCTGATTTTTGAAAGGTCGGCCATTATCTGTAATAATAGTATTAGGAATACCATACCGACAAATAATGTAGTTGAGTATGAAGGATGAAATTTGTTTTCTGGCGACTTTAGAGAGAGGTATCGCCTCAATCCACTTAGTGAAATATTTTGTCGCCGTAATGATGAACTTATGCCCTAAAGATGAATAATGAATTTTGCCTACTAGATCTAACCCCCATTGAGAAAATGGCCAGGTTGGTGTGAACGAGTGAAGTTCTTGTGCAAGAGCATGAATAAGATTCCCATGAATATGAAATTTTGAGCATGTTTTAACAAAAGTGAATGATTCCCTCTCCATTGTAGGCCAGTAGTAACTCATTCTAATCAATTTCTTTGATAAAGTTAGTACACTCGAATGACTACCACAAATGCCCCCATGAACTTCTTGTAAAGCTTTGTCGGATTCGTCATGTTCAACACATCGAAGTAAAGTACCATCAAGACCATGACAATAAAGGGTATCAGCGATAAGGGTATAGAGGGAGGATTATCGGATAAATTTACGTTTTTGGTTACTAGATAAGTCAGGTGGTAAAATGTCATCTTTTAGGTAGGCATAAATCTTACCATACCAAGTCAAATCAGATCCTACCAAGTGGCAGATAATTTGGCTTTCGGGTGTGTCATAAGCAGGTGTAAATAATTGTTCCACCAGAAATTCATAGTAATTCTATTTTTCTGGGAGTTGTACCAATGATGCAATCGTAGCCATAGCGTCAGCTTCTTTGTTATCAAGCCTTGGAATTTGTGTGAATTGGATGTCCACAAAGTACTTCTTGAAGTCATCGATCATCATTTTGTATGGCAACAATTTATCATCTTTAGTCTGATAATCATCATTGATTTGGTTAATGACTAACTATGATTCACCATAAACTTGTAGCTCAGTAATGCTCCATTCCAATACTGTCTTTAGTCTATTGATTAGTGCTTCATATTCGGCTATGTTATTGGTGCATGGAAACATTAGCCTATATGACTGAGGAATGGTATGTCCTTGAGGGGTGACAAAGAGGATGCCTACCCCCGATCCATGGTGAGTAAAAGAACCATCAAAGTATAAGGACCATAGCTGCTTATATTCTGCAGTGAAAACATCGGCATCTCAAAATTCAATGTGCAAGGGGTGCTCTGCTTGTAGGGGAGTTTCTGCTAGTTGATCAGTGATAACTTGTCCCTTGATTGCTTTGCGATCAACATAATGTATGTCAAACTCAGTCAGAATCATGACCCATTTTGCTAACCTTCCTATCAACGTAGCTTTGCTTAACAAATATTTAAGTGGATCAATCTTTGTGACAAGATTAATCGTATGCGTTAACATATAGTGTCAAAAATTTTGTGAAGCAAAGACTACTACTAGGAAAGCCTTCTCAATGAAAGTGTAGTTGAGTTCATGTCCTGTCAATGTTCGGCTGATATAATATATTGCTTGTTCTTTTCATGTATGGTCTTCTTGTGCTAGCAATGCACCCAAGGATGTCTCTGTTGCGGTAATGTACAAGATCAATGGTTTATATGAATTTGGTGGTACTAGAACTGGTGGGTTCATCAGGTACTACTTGATTTGTTGAAATGCCATTTCACATTGTCATCCCATCTAAAAGGAACATTCTTATGTAGGAGATGTGTGAATGGTAGACTTTTGTCAGCCAATTGCGCAATGAATCTTCTTATGGACTGAAGTCGCCCTTGTAATGATCTCAATTGACTGATGTTCTTTGGGGGAGGCATCTCCATGATTGCCTGAACTTTAGCAGGATCTACTTCAATTCCCTTTTCTGAAACAATATATCCTAAAAAATTTCCAGATGTGACCCCAAAAACACATTTCTTGGGATTTAGGCGAACTTTGAATTTTTCCAATCTGGTAAATATTTTGGACAATATTTCTAGGTGTCCTTCTCTGGTGTATGATTTTTCCAATATATCATCTACATAATCCTCCATGAATGTGTGCATCATGTCATGAAAGATCGTAGTCATAGCTCTTTGATAAGTAGCTCCAGCATTCTTTAGACCGAAAGGCATGTTCCAACAGTACATTCCCCACGGACAAGTGAAAGCTATTTTCTCTTGGTCTTCTGGTGCAATCTTGATTTGGTTGTAACCAGAGAAATCATCCATTAATGAATACATGGCATGGCTAGTTATTAAATCAACTATAGTGTCAATGCTTGGAAGTGGAAAATTCATCCTTAGGGCAGGCCTTGTTAAGATCTCTGAAATCAGTGCACACTCTAATGCGTTTATCCGGCTTTGCTAATGGGACAATATTGGAGATCCATTCTACATAGGCAATTCATCTTATAAATCTTGTATCTAGGAGTTTCTTGAGCTCTTCTTTAACTAGTAATGCAACGTGAGGATGCATCTTTCTGAGTTTTTGTTTCACTGGTTTAGCTCCTGGTTTGATAGACAAATGATGCATTATGAGATCAAGATCAAGACCTAGCATGTCTACATAAGACCAAGCAAAATTGACTTGATTTTCTTTGAGAAAGTTCATGAACCCTGGGATTTCATTATCTATCATTGATTCAGCGACCTGTAGAATCCTTGGATTATTTGTAGTTGCAATATTGATTTCCTTTGTAGGCTCGATCAAAATGGGTGATCGCTCATGATAGTGCTCTGAGAGAGTGTCAATTTTCCCATTAGTTGGTGCCTTGAAAAGGCTTTCACCATCTGATATGCTCTTTATTTTATCTTTTGGTTGATCTAGTACTGCCAGATTCTAGTTTTCACCACTAGATCGTTCTTTTTTATTTTCATTTTTGCAACTAGGAGACTTGACACTCTCCTGATTAAAGACTTTGTGTCAAAAATCGCTAGTGGAACAATCATTTGCATCATCTGTGGAAAGGAAGTTTATGATAGCTTCGTCATTTGGAAAAATAGGTTTATCAATAGGTTTAGTTAGATCCCAGTCAATGAGATCAAGATGAATTAAAGGTAACAAGTCATTTGGTCATGTGAAATCGGCGATGGTTAGGGTCAAAAAAGAGTTATTGGTAGGATCCGAGGTATGAGGTAGATCAATGATGGTACTATTCTCCTGACAGTATTGTTTGTTAAAATCCGACTCAGTATCACTAGACTCATAGTTTCTTTGTAGTTCAGATTCTTGTGGTTGGGACCCTGAACCTTCTCCTTTGATTAAAGTTGGTGTATACTTGTGTATGACATCTACCTCTTTATCTCTCCAAAATTCATCATCATGGATGGTATCCCATTCATATTTAGCAGAATATGTATCAGAGTTATTTTCTATGAAATTTAGGATTGATGCTAAACATGCCTCTTTCTTATCAGAACCTTCTTGCAAGGTAAATACATTCCCCTGTGATTGGTTGGATGGAGTAGAGTCATAGCCTAGTCTAGTTTTATCATATGCAACAAGCCCTGGAAGATGGATAGGCTCAACTATGCCTTCTTTTCTTTTTCCAATAGGGCCATTGTCATAGCCCATCTTTTGCATGATGGAATACCCTTTCCCATATCTGTCAGTTGGTAAGGTGACATTTAGAATTGTTTCATCTTCATCCTTATAAAGCCAATTCAGAATTGTTGTATCCTCTGGATCTCCCATGGGGAATTTTTCTTTGATGAATTGTCCATTGAACTTGGTAGTTGGCTCTGTTTGTAGTTGTGTTGATGTTGATGCTACTGATATCTATTGTTATGTAATAGAAGGTTGTCCATGTGATCGAGGTGATGTAGGTAGATTAGCAAGATAGAGAGAATATTCCCTAACTCCACTTTCCTTGAACTGCAGTTTCTTGTCAAAGCTTTTGGCTAATTGATTGATTTGTGTATCATTCTTAGGAGAAGTATTAGCAAGCGCTTCTCGATTGTTTGGAACCAAAGTATCCTAACTAGTTTTGATGTTGGCACAAGTTTGGGTGTTTGAATTATCAGCTGATATGGTGATTTCTTGTCCATCATATGGAAACTTAAGACATTGATGGTACATGGACAGAACAGCTTGCATTTCATGGATCCAAGGACAACCCAACAAGATGTTATATTCCAGATCCCGTTCTAATACTTGACAAAAGGTATTTTTGATAACAGGTCCCACTCTGATTGGTAGCATGATTAGACCTTTAGACATTCTTTCCTCATCATCATAGGCTTTAATAGTAATCTTTCTTCTAAGATCAATGGAGTCCTCAGAAAATCCTAAAGCTTGGACCAACTTCAAGGTACATATATTCAAACCAGCCCCTCCATCTATTAGGACACGTTTTACATGGAACTTGTGGATCGTAACCTCTAAGTATAATGATGAATTGTGGGGATGAGTCATGGAAACATCATCTTTGTTAGAGAATGAAAGACATGTGGGTGAGGACAAGTGTCCTACCATGGCTTGAAATTGGTTCGCATCCAAATCCGTGGATACAGTTGTTTCAAAAAGGGGCTTTCTCTAAAATTTCCTTATGTGCGGGGGAAATCTTCAGGAGTTCTAAAATGGAAATTTGAGCTAGATTTTTTCGAAGTTGGTTAACTAAGTCATATTGATGTTGAGGAAAGGGCTCAGTGGACTTTGAAGAGGCACCTTTCAAGACAACTTTAGCTTGTGCTCTTGTCGTGGCATTAACTTGTCCATTGTCTATCTTTTCATTGATTTTTATAACGTCGATTCGCTCATCATCCGTATAGAAGTGACGGATTATAGTGTCCTCAATTTGATTCACATTTTTGTCAGAAGACTCTCCCTTTTGATAATTTGGCAAGGGGTTGCGAAATGCTTGGTGATCTTCATTGGGATTTTGTTGTCCTTCTATTGTGATAGTGCCATTGTCAATTAAGTCTTGAATAGCATGCTTCAAAGCTTGACAGTTGTTTGTACGATGACCTCTGCACCTATGATAGTCACAATAATACACTTCATTCCATGATGGAGGTTTTACACTAGGTTCATAATTACGTTGAGGTGGTAAAGTAAGGGCATTTTTTTTCATAACCTCTTTGAAAGCAGATTCCAAGGATTGTCCTAGTGGAGTGAAAGTTCTTCTACTAGAGAAGAATGAAAAGCATTGTGGGTTTGTGTTTGAGGTACTCCCTAAGGTGTTGTTTTTGTTGTTCCCACGGTGATTTTGATTGTTAACAGTCCCCTGATTGGGAGTAGTATTTTGATTCATGTTGTTCTTTGGAGGGGGAGGATTGTTTCCTTGATTCGTGACAAAATTGACATTGTTGTAATTATTGTTACGAGGAGTATTTGGAGTACTCAGAACAAACAGCTAAGTCGAGACATGATTTGCATCTACAACACCATCATTTACAATGTTTTTGTTGCAAGTCCAAAATTTAGACTTGTCTTGATTGTTATAATGGTTAGATGAGCTAGGATTGTCCTTGTCAAGTTTTATTGTCCCTCTTTTGACCAAAGCACCTTCAATGGTGATGGCATCCTCAATCAATTTCTCAAAGGAAGGTGGACAATGTAGATTTAAGCGATAGCTCATTTCTGAATTTAGGCTATTGATGAAAGTAACCATTTTTTCCTTTTCAGGAACATGACATGGATACCTAGCGAACATTCTTCTCCATCTTTGAAGAAAGGTAGTGAAAGGTTCACCAGGTTTTTGTGTAACTTTGCAAAGATCAATCATGGTGATTTGGTGTTGGATGTTGTAGGAGTATTGTGTTATGAACAAATTGATCAATTCCTCAAATGTTTGGACAGGAGGTGTAATTTTCAATAGCCATTCCATAGAGTGACTTCCAAGACTCCTAGGGAACAAACGCATTAAGTAAGTGTCTTCATGTGCAAATTCTAAAGTCATGTTTTGGAAGTCTCTAACGTGATCAATTGGATCCAATTTCCCATTATAACGATCAAATTTGGGAATTTCACAATGTTTGGGAAATGGAATCATATTGAGACTTCTATCAAAAGGATAAGGACATATGTCATCAAGAGTATATTTCTTTGTTGTGGTCCCCCCTTGTAACTCTTTGATTTTTCCTTGGAGTGCCTTAAATTGTTGAGTAAGAACAGTAAGATCGGATGGGGATGTTTCTTCTTCTTTGCTCTTTAATTTCTTAGTATCAAAATCTTTAGGCAGTTTAGCTCCTTGATCGGCTAGGAAGAGAAAATACTTTGTCATGTTGTAGGATCTTTTCTATGGCTTTAAGAAACTTGGGGTCTTGTTCAGCCTCTCTAATGTGAAGTTCTTCCTCTTGCTCATCATCACTATCTACAGGATTTTTATTCATGTCTTTGTACTTATGAAATGGGTTTATTTCTCTATTAGCCATATCGTCGTCACTGAAAATAGGATTGCGATTCACACTATAATGAGGATTACCATGTTCACCTTCTTCTTGAATGTTATGGGTAGGACCTTCTCGTTGAGACTCTTCTCCTAGTTTGTTGTATTGAGATCTTGTAAAAATAGGCATAAGATTTTGCAAAAAAATATGATGATATCTTGATCTGATAAAAGGAATCCTATGATATGACCAAAGATGCTCCCAATTCTTGATTGTGGCTTCCAAAGATGAAGTATATCAGAATCCTATTTGAGGGAAGTTGAATCAACAATCTGAAATTTTGCTTGTGAGGTGCACCTTTAAAGTTTCAATCCCTGTTTTTGAAAAGATTTGTAAGTCTATTGAAGGTCACTGAAGGATTTGACTAGGGTGTGTCGAATATTCAATTGAAGGTTGTGGTATATTCTCAAACTCAAGAGGTTGATTAAGATTGTGACGTTGAGATAGAGCTAATCTTTGATAATAAGCTTGAGTAGCTAAAGGTTCCACAGCGTACTCATCAATGAATCTTCTGATGTAGTCTTGGTATCTATGGAGAAATTTGTGATAATGAAGCAAGACGTGTCGACTCTTATACAAAAATTCTCTTCGGTCCAAATTTTCCTTGTAACTTAAGTTCGATTTGGGTTTCTTGATCCTATTGAAAACAAATTCTTGACAAACTTGGTTGATTTCCACTTCCTCAACATGGGGGAGAAATATTAGAAATTCGGGTCTGTGTAAAAATTTTGACAGCAACCTAAGCGTTATTCTGTTCCCTAAATGCGCTGCAGAAAAAGGTATATGCGCTAGAGAAAAATTTAAATGTGCTATAGAATACCTCAAATGCACAGAAACAGACCTTGGATGCGCTAAACCTAATAGTATATGCGCTAAAATAGTCCCTAATTGCACTAAAAAATGACTCAGATGCATTGAACCAGGCAGTGGATGTGCCAGAAAAGATTGTATATGCGCTACAGTTTTTCCTAGATGAGTTAAAACAGTTTTCCAATGTCGTTTTGACCAGTTTTAAAAAATTTCAGCAGAATTTTTTCATGTTCGTTTTGGATGATCCTTTATCTGAATTAATGTTCTTGAAAAACACAGCAAACAGTCTGATTTAGGTTGATCGTAACCAAGCATAGAATAAGACAAGCACAACTTAAGTTAGGCCAGGACAATATTCGCTAAATTCCACATGGGTTTCCCCAACCGCGTATCAGTAGCGTGTGAATTTAGAAGCTTGGCTGCACGGGCTCCCCCTTACAGTGCACTCTCTTTTTAGGCCAACCAAGCTTCCAACCCCCATGAAACTCCCATGGCAGATTGATCACCTCTACTAAAGACTGCGAAAGTGTGGAAGGCTTCACACCGACCGGTGCTGGACTAGCAAATAGAAGGTTTTTGGCTTTCTAAACAATGGTATTTAATTCAAGACCCCCGTTCAAGTGGCCATACATGGGGCAAGAGATTAATCACCATTAAGGTGGCACTCCAGCCTGAAGAGGTTAAGCTCAACAGGGTTTAAAGGAGTACAACTCCATCCGTATGACACATCCGCATAAGCAACCTTAGGTTTTCCCTTAAGGTTTATATTTATATACCAGTCAGGGGTAGCTTGGCCTTAGCTCCGTTGCCAATTTGAGTCGCGTTCAGGTGATGAAATCCCCAGGCAGGCCCAATTTCTAGAGTCAATAACCATTTCTCTTACACTCAGGATCGCATAAGTGTGCAAGGGGAGAGGATACTTCAATTATCAAGTCAAGGTTACATAGGGAAAAGTGGGTTTGGCTTTTTGATCACCTAGTTTGCACAGGGTGAGAGCATAGTCACCTACCACTTTCAAACATAGTCAAAAAGAGTAGACAGATTCATTTTAGATGCACCAAAATCAAAAATGATTTAATCTAAGTGAATATTTTGCTTCACAACAGACATGGGGTTCGTTTTAACTGCATGATAAAGATGTGGTGGCTACCCTAGATTGATTCATTTTAAAACTAGCAAGTAAAAGAAAGAAATTTTGTCTGCGGAAGGCGTCAGACTCAAAATCTCTGTTACAACCCAGATGTGCCGAAACAGACAGTATATGTGCAGAAAAATAACTCATATGTGCAAGAAAATAACCTAGATGCACAAGAACAAAACTCAAATGCGCAAGAACATAACCCAGATGTGCAAAAACAGAACCCAAATGTGCAAGAACAGAGTTCAAATGCGCAAGAATAGAACTTATATGCGCTAATTAAACTCCTAAATGCTCTTCAAAATCCCCATATGCGCCATTCTGTTCCCTAAATGCTCTTCATAAATTCCCTGATGCCCTGAAATAGTCTTCATATGCGCTAAAGTACCTGTAAAATAAAAAAAAATTGAATCTCCCAGATGCGCTGTCGAATGTCAGAAAACCTGCAAAAAAAACCTACAAGAAAAAAGTCTAAAATAGGGGCATAGGCCCCACAGTGGGCACCAAAAATGTGTGATCGAAAATAATATGCGTAATGAAATGAAATAAATACCATTCAAACACACCAATAAGACATTGTATTCAAAACAGAAAATAATAGATAAGGAGATGCAAACTCAATATTCTGCTTTGATTGTCGTCTTATTGTCCTCTATCTTCAGTGTTTTTGTTGATTCCAGTTTTTGCTCTCAGATTATATACTAGGCTCAACAAACTATCTTCCTAAAGAACGAGATTTAAACATGATGCTATGATGTTAGATGCTAAATGAATTAAATGCATGAACTCTAATTAATCACCCATCCCCAATGCTTAGATTCACATAGGTATTTATAGAGTTTTTCGAAGGATTTTGATTGGCTGTCTTGATTGACGGTTGTGATAATTCCTGGCAGATCGAATGGCTGAAGATAGATGAAATTGAAGAGAAAATAGAAGAAAACTTGAAAACAAGATTTTTCTATTTTTATGAAAGAGAAAAAGATAAGAAGATAAGAAATCATCTTTCTTTAAAAAAAAAAAGAAAGATTTAAAAACTGATAAATAATGAATTAAAAATTCAATTATTTACTTGTAGATGATATTCAGCTTTTCTTAATTAAATTAGGTTTTTAAATAAAGTAGAAGAAAGTTTGTGATAAGAAGAAAGTTTTAATTAGGATTTTTGAAAAAAATAGAAGATCTCATATTTAAATAAAATATTTAATTATGATAACAGAAGATTTCACAATTAAATAAAATATCTAATTGTGATTTAGAAAGAAAGCATAAGATCCTTTAATTAAATAAGGTTTATTTAATTAAATCAATTTTATGAAATTAATTAAATGACATGTTTAATTAATTAGAAGAAGAATTTAAAATAGAAGAAAGAGGGATATTTAAACTTAATTAAATCAAAAGATTTAATTTAAATTCAAACAATGATAATTAATTTAAATAAATAAAATGTATTTATTTAATTAATTAAGTGGACATATGAAAATAATTAAATAAAATAAATTTATTTAATTATGAAAGAAGAATAAGATGAATGAATCAATATATTAAATTAATTAAATTTAATCATATGTAGAGGATTTTATAAAAATTAATTAAATAATAAATATTTAATTAATTGCCAGGATTATAAACATAACCATTTTTATGCGTATACACATGGTCAATTTGAGAATTGGATATCATGCGTGGAGGCATGGATGGAGTGTGTTTAGGGATAAAAGATGGATTGGTTGATAGCTTGGAATCTTTGACTCTCCAAACTTGGGAAGATGAGCAATGATGGGTGGATACGAAAGTGTGTGTGGAATTAGGACCAACTGCTTGATACACTTTGTATGTCACTTGAAAAGCTTTCTTTTGATTTTGTGGACATTTTTGATGGATATTTTTCCCTTTCTTATTTTTCCCCATAGTTTCTTTGACTAGTGGAGTTTGATAGGGATAATCTTTCTTTGTATGTTTTGGTATCCATGTGTATTTGATTTGTTCATTATGCTTCTTAGCCTCTTTTTCTTTGATAACATTCTTCCTTCTTTGATTCAAATCTTTCTTTTGACGTTGGTCCCAATTCATGGATGGGGTGATGGGTGGATGAAGATTCATGAAATGGTTGGTTGTAGTATTGACACTAGTTTCATCATAAGGAATCTTCGTGCTCCCTATGTTGATGTTTGCTTGAGACATAGTTGCCCCCAGTATTGTGGAAGTAGTACCTTCATGCTTTGATTCTGCCTGTTCTGAGACCTCTTGTTTAGAATGGATTCTCAGATAAATGACCACTGCAGATGATGTTATTTGAATTTGTTGTTTTGCTGACTTTGGAATATCCTGTTCTGTCTGGCTTGTTTCCTTGAGTGGATACTTCTGGATATCTTTATTCATGATGTCCTCAGTTTGAATTTGGGATATATCCAATCCTGATGTTGACAAATTAGTCTGATTGTAGGAATCAATAACCTGCTCTTTTTGTGTCATAATTTCAGGAGTAAAGGAATCTTGTTCTAGAAGAAGATCATCTACATGTCCATCCATAGAAAGCATCTCATGGGTATATGGCAGAGTATGTGTGATTGCTTTTGACATGCTTTGGATCAAGTTCTTGACATGGGTCAGTTTCAAAGGATGGATTGCTTATAAAAGGTTATTGGATGTCATCATTAGGCATGGGAATTGGCTCAATATCCTCTGCATTTTTTAGTGGACTTGGATCAAATGTTGAGTTGAAGATTCCTTCAATATCTGCAACCATGAGGTCGAAGGATGTCAGTATGTCTCAGAAAGGACCATTGCTAGACTTTGGTGAAATATGTTGATCATGCTTTGGAATGAATTCTTGAGATATGCCCTCTAACTCGTTAGGTGATGTAGAGACATTTTCAACATGATCATTGGTCAATGGATTGTTGATTATAGGATCAAATAATGTTAACACTCCTTGAAATGGATCATTGTCAGATATTGTTGAAGGATTCTTATCATGATCAAAAAGTGACTCTTGATGTATGTTGATTTGATCTTTGGATGAGGTCGAAACATCTTCCATGTGTTCGTTGATGGATAGGTATTGATTATGTGATCATTGACTTGGATCGATACATGAAGTATTTAACATTTTATTGGGATTTTGAACAATATTTGCTTGTTGGGCTTGGTATTGGGCTTGAGGTTGTGCTTGCACTTGATCTTGGGCTTGTGCTTGTTGGGCTTGTAGTGTGGCTTGGGCTTGCGCTTGCACTTGATCCTGGGATTTTGCTACTTATTGTGTGGCTAGATATTGTTGGATGGCCTTTTGGTAGGCCTGGTGAGCTTTTAGCACAATTTTATATTGTCTTGATGTGTTTGGTTTTGGTGGTAGTGGTGGCAGATTCGGAATTGTGTTGGATGTAGTGACAAGTGGTTGAAATACGCTTGGAGCGATCATGGTAGTGAGGGGTTGAGATGTGATGGGTGTGAGAGTGGTGGTTGGAATGATTGAAGTGATAGTGATGGTCATGTTTTGATTTGTCAGGATCGATGTTGTTTTTTGATTGGATACCATCTGTTGTTGCGATATCAATGGTATATTTGGAGGATTGGATGCAATGATTTGATTGGTGCTTGATGGATTGCCTTGGACCAATTGATTTTGTACAATGTTCTGATTTGGGATGATGTTTAGATTTGGCATGATAAGTTGAAATTGAACATTGTTGATGTTGGGAATCACATTGCCTTGATTTAGGTAACTTTGATTTTGCATGGTGTTACCTTGACTTGGACTAATACACAGAGTCGTTAACATCTTGTTTGGACTTTGAACAATATTCATATGATTTGCAAACATATCTATCCCAAAGTTTACCAAGTTTGGATTCAAAATATTCATGTTTTGTAAAGTTGTACTTGGTACATTCACATTTGGCATGTTGGGATTTGATGAGATGATGTTGTTCATTTGAAGGCTCATGCATTGATTGTTCGGTTGATAGATTTGTAGGTTTGGACTTGGATTTAAATCTACCATTGAGAAAGGTGTTCCAAACTTCAATTTGGGAATACTCACATTTGTTGTACCATTGACATTCATAGAAGGTAATGATCCCATGTATGGATTGTATAAGTGTGAATTTTGATAATCAATCAGAATTGTAAGGCTTTGAAAGTTCAATTGATTTAGATTACTCATGATGTATGGATCAAATTTATATTCCATGTTCCTCTTGTGTTTTGACTTTGTTGCAAAAGTGACCTCTAAGGTGTTTAGGACCAATGATGAGATGAAGGATGAAAGGGGTGAATGATATGGGTGTTGTTTTTCTTAGGAACTTTGGATCAATGCTAGACTTTAGGATTTGATTTTGATTGGTTTTGATTTGGATAATGAACTTGTAAACCCTAAGATGTTGGATGTGATTTTAGGATGAACTTGTTCAAAGGATTGCTAATTCAATTAAATGTATGAGAAAGGATGCATTCCCATACACCTAACTAAACAAGGTGATTTTGATTTTGATGATTTACCCAAGTTTAGAATGATGTTTTCAAAGCTCTAAAGTTGTTTATGAGATGGAGATGATAAATTTTTGGAATGGATGAAGTGTTTGATTTGATCCTAAATGAACCTAGGGAGGACTTGTTCACGACACCAAGATAGTGAAGAACATGCCTTTCTCTAAGAGTAATTAAAAATCAAAAGACCAATGTTTGCATGAAAACCATATGACCAAAAGATGCGAAGCACATGTGTGGGGTCCAATTGATTGAATATTTGTTTTAATGGATTCTTTTTACCACAAACACTTCTTAATTAGCTTATGAAACTAGATGTCCAATGTCCTAATTCTCTTTCATCCCACAAAGTGCATTATGTGGAAATCAAGGAAATCAAGACAAAGGTTACCTAAAGTTGACTTTAGTAGGAGCAAAGTGAGATGAAATCCAAATGTTTAGAAGCCTCTAAGGATACGAATCCCAAGGATAAGCAATAACATGTGAATTTGTTGAAGGATATTTGCTTCTCCTAAAGGGTTTGAGATTTGATGCTCATGTTGAATGTTGGTTTTCTAATGTTTTCGATCAAATCACTATGTTTTCAAACTGACTCACAAGCAATATAACATCCTAGCTCAATTGGTACATTTTTCTTGGTGGGCTTGCCTCATGCCCTTCATAGCAGAAGAGATTATTTTACATGCAACCAAGGAAAAAATATAAAGGTATGTTAAGAATGAAGTCTTAACCTCTATATTTTAACCAAGATCGGACATGGCAAGTAACTTCTTGGAATCTAAGTTCCAATGCATCACTTTGATAAACTCGTTGGATGGGCTGGTTGGTTACTACAAACAAGGGTTTTAGTTTGGACTTTCCGTTCGTGGAGATTGACCCATACAGCGAGAATCCCTTTTCAGATCCATCTCATCAAAGCCAACCGCGTGATACTGGTGTTTACTCGAATACCCACATTTATATCCCGGTTGGAAATACTCTTGGCTTTAGAGTGTTACCAGTTGAGTTGTTCCCTTGGGTGAGTACTTTTTCTCTAAGGCAAGCCCTCTAAGATAAACAAAAGCGAGTAAAGATAATATCCATAACTCGATCAATCTTTATTTGCAACACAAAGAGAGAGAATGTATGCAATAATGCTCTACTCACACTCGCACAATGTTTTGTTCAATTTTAAACCCAAAATGAATTATGGAGGTGATCACTTTATCTCAACCTAAGATCATAAAAAAGTCCTTTTGATTCTCAAGATCGTTGTAAAGCATGAGAAAAGCGCATACGTCCTTTTCGATGATGTTAGTTTAAGTAAGCAATCACCAAAACAAAGTTGCACATGTTCTTTTTAAACCTCAAAGCAATGATTTTTGTTCCTTTTAGTGCACCAAAACGGAATGTGGAATTTTCTTTGTTCAATTCTTAGCCTCAAACAAAATCTAGTGAGTTTGTTCTAAGATTTCTTTTAATCCCCTTTGTAACAAGAAATTGAACTATTCTTTTTAAGAACCCAAAGAAAAAGTGTGATTTGATTTAAAACAGAAAACTAAGGCGTAGACAGAAGCCTTAAGCATTTAAAAATGCTTTGTTGATTTCAAGTTTTAATGCCTACTTTTTGAACTCAAATCTGCTTTTTGTCTTGCTACTCTATTATCTTCAAGAGATCTACAAATCAAACATTGATATATTC
The DNA here is from genome assembly GCA_007258455.2 of Sequoia sempervirens. Classification (NCBI taxonomy): domain Eukaryota; kingdom Viridiplantae; phylum Streptophyta; class Pinopsida; order Cupressales; family Cupressaceae; genus Sequoia; species Sequoia sempervirens. The sequence continues at coordinate 986,056,330 of VDFB02271358.1, forward strand.
AAGAAATATTTAAGAAAACAAATCACTCAAAAGAACAGATGTTAAGAAGTGATCGTTCACCAAATCCAATAGTTTTCTAATTCTACACTCCAAGAAAACATTAATATTAGTGCAGAGAAACAATAAGACTAAGATTGAACAATAATATGATATTGAATAGCCATGGATAAAGAAACACAATATTTAAGATAAGCAAACACCAATGATTTTATTGATTCCAAGATTCTTCAAGGATTGCTTCCAATTTTTCAACGATGTGAGTTCTTCATGCAAACAAAAATCCCTCCTTCGTTTTCTTTTTTTACACCATCTCGTGTATTTCTTGTTGTTTTGACTTCAAGCGGACTTGATTACTTTCCTTATAAATTTTGTTCCTGTCATTCTCTTCAGAATTTCCAAAATGTGGCTCACTTGTTTCATAGATTTTACAATAAGAAGTTTGTAAGCATACAAACGTTTTAGTAGTTTAGAAGACACATACAAATGATTACCTAACATAAATCATGTGATACAATTGTCTATCAAGCACCTTGGGATAAATAAAATGCAATTGCAAATCTCTACCAAACAGATTTCAATTTACTTACAATACTTACAGTAGGAATAAAGTAGGATTTTTTTTGACACATTTTATAAAAGAAACAAGCCATTGTAGATAGTTAGGATGCATTGATAAGAAAGTAGCCGCAACAGTGACTTTAATAATATCATGAATAAATTTTGATAGATAGCATGAATGCGAACTCTTTCTTGGAATTTGGTGTGAGTCTTACACCAACTTACATATTAAAAGATGAGTTTCACTTTTAGATTAGAATGGAAATAAAGCACAATGGGAGTTTAAAACAAGAACCGATATTGAAAATAAAGCATAAAAAATCTTCTTAGATCCTGTACTCACAAATGCCAAAAGTATTGGTTTCTTAAAAACAACAATCTCTATTGTGGAAGACAGGATCTATAGTCATCTATGCTCAGGAGGGAACTCTTCATACACATGTGATTTTTGCGACTACAGCCAACGATCAATACATCCCGTCAAATCATAGCGATCAAATCTACAAAATATTTCACTAGTTTTTAGTATATAAAAAAAAAATTGAACTCAAGCATTCTCATTTAAAGCGCCATAAGTAGCCAAGCATAGTGGTTCTCTTAAGCAAAGTAAACCAAGATTTTCTCTGTGAAAAGTTAGTTAAGAAACATAAATCTCCAAAGTTGTTATCTATCATTCTTGATTTAGCAATAATTAACAACTCTCTATCATTCATGCTTTAGGAAGATTTTTTACAGCCTTCACAATGCTGAAGCGGGGATTTGGCCTTATCTTGTTTAAGAAGAAACACACAAAGGCTTGAATACTCATGCTTGTGAGGATAGGCATGAACATAATATTGAGTAAGAGCTCTACGGATCTAGAGGTCCAATCCGAGTCCATTAACGAGAGCCTTATGCAGAAAGACCATGCAAATGCCCACCCAAAAGAGGAGAATCATATTCAAATGGTGATGAAAGGTTCAAAACACAAGGTAGCATATGTCGCAGGGTTGATCTCTGCCAGCTTGAACATAAAGGTCAGTGAAGATAAAGCCTGCCAACAATATCGGGTCTATATCATCACAAACCTTATATTAAGATAGTAAGGATAGATAATGAAAGCTCTAACATATTGTTAGAAAGGCTTTAGAACATGCACAAATGTCAAAATAGAAAATTCCCACTAAGTAGATAAGGCACCGCAAGTGCGCAGCACATTATGTGACATGAGATCACTAACACTCAAACACAAGTATACTTCTTCATCTGACATCAATTCATCCATGCCCTCAACCATTGGATTTTCTTTCATTTTTGAAAGGAGACAACTTTGTGTGAATGCCACAACATGCCAACAAAGCTTATTATGACGCATGAGGAGTAGAATGTATGGGCATGCAAACTTTTTCAAGGAAACATGAAGTACTTGGAATGAAAAGCGACTGGCAATAGTAAAAGAATCACGTCATATATGAAATTAGCCATAAATGAACCACACCCACAACATTATTAACCAGCTAATAACATAGCTTCCTTAGAATGAAATAAAATGCTATGAGAGAGATCGGGTCACATATAGACCCCCAAAACAATTTCACTAGAATCAATGGCGAGTGGCTTATCTTAAGATCTTTCATAAATTGTGTCACATTGGTATTCAATTTAGGAACTTTCAAGCTAATGAAAATGGCAAGCATAAAGCAAGTTCCTTCAGCCAACATTGTCCCCTGCAGTACGAAAGTTTTGGAGAAACACTCACCAAAGTAAGAATGAAGAAAGCACACGAACTGTCCTGCAACTACCTCAGAGAGACGTGATCTCATAGAACACGATGATTGCAGGATATACACAAAGCCTACTTGTAAGAAATCTCGCCAAAGCAGATACTATTAGTAGGTGACAAATCCAAAGGGTTTGCACCAAAGATGCGCTGAAAGCTTTCAGGAAAATGCTAATTGTCTATTGTACTGGTATTTAGGAAGCTTTAAATGCAAACGGCAGGTGTATAGCCGAATTTCATTAAAGGGACTTAAATAGCAACATTCAAGGATCGACCCTAATGAATTCAATGGATTCTAGCGCCAATACCTCATATGTGACTCCAAGCTTTAAGCAAGTACACCAAAATTGGACCTCTACTGACAAACAAACCACAATAATAAACATAACTATGGGTCGTGCCAAAAATATGTATCTCCAGAAATGTAGCCAAATTAACTATGCATCATAGTTATAAATCAGATTTTAACAAAGGCATGGGAAAAACACTTAAAGCGGCAGAAGCAGCAGCTGATAGATTAGGCGTAAAAGATTCCTCAAATCCTCTCACAAAGAATGCCATGTGTAGCTGTAAGAGAAGCTTTTGTTTCTTTTTCAAGGCATATAAAGATGGTTGTCACTGTAGATGATGTTATGCAGTTAGCACTTGATATCATGAAATCTATAGGAGAAATAAATCACATTTAAGCAAGTTATTGATTTGGCTACAAAGCACCAGAATCGGCAGTAAACATAGACAAAGTTTAAAACTGATTGTGCTTAAAAAAATGCCAATTCAAAACACATAGATAAATCCCTCCCTCTAGCACCATTATGTGGACGTCAAATTCTGCATTTGCTCAAAACACACATTAGCTTTGTTATTTAAAACAAAGCAAAATAAGAGCATCCCTATCAAATAATGAAACATGTTAATCATGCAATGAAAGGGATTAAAGAAACTAAATAAAACACATAATAACATGAATCAAACCCTATCTCATAGTGGATTGGTGCTTCTATGGAAAGAAGCCCTTTCCCAATCCTTTGCTAAGCTCCATGATATTGATGATATGAAACTACTTTGAAGATGATATGAGGTGGACAAAATCAGTTCTCAATTGAAGAGAGTGACTTTGTATGAGATTGTGGAGGATTAAATCAATGGAGATGATCTCTATTTATAGAATAGAATGATAGAAGAATACCAAACATGGAGGATGTGGGATTAAAGATCCACCAATGAGAAGAGGCCACTTGTCAACTTGTGATAGGTTGAGGAATGTGCAAGTTTTGGTCAATGTACCAAAGAGGGGGAGATTTCAAATTTGATTTTGAGAGTTAAATGCCAAGTTTTACCTTTGCAAGAGACATGTAAGAGCCATGTAAGATCTCATAAACACTTTGTTGGATGTACATGTCAACTTGTTTTTGAATTCAAATTTGAGGGAATATTCCTCAAAGATGCCATGTTGATGGAAAATGATGAATTAATAAATCAATAAATTGATTTATTTGTGCAAGTGGGAAAAGCTAGAGGATGTGATGGGTGATTAGATTAGGTTAATCGATATTAGATTAACTTAGATGATGATTAGATGCTTTTGACCCATTTGACTTAGATTTGGGGATTTAAATTAAATCAAAGGGAGATGAAAGGTGATTTTAGATTTAATTAAATAAAGGTTTGATTTATTTGATTAAAAGGATGATGATAGGCTTAAATTAAATAAAGTTAATTTACTCAATTTAAATGAATGACCTTAGGATATTAATCAATTAAACTTGATTTATTTAATTGATCAGGTGAATATGATGCATGATGTTAATTTCACATGTCTACAGTATAAAGCATAATAATTTCTTCAAAAACAATAACATATTAATACATATTTTACTATTTCATTCACCTACCAAACATATTAAAGTCGTGAATTTCATTCATCATCATATTTACTCATGAAGGTAAAAGTAACTTGGTAACTATGAGATGGGGTGTAACATGAGGTAAGCCTGTAGTATCCTCTCATGACTCTACACCCAATGGACTGATAGGGCTTGTGGATTCCATGATTAGTAGGCAATCATCCCATAAAGTTCGTCATAAATATTGGCATTTTTTTGCCTCCTTTGTGGTCCATCAACTATAACCAATCATAGAGATCCTAAATGTACCACCTTACATAATTTTTGTTTCGGTTCCTTTCTTTTTCCCTTGTTCGCATGCCTTAATCAAAAGACCTAAGTTGCAAAGTGTAAAAAAATAGGCTAAGTGTAGGCTTGTAAATGTTCAGACTATCAACATTTTCTATGCTACCATCCCCTTTTCATCATGTATCCCTCCATCTTCCCAATCCTCAAAACCCTACCAAACCTAAAATATGCCTAATTATTTAATTCATCAAGGTTTTGGCCATCTGGCTTTCCCCTTTCCCTCTTCCCTTTTATAAAGTATTAAGTGTTCCTCCTATTCCTTAATTTCTAATAGAGTGAAGGTTGATGATGGCATTTTTGATGGGTTACCAACGGAATGAAGGCCAATGGGTCAATGGGAGAAAAAGCCAATGATGGTATTATCGATGGAGTGAAGGCCAATGATGGAAAAGGACGATGGGTTGCCAATGGAGTGAAGGCTAATGATGCAATTATTGAAGGGAGCCCCTAAATACTTCCTAGGTCCCCTCTAGTTGCCACTTAAGAAGCTAAAGGAAAAAGAATAAGAATAAGAATTTAAAGTGGGAATAAGGTATGGGATTTTGACTATTTTAGGAATAGGAAAATAATCGGGTGTCACTTTTTGCAACCACTTCCTCTGTGACACCATCAATGTTGTGATCGCTCTTCTAGATTCTCAATCTCAAGTCGTATGGGCATTATGAAGATATTAAATGTGTCTAGATGGATTTTTAGGAAGATTAGCGATGCCCATGCTTCTTTACTATTGTGACTCCCCTATTCTGTCAAAAGCCCTTCTTTTGTACACATTTTTTATATTTTCTAAGCAATTCTCCTATTTTTTCATACTCAATCATCAATGCAAAGGTATGGCCATTACTCAGAATGTTCTACACACTTTCTTGGTCGCTCAATTTTGATTTGGTGGGAAATTCTCTTTATGTGGTTAGTTTTTGGTGGTGGCTAGGGTTTCCCCTTTGTCTTCCCCACCTTGGCACATTTTTTGGAGTTTTCTCTTCAAAATAAAAGCTCCTTTTGGGATCTTTTGTATGGGTTCTTCCCATTTTCTCTAGCAAACACTATAGTTTTATGTATTCTACAACTATAAAGAGGATTATTACTTGTATTCATGAAATTTACCATTTATACCTCTTCTCTCCTTTGGATATGTTGTGTACATCTCTCTTGCCTTCATGTCTAAATGTATTTTTTCCATTCTCTATGTCTATATGATATGTTAACTAGGTTTGTAAGTGTTGATTGTGAATATTTCATTTCCTTCCAATATCTTCTCAATCCCTAACCTCCATATGTACTCCTAGAAACTGGTAGAATAGAGAAATGTTTAAGTCCTTCTAAGTGTTTTCATTGATGCATTGTGTTGTCCCAAGTAGGAAGATAAGACTCTAATTTAGGTATATCACCTCCCCTTCCCATTTTTATGCAATTATTTATCTTTATTTTCCTCTATGAGCTAGTAGAATAGGACAAGTGATAGGATTTTATATGTTGGGTTGGACCAACATATTTGCACCTTGAGGTTAGTTCCATTGTGTAACTGGAATGTTGAATAACACATTCAACATGGTGTAATTTCATGTGACAACAACTCTTAAATGACATGCTCATCATGAATAATATGGATTGATTTATTAATAGATTATGAGTCATCAAGAGTATGTATTGAAGTATCAAAGATGTAGAGGAAATGTGATCACGAGTTGTATGAAGATTATTATAATAATTGGATATAACAATTTCTTGAGCAATAAAAAGAGATGAAGTATCATTGCATGAGCCATCATCCCTAAATACATTGATACAAGGGATGGATGTATTTAGAGACACGTCACTATTATATGCCTTGAAAGAGTTATTATCATCATGGATGATATGAGAAAATATAGTGATTTTTTCTAGAATGAATGATAATGCATTTACAAGCTCCATGGAAAATGACTAAAAAGTAGCTTGACAATAATAAGATCAAATAATGAAAGCATAAATGATAGATATGAAATGAAGGATGTATTAGGGAAAATTTGTGAGTGGTGTAAACTATGTTAGGGTTCACTAAAATAAATGTATTAATTCCAAGCCCTGGGATATTATTGCATCTCCTACATTATGACATAGATCTAATATGAATGATAAATAATATATATAACTATATATAAACCAAACAAGCTAATAATAAAAAACTGGAGGATGATAAGAATGGATAGTTGTTTTGAATGTCATACCAATTTTCTCTTAGTTAGGGGCCTACTAATATGTAGTGATAGCCTATCAAAATCCAAATATAAAGATGAAATAGTAATTAAAATGATTGAGATGACCTAGCACAAAAAAATTTGATGTTACAAATTGTGTTATGACATGTGATTTTTTCCAAGTATTAGTTGCATTGTGCAATCTAGTAAGGATCATACAATTGAATCCTTTGTCATTGTGGATCTATTAGATTTTTTCCTCCTTCACTCTTGTACATGTTCTTTGAAACTTTTGTTGTGCTAAAAAAGCCTAGCGGGACTTGCTTTGAGGTAAGAGGCAAATACCCTAGCTTGTCTCAACTTTATTTCAAGCTCCTAGAAGGAAGTACATGCTTGTAGACACATCAATAATGTGATGATGGTGTAGCAATGCAGCATTATTCTTTAGATGCTTCCTAATTTAATATAACCTTTGAATGATTATTATTGACACTTGATAATGCTAATGATCGATAGTGATACTTAACTATCTTAATAACCTAGGGGATGCCTATAATGCATGTCTTTAGTTGCTCAATTTAAAATTCTTGGTGCATACATCAATATAATAATACTTATATTCTAGGAATGTCGACCTTGGGATGGAAGATTTAAATTTTAAAATAGATAGACAATGACGCACCAATGATCTAATTTGAAGATTATATTGTACTATACATTATAATCCTTGATTAAAAACCATAAAAATAATATATAAAAATTAAGATGATATACAATAACAATAAGATAAAAAATAAATGTAGCAAATAAATTGAATTGGGAATTATAACTATATTTAAGAAATCTATACAAAACAATATCAAACAAAAAATACAAGCTAAACAACACTTTGTCAATAGTAGTGTTTTCTAATCATTAAGGAACAAAAAGCCATATGTTTGACTATTGATGGAGGACATCTTAAAATTAAGAAGTCTACAACCCCTTATTTGGGTTGAACACCACTAGAATTAAACTAGAAACTACTTTAACATATTTGAAAACTTCCCTTAAAAATAATAATTTGTGAATGAATAGTCTCTAGCTATCAAACTTAGTTAGAGATAGGGATAGGAGCCCACAATGGCGTGGGGTCACATAGTGGGGACATAAGTAGTGAATCATGGGCCCCATAATGGACCGTCGTAATATCCAATTGTAAAATAGTTTTTATCCATAAAGTCAACAAAAGTAGATGAATCACTGTACCGTCAAAAATTATATTATAATCGGTTTACATTTGTCCCAAACACAAATAGTTATTCACAGTCTTACATGTTAGAGAATATTCAGAGCACATCTAACACCACCATCTTACAAGCCAATTTGTTTGTTAATGGCCCGTAGCATTAAAACATGCAACCAAAATATAAAATTGGTATAACCCACACTCCCCTTAAATATCACCACTTGCATTACATCACCGCAAATATTTTCATAGATCCAATGCCATGAGAACAACTAAGAGCCAAGACTATCCCATCACCAAATCCAATAGAACCCACCCCCTATCCAACTTTCCTAGCAACACAACACTCAAATCAAAATCAATCATTTACTTTTGTCCCATCAGTCAAATCACAACACACAACTATTGGTGCATTCTCCTATTTTGCCACCTGCAACCACCAAAACAATGGTGTTAAAGCCACCAAAATTGCCTGAGAAGCAAACATGGATTGCATGCCATAAATACATACAAACTTTGCAATTGAAGGAACCAAATCAATTTTTCAAATTTGAAAAAGGACAGAAATTAAATACTCCATACCAAACCAACATTGAACATATAAAGAGATTTTCAAATTAAAAAATGCATTACTCAATCTTTTCCAATTTCCATTTAGCACATCTCCCTTTCATATTCAATTCTACATTTTTCTAGAGGCAACAACAACAACATGCTACCATGTTACAAGTATTCTACTACTACTAATTCTTTATGCCTACAAATGCTAATCTGTTGTATGCCATGCATATGTTTTTCACAAAATTGTAAATATCTGGGGTTTCACCTTGATGTTGTTTACATTGGGTTTTTCGTTTATATTCTTTATGCCTCAAAATGCAAATATGTTGTATGTGATGTCAATGTTTGTGGCAATAACCTATAACTCAACATCTGGGTTTTCAAATTACACTATTTATGAATGTCAAGTCATTTTAGTTCAATTTTTGGGTTTTTTTATATTCTATATGCTTGGGAATATAGATCAGTTGTATGGACTATAAATGTTTGTCACCGACTACCCTATAACTCAATATTTGTGGTTTTAACTTATATTGTTTATGAATGTCAACTTACCCTATTTATAGGTTTCAACTTACCCTATTCCTTTCATTATTATTGTTACACCCTATGTGTTCTAAGTGCACAAGGCCATGGCATTTCATTTCAAGTCTTAATTCCTAGCAATGCCTAGCACTCTGTTTGTTTTGTAGTCTTCATTTGGTTAGGCACACATTCATGTTCGGCTCTGCACAATTCATTGTTCGCCTTTGCACTCAAGAAAGATCCCTTTGTCTTTTAGTGAGGATTTCTACCTCACTAGGCATGTACCATTGTCTTTCATTTTGACAATGTTTAACACATATTTACTCATGTCTCAGTAATACTATTTGTGCAATATATATATATATGTGTGTGTGTGTGTGTGTGTGTGTGTGACCAATGACTTAGTATGGTCCAACTACACTTGATCCATGAGGATTTGAAGTATAATCAAGCCACTAAACATCAGTCCAATAAGATCATTCAATAAAAACTAAACTAGGAATCCATTAAAACTAACATATTAAAATACGAAATCTTCATAAAACACCTATTCTAATCCATTGAAACTTATCCTATTGGGGGAGTGTTGTTGCATTGATGTGGAATGGGGACCCTTTCCCAATCCCATGGATAAATGAGTTTGTTTCAATCGATTCTATTGAAGAGAATCAACTAAACCAATGGGAGATGTGTATGAAAACATGATTAAAAAGCTAAGTTAACATGATGAGAGTTATTTTAACATGATCTATGCTAAGATGATTGATATGGGTGTATGCAAAGCTATTCTAAATGAAATTTAAGCTCAAAAGATTAAAACCCTAATTGCAAAATATGCTAAATGGATGCATCTATGTTACCATGGAAGCCATTAATGGAAGCTAAGCTAATATGATGCAAGAAATTAACCTAAAATTCCTTTTAAAACATGAAACATGAGTGCAAGATGATACTGATTTTAACAACATGAGTTTACTATTAAAATATTGATCCCTATTCAATAGATGCAAGCTCTATTTATAGGAGAGGCAAAATGAAATTGATGGTCAAGATCAAAGGATCAATCAACAGTCAGAATGGAAGGAGGATGGAGGCATGGATCATGGATTCCCATCAAGGGTTAAGACTGTAAGTTGATATTTAATCAAGGGCTTACATTCATCCAAACAAACACACTTCCAAAACTTGCACAAGAAGCTTTGTTCAAAGTTTGTTATGAAAAGGAATATTCTCTGTTTCAAATGAGTAAAGCAAGAGAATATTCTTATGGGCGAGGAAAATTAGATATTTAGTTAATTAAAACCATTTTTTTATAGACTATAGGAATCGGTCGGGTATCTATCACCCTATAAAATGTAATGCGCCTAGTAAAACAAAATCACATGATTGGTGACACTAGCGGGACATGCCCTCTGGTACCATGGGGAAAGTGGGGAGAATAGACCTCATGACCTCTTTCCTGCAATAGCATGCTTTAGCCAATTGAGTTAGGCCCACTACCCCAAGTTAATTAAAACCAAATTAAATTATGCAAAGGAGAAGGAATATTCCTTTTGGAGGAATGTGCAAAGGAGGAATATTCCCAAGAAATATTCTTTTGCAAGTGGGAGGATTAGATTTAATTAGTAATTTGATAATTAAATAAAGTTTCAATTATGAAAATTAGGGGAATTATGATATTCATTAAATAATTTATTTATTTAATGAAAAGGGGGAATGATATGATATTTAATTAAATAACTTAGAGTTATTTAATCAAATAAGAGGACTTAGGGATTTAAATTAGACAAGTTGATTTATCCAATTTAACAAGATGAAGGGTCAGTATGAAAGGGGGTGAATTAACTCGATTAGGTTAATTAGATTAAAAGAAGAAAATCATGCAATTAATTAAATAGCTAGGCTAATTTAATCAATTAAGAAAAAAGAGGATGAATTTTAGGACAAAACTGTGTTAGTATATCTGATTCAAGTGTGTTTATCATTCAAGACATTTTTAAGTCTCTACATTTTTCACCTCTTTGAAGTGAGGTACCTGTTACATTGGTTCAAAGATTGATGCTTTCAAATTAAAAAAAATGCTTCTTAGATCAAAAAAATTATTATTTTTATTTATTTTTGGATGCCCCACAATTTCCCCAATGGAAGGAATATGCTAGTTCCCTACCCCCTTGAGAAATTGGGCAAAAATTTTGAATTTTGGGTTGATTTATCGACAAACGTTAAATATAGGTTTAGGTGCTAAAACAAGCCCCGAGATGCAAAAAATGGCCTCAAAAATGCCAAAAAAATGGCTCAAAATAAGTTGTATAGGGTGGAAATAGGTAAAATAGGTCAAAACCCTAGCTTTTGGTCTAAATTAGGGAAAAAAATCCTTATTTTTTGGCTTAAATAGGTGATGAAGGGCCACTTTCAATTCATTTGTGTATTCATACTTGAGAGATTTGTTGCATATTGAGCTCTGACCTCCTGACAAAATGGCACAACAAATGCTCCCACAACACATTTCCAACCAGCTTCGAGAGTACCAAAGGCCTCCAAGCACTGGACCAGCGGTATGCAATTTGAAACTTTCCCTACATTTTGACTTTTTAATGCATTTATTATGCTTTGAAATTTGATTTAGAGTGGCATCACTATATTGTGACGCTATTTTGAAAATTGGCAACACCTTTTTCATTTTTAGCGACGCCATTGTGAATGGCAATGCACTTCGCAATTTGAAATTAGGGTTTCTATATTTCAACTTGCGACACAGACGTAATGAGTGATGCACACCCTTAATTTGCAATTTAGATTTAGGGTTTCAGATTTCACATGGTGACGCCCGTGTGAATAGCGATAGTAGTCACAATTTAGAATTTGAATGTATATAGCGTCGCTATTTGGAATTTGAATTATGGTGACGCCTTTGTCATTTGGGGATAAAAAACTCCAAACTTAGCCAATTTCAATGAAATTCGATGTCATGAGCTTCGTGGGTGCAGGAGGTTATCCAACCTTTGATGTCCCACGAGCACCTTCCTACTATTCTTTCTAAACTTAATGATCTATCTGAGCTTCGACAAGAGCACCTTGGAGAGATCAGATTGTTGTATTTTGCCTATATGTCTATCATGAGGACTCATTTGGCGATGATGACAGTGCTATGCGAGTGAGGGCATAGTGAGACCTCATCATTCCACTTACCCACCAACAAGGTGATAGTCACGCTGAGGACCTATGGAAATTTTTTATGATTTCCCATACATGGAGAGTAGGTGATTTATGACACTGATTTAAGATATGATGCCTATCACGAGGTTCTTGACCAGGAGACTGTTATTCTAGTCAACTCAAAAATTGACCTTGAGATGTATAGATGTCGCTTGTCGACCTTTAGATTGATCATTGGTGCAATGATTTTGGGGTTGGTCACTCCATATCACAAAGTAGAGGATTCATTCCTGCATGGGGATTAGCTTGGCATCAGATGTTATTCAAGAGGACCCAGTATGCATGGGGGCTAGTGATGGTGGCCTCCCTTTACCGTGATATGCATCAATTCGTGTACTACGATGGTAGATCCATTGGTGCAGGAGTCACACTCTTGCACATATGGGCATGGGAGCACATTGTCATTTTTTGATCGATTGTCCACATGGCCGATGTGGAGCCAAATGATCTTGTCATGTGGAGGTATGAAGGAGCAATCGCTCTACAACACACAAGGCAGCTTGGCATCCCTTACTAGAGGAGAGTGATCAATGGCATGACAATATTCTAATGGTGGTTGTGGCTACAAATGTCAGCCTAGTATGATGATGTGCAACAATTTTTCTTTGCTCGAAAAACTCGATACATGCAGGGTTGAGAGCATACTATGATCAAGAGGTACCTACTAGATAGAGTAGCCAAATAGTTTGGCGAGAGGTAGGACAGGCTTGATGATCAGTACACTATTATTTTTGCCAGATCAACATGAGAGGTGACTTGGGGGCATACGATACCACCCCACGAGGTCGTTGATTGTTTTAGACAATTGGTTGCCAAACCATGGGCCTATGATCAGGGATAGGCTGATGCTCAGACGATGCTTGCATACGATGCTTGGTTTATACCCCCTCCTCGACTTCCAAATCCAATGGGCATACCTCCACGAGGGAGGTTGAAAGGGAGAGTAGACAGAGGATGAGGCCAGCCACAGGATGGGAAAGGCAGAGGACAGGGTCAAGGACAAGACAAGTAGGGCAGAGGACAAGAGAGAGGATAGGATGGACAGGATGGCCAACAACATGATAGATAGGTCCTTGGTGCACCTCCACTTCACCAGCAGCCACTAGTGCAGTATCCACCACCGATTCCAGATCCCTGAGATGCTCAAATATAGTAGTTACAGTAGCAGTTATAGGTTGTGACGGCTGAGCAACATCAGGCTCGACAGCAAGTACTGGCACTTATAGTTGAGAGGGATCATGAGCACCAATTCAGATAGACATTTGATGTCTAGTTGGCTCAAGAGATTGGTCGGCGGCAACAGCTAGAGGTAGTGTCTTAGCGGGCTCAAGGGTTGGTTGGACAAACGATGTCTGCGCAACTATATGGTATAGCGAGGGAGGAGGTGGCATACTGATAGACATTGTACTATAGGAATGTCCCTCCATGTCGTAGGCAACCCAATTTTGAGCACTGGAGCCAGGTACAGTCGAGTGCTTCTACCTCAATTAGACAGCTAGATCAGCCAGGGCATGGTGACAGATCCAGCAAGGGATAAACCTCTTTTGATTTTGTAGACACCTTTTTGTAAAGCCTAATTTATTATACAAATATACATTCACAGGCTTATTTTTTATAGCCTCATGTACATTGTATATTTTGATGATATTAATACACATTGATTCAGATATTGTACCATGATAATCATTATTTTTTGATATATATACGAGATGATACAGACTCGTGATGTGATGTACCTTTTATTTCATGCTTTATGGATGTATGGATGCATATGATATGATATGATATGTTATTTATACTTATGATTATGTATGGATGCAATGTAATGGATGGTCTTATTTCTATTTATTTTTATGTGATATGCGATGATGAACTATGATGTGATGTATATGAGATGTGATGCAATGCAATGCAATGGATATGTTATATTCTTTTTCAGTACCTTTCTATGATATGTTATATGATGGATGCTATGATATGCAGATGATATGGATGGATGAATTTCTTTTTTTTTGGTACTTTTCCATGCAATTTATGATATCGTGGTGATGCACGTATGGATATGGATGATGCTTATAGTATGTATGCTATGAATGTTCATAATATGGATGCAATGAATGGTAATGCAATGTATTAAGATGCTTAGAGTAACAAATCTATATTATTCCAAACAACTTAAATGATCATGATGATGTAGTGGATTATGTTTTCATTTATTATGATATGTTGTGATGATGTGAGGTGTATACATATTGATGATTTGTGGATGTAGGATGGATGCATGATGTTTTTGTTGATTATCATGGAAAGAAGATAGAAGAATGAGATGAATGATTTGACCATTAATTTTGAAGATTGATTCAAAAGTCCAACAAGTCCATGATCCACTGAGACTTTATTAGATATGGTGATGAGATGGATGATTTGCTCATATCTTGGGATTGGGATATTCCATCATTTTTTATGTTTGATATAACACATACAGATGATGCATCAATGTCTTGATAACCAAGACTGTGTTGTATCTAATGTAATGGACTTTGACTCTGCAAACAGATAGGATAGTTCTTGTTCACACCTTGACATACAAAAATCTCGTTGGAATGTAGTTTGGTAGTTCATAATACCTTGGACCAAAGCATACACAATAGTCAACAATATACTCTAAACAACTTCCCTACACACAACTAAGCAAGTATGTAGCAAGATTATTTTAAAAAAATACCCACAAGCACAACAAACGAAAGATAATGATTGATGCCCCATCCCTTTCTCTCTAAATTTTTTTAGATAGACATCATTAAGAGGTCCTAGGAATGGGTCATCGAGATAAATCATAAGAAAAGATCAAAGACAAACAGTTAGCTTTATCTATATCTCTTGCCAGTTTAATTTTAGCTAAGGTGATTTATGATGTTGATGTCCATTACAGGAAGGATGCATCTTGGGACATGTTATTAGATGTTTTCATTAGGATGAGGTGTGTGATAATTCGTTGATATAAACTCCACTAACCCGTTTACCTATGATCTAGACTTTAGATTTTGACACTTAGGTTCTCACTTTATGACTTGTGATACTTTCTTTCTACTTGTTTTACCAAAGGTTGAAGGTGATGATTAATTTATTATGGGTAAAATTTTATTGCGGGTGAAAGTGAAATGGGATGGATGGTTTTGGGTTTTCTGGAATATTTCAATGTTTTTCACGTTTTCTAATGTTTTGAGGCTATTTAGGTATTTTCCAATTGCTTATTTGAATGTTTTTGGTTTTCAATTATTTGAGGTTGTTTAGGGTTTTCTCTAAGATATTTGATGATGTTTAGGCCTTTTGAATGCTTTCTAATGTTTTTTATGTTTTTCAATTTTCAAATATTTTTGGAGTTTTCCTAGCTTTTGCAAATGTTTAGGGGTTTTCTAATATTTTGATGTTTAGGGATTTTCTAAGTTTTTTTTTATGAATAGGCAGCTATCTATATTAATTCAAATATAAAGATACATATTCACAAAAAAAAGGGTGGGTGGTAGAAAGGCACACCCCAAGAGTCACATGGGCAAAGCCCAAAAAATTAAAAGATAACGTGGGCTAAGCCCAAAAGTCCAAAAATAACAAAGATAAAAAGGCCATTAAGGGGCCAGAGCAGTGCTAGTAGAGCCAAGAGGGTCTCTGTCATCCAATTTTTTCCCCCATACATCAGCGAGGTCTGGAGTGATGTCAAGAGGAGGACCCCAACCATCATCAACATCTTTTTTCTCTATATCTTCTTCCTTGTGTTGGGGCGAGATTGCAAGCGCCATACACGGGAATGCTTTACCAGTAACTAGCCACCTAGAGCTAGAAGTAGGAGGATCATCAGAGGGCCACCCAGAACCACCACCACTGCTCCCCAAAGCACTGCCAGAAGGCCACCCCTAAGAAGCCCGCGGTGAAGGAGAACGGTTTCACCGAGGAGTGCGAGAATCTCATCGAGGCGGGGGTTGTGAACGGGGACGCACAAAGCCACTCTACTATTGGCCCCTAGAGGGCGACCGGCCGTAGGAAGAGGTGGGCGAAGCGGGGACCTGAGCAATAGTACAAGGGGCATTACCCCAGTGGTCCAGGAGAACCTGGAGGTGAGCAACCTCAAGTCCAACTTTGTTAGCTTGCACTTGAACCTATAAAAGCACACTAAAGAAAATAATAGCTTTAGCATATAAAGATACATGAATATCCATTTGAGAATGTGAAAAAATGCAAGCATTTTTGTCCTTCTAAATATTGAAGAGAATTTCTACCCTAAAAGTGTGCCAAAGCTGGGTGAATTTTGTAGGAATTCTGGGAGAATCTCCAAGCAACACCATATGCTAGGAGCAAGGTTCTGGCCAAAAGGGCCGAAAAAAGTCATGAATCCAAGTCCAAAGCTGTTGAGCTCTGGGAAAAAACTAGAAAAGATGCTTAAAAGTCTCAGCTTTCCCACAAAAAGGGCAGCGAGGGTCTCAGGCCCCTAGGTGGACCAGTCGAGAGCCCACAGGAAAGCCCTGGAAAAGAATACACCAGGCAAAGTGGGCAAGCTTCGGCTTAACACTTGCAGACCAAGTGGCAATAAATATTTTATGCCAGACATGAGCAAGAGATTGAAGAAGCCACCTCTAGTTCAAACTCTGAATCATAGGAAAATGTGATGAGAGCCACCTATAACCAAGCCGAGGCTTGTAATTCATAAAAGGGGTGTCTAGATACCACTTCTAGTCTTTCCACCAAGGTTTGGTCCCACGAATTCCAACCTTATGAAGCATTTCAGTAGGAATGGCATTCACCAGACCATCATAAGTAGCACGGTCCAAGTTATGAAGCCTGTACTGGGCACGAAAAACATCCCACGACATGATACACATGGTGGGTCTAAGAAAAATCTATTGCAGGGTCTAGATACCCTTATGAAATTTGAGCACCTTAAGCCCTCGTGACTTAGCCAGTAGTTGACCATTGCTAGCAAAAAGAGGTGACCACCAAACATTGTACTAGTTGAGAGAAAGTTCATTTCGAAAACCAGAACCAGCCCAATGGAGCCAAGGTTTGACAACTTCCCAGGTCCACCAGATGCTTTTGGCCACAAAAGTCCCAACAATCTGGACTAGTTCATTCATAACCAGAAGGGTTTGAAATCCAATCCCCTTCCACGCAGGTCTATGAATAGGGAAGCTGGATTGAATAAGATGTTTGAGAATAATTTTTTAGGCCTCATCCCCAGTAAGGGCACAAATAATCCATTTAACACAGAGCAGTCCCTTGTCGTTGAGTAGAAAGTAACCCGAGGCCTCCCAAATCTCTAGGAAGACAACAGAATTCCCAAACCACATGATGAAACCCTCTGTGAGTTTCAGAGGAGGCCTAGAGAAAATCATGAAGCAGCTTCTCAAGCTTGCCATAGGCAGCTTTGGAGGGGGCCTAGCAAGAAGAATAATAAACATGGGTGGCCACTAGGATTTTGGAACACACCTAGAATTTCCCTGCTAAAGAGAGGGGCTTAGTAACCCAATAAGTAAGCTTCTGCTCAACTCTGGAGAGCACGGCTTGCCAAAGCTCAGTCGAAGATGCCTAAAAAGCAAAGAGAATGCCCAGAAACCAAAAAACTTCACCAGGCCCAATCCACTTCCAACCATACTATTGCAACCACTACGGCAAGGGCAAGATAGATTATCGGTAACACAAAGTTTTATGCCACTAGATGGCTGAGCCGGAGGCAAGACAGAAGGTGTTAAGACACTCAAGATCTACCACAATGGAATCTTCATCCTCTAGAAGGGTGAGGAAAGATTCATCAGCAAAATGGCCATTAACAAGCTGAGCCTGAGATTTGGGCAGAGAAATGCCCTTGACTCGCCACTAGGAAACTGCATTAGCCAAAAGATAACCAAAACCCTCGGCTACAAGCACATATAAAGAGGGAGCCAGTAGGCACCCTTTCCTAATGGAACGAAAGATTCCAAAGGTAGAGGATTGATGACCATTGATGGTGATACAAGCTGAGGCATCTGCAAAGAGCATTCAAACAGATTGAATGAAATTGGGCCCAAAACCCAAGGCTTGTAACACAGCAAGAATAAACGGCCATTCAATGCGATCATAAACCTTGGAAAAGTCAATCTTAAGGAACACAGATTTCTGGTTTGAGTATCTGGCCCATTCCATACCTTCCCAAACAGCAATAATATTATCCAAAATAAATTTAGATTTGATGAACCTAGTTTGTTCCAGGCGCACAATCTGAGCTAGAAGATGGCGGATTTTAAGAATTAAAGCCTTGGCGATAATCTTGTAGGAGACATTAAGAAGCATGATAGGTCTCTAATTACAGATGTCTTCTGGGCCACCTGGTTTAGGTATGAATTTTATGTTACCTTTATTGATTAAGTTACCCAGGGAATTAGAGTGAAAAGCTTCTAAGTAAACTTGATGCAGATCATGCCCAATATCGTCCCACATGGCTTTGTAGAATTCACAAGGGAAACCATCAATTCTTGGGGCTTTGTCATCAGCCATGGAGTAAACAACTTCTTTGAGATCATCAATTGATAAAATTTGATCACAAAAAAATTTCTGAGCTGAAGAAAGCTTATTTAGCACAACAGCAAGGCAATCCTGAAGGGTTTGCTGTCTCACAGGCATGACTTCCTATGCAGTGAAAACTTGCTCATAATGATGCACAAAGGCCTGGATAATGTCAGGCATCTCAGAGAGCACCTGAGCACCATCTTTTATTTTTTTAATGCCCGAGGATGAGTGTCTGGTATGCAAAGCCAAGAAAAACTCTTTGGAGGCACGATCACCAACTTTTAGTCATTGTAACTAGGCTTTGATTTGCGCTTCTCGAGTAACATAGCTGTCAGCAATTTGTTTCTTGTGTCTTAGCTCCGCCACCCTGACTTGTAAGGAAGGAGAAAAGGGGTTGGCCACCAAAGCCTCAGAGGCAGCATGGAGGTCAGCAGTGGTAGCCTCATAAGACTGCCAACAAAAAATAGCTAGCTGGCACCCATAAATGCGCAAAAATCTAGCCGTGCGGATGATAGCCTCATTCCACCAAGAAATCCAGCCTATATGATGAGCTGGCTTGCACTCCAAATTCCAAACTTTGTGAATGTGGGCCAAGGTAGGCTTGTGGCAAAGTAAAGACATGTTTAAAAAAAAATGAGTTTTGCACGTACTAGGCTATCAAGTCTCCCATTCAATGCAAAAAGAAATGGGGAAATGATCTGACAAAGTCACATCAACTAACGGCTTAACCGGGAGAGAGGAGTTGTCAAATGAGAAAAAAGATTACGCCGAGATCATGCAACGATCAAGGCACTTAAATATTCTGTGAGAACCGGCTCAGTAATTGCACTAAGTGTGCCAGAGAGAATGAGAATGGAGGTGACCAATATTGGGATCAAAAAGCCCCAATTTATTGTGCATTTAAAACCACGCCTCCCTTTCCCCAGCTATCCATCTGAATGGCAGAGTGCCATCTTTTTTAGAGGCCATTTCTACCATATTGAAGTCCCCACAGAGTAACCAGGTAGCAACTGGTAAAGAATCAGCAATCCAACGCCAGAGCAAAGAGCATTCCATAGCAAGCATAGACATTAATAATCCCAAAGGAATGATTATCAATGTTGAGAAAGACCCAGACAAGCCTATGAGTGGGATCAGACATGTGGTCAACCACAGAGGAGTGCCACCGTGGGGCCAAAAGGATGACAACTCCGCCACGCCTAGCATCGTGGGTAGTACAAAACATTTTACTGGCTGGCCAAATAGAACGACTAGCCACGGCAAGCAAAAAACTAGAAATTTTAACTTCTTGGAGACAAAGCACTTCAACACCAGAGTACTTGTATAAGGTATCCCTGACAAAATACTTTTTGGAGAGGTCTGTCAGACCTCGAACATTCCATGAAAGGAACTTCATGAGTGAAACTCCTCCATATTTTTGAAACCTAATCCCTTTTCATTCAGAGAAGAGAAACGATTATGTAAAAATTATGCAGAAATTGATCTAATTTGAATGGAAGGGGAGGACAGCCTCCATTTTTCATGAACATATTCCCCTTCTTCCCTAGGATGGGAAGGGTTGTGAGAACGCCTGTGAGCTCCTATCACAGGAGAAGCCACCTTTGGCTGTGAAGCCACTTTCGGCTGTGGTAACATGATAGCAGCCGATTGAGGCGTAGCCTTTGGCCTAGGCTATTGTGAAACATAATCAGCTCCAACCAGAGCTTCTTTCCCCTTCATAGAAGGGTTTGAAACATCTTTCACTGGCTCAGAGGTCATTGGACCCAACCTATAACCAGTGGACTTATTCTTTTGGTTCGTGACCATAGTCCATTTCACATCAGGTTTGGCAGCAGATGCAACCATCAACCGAGGCTTTTTCAGCATCTCGTGGCGGAGAAGGTGTACGAGGCACTGCTAAAGGGCAGTCCTTTATCTTGTGGTTTGTTGACTGACACCTATAGCACGTGTTGGGAAGATTAAAATAGGTGACCTTTTGGGTGTGGCGGAAAGCTCCAATTTGGATATCAATGGAGTCTTTTAAATATTTTGAAAGGTCAACTTCCACACAAACCCTCTTTTGGGGGCGGGCCTGAAAGAACCTATCTGGCTCAATGCAAATAACCCTCCCCAATGAGGAGGCTATACTATTCAATAATGACACACAAGGCAAAGGTAGACCAAGAAATTCAATCCAGACTGGGACCCGCAACTTGGTGTCATCTGAGATGGCAAAGTCATGAGTCCATGCTTGAAAAACGAACAGAGAGGATCAGACATACTAGGGCCCATGGCTTAAGATGACCTGCACATGATTGACCTCTGCAAAGCAGAACAAAAAGAAACCCTTGGTTAAGTTTTGGACCATATCAAGGCGGACCCCATGAGGGATCCAAGCCTTGTTAACCCAATCTTTAAGCACACTTTCAGGGGGAGTTTTCCCAACAAAATACCCAACAAGGGTGTACTGCTCAAGCCATTGGCAGGCAGTATCAAAATCTAGTAAAGGAAAAACCACATCAGCTAGTGAATCAGAGCACTTACCTCGTGAAAGACTTTTGGAACAAATTTTCAGGGACGTTTTTTCAGAGGAGGAGCCATTGATTATCGTTGTCGAACCGTTAACACTAGCAAGAACTGTTGGGTTAGAGCCAGTTGAAGGCATATTAAAACAAGAAACCACAGTAAATGCGGTCGTACACACAAGAGGGATTTACTGCACAGTATGACGCAAAAGGGTGACCGTAGAAAACACAAAACCCTAGCATAGCTCATACGCCACTTCTCAAACTTCCCATTTTCTAAGTTTTTGACCAAGAACCTAACCTAAAATACTACCCTAGGGGCCTTAGGGGCTTATCAAAAATGAGCCTTGCCTACATTATACATGCAAAGACCACATAGTTCAATTGACTTGACTTATTGATGATGAGATGTGAACACTTGATGGATTTCCAATTTATTATGATGGACTCCTAAAGGACTGACCTAGGGTGTCTCAGGGGCACATCAGCAATGGCCTTGCCTACGTTCAAGATCAAAGACTCGTAGTTCGACAAGGTATTATTTTTGGATTTTCAATGTTTTAACCTTTTTAGGGATTTTGATGTGTTTTGGATGTTTTGGATTTTGACTTTACAATTTTATGAATATTTTTGGATTTTAGTTGTATAAGAATTTGGATGTTTTTGGATTTTTGGCTATACAATATTTTGCAAGTGTTTTTGGATTTTCTTATGAGCGTTTTATGAATGTTTTTAAGATTTTTGATGAGATTTCCAATAACCTCAAGATATACAAGAACCCGATCTGATCCAAGATGAATTTCCCCTAGCATGACATAATAGACTACCTCAGTATAGGTAGGACAAACTGACCTTCAAAATATGCCAAGTAGTATTAATGGGGATACGATACTTCACAATATCAAGCTACGAGACAGACACAAATAGGTGATGGAATAAATATGATGAATGATGTGATAGACGAATGTGATGCAAAGAATGATAGGATAAAGAGTCAAAGAATAGATGGAAGTGCTTTATTTATGCAAGGTGCCTGTCTGCCAGGTTTTTGCCAAAGTACTTTCCCAAAGCACCAATGAAGTGGTTTTCACTAGAGGATGATTTTTTTCTATTTTCAATCCTTTTAATTTTTTTTTTGGATTTTGATCATTTTTTTATTTTTTTGTATTTTTCAGATTTACACCCTTCAATACTAGGCATAAGACTTTTTAACATGCAAACTATTGGTTGGTTCTTGCAAGGGTTCACCTTCAGGCATTGACAATTGATATGCTCCTGAACCATAGCTTGATGTGATGACAAAGGGACCCAATCAATTAGGCTCAAACTTTCCTTTACTATCCTGATCTGGAAGATTTTTTTTATTTTGCTTTAGGACAAGATCCCCTACCTAGAAAGACCAACACTTGATCTTCTTATTATAGCTTTGTTTCAGTTGGTTTTGATATACTTGCAAGTGATTAAGGGCATCAAGATGATGCTCATCCAAGAATTCTATCTCATTTACATGAGATACTTTGTATTCTTCATCAGCGATTAGGTTCTATAGTGACACTTGTTGTGAGGGAAGCTCAACCTCAATAGGCAAGATAGCTTCTGATCCATAGACCAACTAGAACGGGGTTGCACATGTAGGCATGTAGATACTAGTTCAATAGGCCCATATGGTGGGATTTAACTGCATATGCCAGTGATAGCCAGCTTCATTGACCATTTTCTTTAGGATTTTTAGAATGGTCTTGTTTGTAGCCTCAGCTTGACCATTACCCAGGGGGTAATACGAGGTAGAGAAACAATGATGGATGTCGTATATTTGACATAGCTCTTTCACATCTTAATTTTTTAAGGGTGTTTTGTTGTCTAAGATAAGGGATTGTGGAACACCATAATGGTAGATAAGGTAATTTAGGATAAATTTGGAAAAAAAATCCATGTTATGTAGGTCATAGGAATGGCTTCAACCCATTTGGTAGAGTATTCAGTCACCATTATAATGAACTTATGGCCATTAGATGAGGTTGGAGTAATTTTTCCTATGAGGTCTAGCCCCCGCTATGAGAAAGGCCAAGGTGTGACCATTGGTTGTAACTTTTAAGCTGGAGCATGAATAAGATCTCCATGTTATTGACATTGGACACACTTTTGTACATATTGATGGGATTCTTTTTCCATAGTTGGCTAGTAGTACCCCATCCTCAATAGTTTCTTAGCTAAAGTCATACCACTAGAATAGGAACCACATATACCATTGTGTACTTCTGTTAAGGTGGTTAAGGCTTCTTCTTAGTTAAGACATCATAGTAATGTCCCCTTGATGCTTCTGTGGTAAAGGGTATCACCTAGGATCACAAATCAGGATGCCTTTTTAACAAAGGCCTTTTAAGGTTGGAGGTTATATTAGATGGGAGGGTTCCTCTGCTAAGGTAGATGAATATATCATGATACCATGGGGAACCAAGACCAACAATGACACATGCAAATTCAGATTCAGGAATATTAAAAATTGGTATGAGAAGTTGTTCTACCAAGAATTTGCATTGAAGGACATTATGTTGCATATCTAACAATGATCCAATTGTTTCCATGGCATCTGTTGCTCGATTGTTCATGCAAAGAATCTGCTCAAAATTTATATCAATGAAAAGGTCCTTAAGACTTTCTACCATCTTGTAAGGAGTAAGCTTATCATCCTTAGTTTGGTAGTCATCATTGACTTGGTTGATAACTATGAACCTAGATCCTATACCTGCAAGAGCACAAGAAACAAACAACGAATTAGATCGAATGGAAGTTAGAATATAGATTCCTCAAGAAATTAATTTAAATTGCAAAAGGGAAAGGAAATGAGATGAAGAACACAAGAAGCTTAAAACATATCAAATCCTATTCTAATGCAAAGAAAACTCTTAATCTCTTGAGGGAATTGGTGCCAATTTGATGTGAAAATTGGCCCTTTCCCAACTCCAATGATGCAATGTTGATTTGGTGATGAAGATTGACCCACTTTGATGAAGATTGATGAATGCTCCAAGATAAAACCTACATAACCTAGCTGTAAACTCAATGATATGGATGAATATTGCTAAATATTTGAGTATAGTAAGTTTACTCAAGTTGTGTCTGATCAAATGAGAAATGAAGCCTCTTATTTAAAGAATGTCAATTTGAGGAAACGTCCAAAATAGAGCAATGTGGGACTAAGAATCAACCAATGAAAAGATGCCACTTGTCATCATGTGAATGGATGGAGGATGTGCAAGTTTTGAAGAATGTGTCAATAAATACATATATTTGAATTGTGAAATTGTTGAAATGATATGTAAGAGGGAAAGAAGGTGCATTGAATGCCACTTGGCTCAAGGCAAAAGGACTTTCTAGGTGGAGTAAATGCCTTGTTGGAAGGACAAAGTCCACTTGGATTTTGAATTCAAATTTGAGGAATATTCCTTTATTATGCCTTTTGAGAGAAAATAGAGATTTAATAAATGAATTAAATCTATTTTCTTGTGCAAGTTGCAAAAGCAAGAGGATGGGACATGAGAAGAGATTAAATTAATCAAGGTTAATTAATTTAATAAGAGGTTAGAATGATGTGACATATTGATTTAGATTTGTAGATTGATTTAAATCAAAATATGAGAAGCATACGATTTCAAGGTTAAAAAAAGATTTTTGTTTTATTTAACCAAGGAGATGAAGTTAGATTAAATTAAATAAGGTTTTAATTTATTTAATTTAATGGATGGAATTAGGAGATTTAATAAAATAAAATTGATTATTTAATGAAATGGGGATAATTAGATCGACTGATTGATTTAATTAATAAAATAAGAAAAATATGGACTTAGATAAATGATTTATGGACTAAGAAAGGAACATTTCGTGAATCTCTAACTCAAACAAGGTATTCATTAAATGGCTAGACTCATGGATGAACTGAGGATGAAGGATGTTAGTGGTCGGACTGTATACCGTCAATCAAGTGATATATTTTACTTGGCTCCATACAACCAATCCATAATCCCATAGAATTCCAACCCTTGTATCCGCCATTGAACTGCTATCTTAGACTCCTCAAGGATTAGGCTTCATAATTTACATTACAGTAAGGAAATGAGCACGGCGAAATCACCTGAGGCATAAAAGAAACTCACCCTGATCCATGTTGGGTAAATGATCCATCAAAGTACATTTTCCATTGATCGGTTGTATTGAAAACGAACACTAATTCATCAAGTAATTTAGATATCAGAGGGTTCTTTGCATAGATAGGTGCTTCTTCCAGTTGATTCATAATTACTTGTCCTTTGATTGCATTGCACTCCACATACTCTATGTCAAACTCAGTCAAGATCATTACCCATTTGGCCATTCGCCCCGTGAGAGTTGCTTTGGATAACAGGTATTTCAATGGGTCAATCTTTACAATAAGCTTGATTTGATGCGACCACATGTAGATTCTAAACTTTTTTGAAGCAAAAACCACTACTAAGCATGCTTTCTCAATGGATGAATAGTTCATTTCATATCCCACCAAGGTCTTGATGATGTAATAGATGGCTCTTTCCTTTCCATTTTTATCATGTTGTGCTAGAAGAGAACCTAGTGCTCCTGATGTTGCTGAGATATACAGGATTAATGGTTTGTTTGGTATTAGTGGGATGAGCACTGGAGGTGTCAATAGGTAGTCCTTGATCTGCTAGAAAGCTTTATCACACTTCTCATCCCACTTATAAGTTATTCCTTTATGTAGAAGATGTGAGAAAGGATTGATCTTATCTAATAGTTGTGCTATGAACCTTCAGATGGATTGCAACCTTCCTTGTAACCCTCTCATCTGCTTCAATGTTTGTGGTGGTTCCATGTCTAGGATAACTTTCACTTTCCCTGGATCAATTTCTATCCCTCTTTGTCATACAATGTAGCCAAGAATCTTCCCTAATGTAACCCCAAAGACACTTTTTTAGATTTAGTTGTGCCTTATACTCTTCGAGCCTATCCAAGATGGGTCCCAATACCTCTATGTGCTCACTCCTTTTCTTTAATTTTGCCAAGATATCATCCACATAGTCTTTGACTATTTTGTGGATCAGGTCATGAAAGATGAGGGTCATTTCTCTTTGATAGGTTGCTCCTGCATTCTTCAGCCCAAATGGCATCATGTTCCCCATGGACAAGTGAATGTAGTTTTGTGTTGATCCTCCTTGGCGATCATGATTTGATTATAGCCTGAAAAACCATCCATGAGTGATAGCATTTCATGCCCAGTTGTTAGATCCATGATGATGTCAATGTTAGGCAAAGGGAAATCATCCTTTCGGCATGCCTTGTTTAAATCTTTGAAATCCATGCATATTCTGATGCTCGAGTGGGTTTGGAGACTGGTACAAGGTTTGAAACCCACTCAGGAAAATCTATCAGTCAAATGAATCCAATGCCAAGAAGCTTTTGTAACTCGAGTTTCACCAAGAGTACTATTTGAGGGTGCATCTTTCTCAATTTTTGCTTCACTGGTTTGGCTTCAAGATAGACTGCTAAGTGATGCACAACCACTTCTGGATCGAGCCTTGACATATCTGTGTATGACTATGCAAAGTTGGCTCTTCGCTTTTCTAGGAATGTTGTTAGGTTCTTTTGTTCTTCATCCAACAAGGATTCAACATAGAAAGTGATCTTGGGTGCTTCTTTTGTTCTCACATTGCTTGTAGTGGCCTTTTATGCTAGAACTGCTGACTTCTCTGGATGTATTGCACTAAGGGGGAGATTGAATCCCTCATCATTAGGTTCCTAAGAGAGGTTTTCACCCTTGGATGCATCCTTTCTTTTTACTATTTTAGGATCAAAAAGTGTCATGGTGTGGGTTTCACTTAAAGATATGCATGTTAGTTGCATGTTGTCTATTTTGCAACTGAAGGATTCAATTGTCTCCCTATAGTACACCCCGGTGTCTAGCTCTATATCAAAACCAACTTTTTTGATCTTCCCATGGTAATTTTTCATGTTATCCCATGAATTCTAAGATCACTTCATCATTTTTGAATAAATCTAGAATTGATGGTCCTTGTTGGTCCCGTTCAATGAGTTGTGAGTATACTAGGCTTATTTTAGTTGGTTGATCGTTTGGGGCGAAGGATGTTGTGGATATAATGAAGAGAGTTATTCTCAAATAGGTTAGCAACATCAAGAGGGATGCCATCTAGGGTAGTATCACATGATGTTGGTAACCAAGAGGAAGCCTCAACCCGTTTAGCGGAAGTACCTTTGCCAATAAGGGTAACCTTGCTTGTGGTACAACCTAGGCCAAGATTATTTGGACATCTCTCAGGAATAATAAGTTCTAGCAAACCATTATCATTTTTTCCTATTTTCTCATTCTTTTTGTACCCCCATCCCTTCATTAACTGCAAGCCTTTATTGTCATCTTACATAGGAAGAGCAAGGATGGGTCATTCATCTTGATATAGCAATTTAGAGACATCTTCCTTGTTCAAATCCCCCCACTTGGTGAAGGTAGTAGCTGTTATCTTTATTATTTCAGCGACTTTGGTGCTAGGTGTGGGTTTCCCATGAGATTTGGGAGAAAGAGGTAGCTCCCCCAACACAAAAGTATCCTTCATTAATTTATAGTTTCCACAACCATCATCTTGGATCACTGCTTTGATATTGAGAATGTTCTGCACAATGGGTTTTTTTGTTTCTAAGGTAAATGCAAGGGATGATGGGTCAACAAATGAGGAAGATGGTGTAGGCCATTCATCATTTTTGGGTACCTGGGGAATCTTATATAAATTTTCCTCAAGATTCTTGCAGTAGTAAAAAGGCTTGGGATCTCCATGGATGGTAACCTCTTTGTCCTCAAAAGGAAACTTTACACATTGGCGATAGATCAAAGCTACAGCTTTTAAGGCATGGATATAGGGTTGGCCAAGCATGATGTTTTACGGGAGATCAAGGTCTAACACTTGTCATGTAGTCTCTGCAATTACGGGTCCTACTTGGATGGGTAATGCGATGATCCCTTGTGATACCTACTGTTAATTGTCATATGCTCTGATGGTGGTACTATTTGCTTTCTCAATAGAATCTTCTGAATAACCCAAGTTCATGATCAATTGAAGGGTGCAGATGTGCAAACCAACACCTCCATCCACTAAGACTTTTTTAACCTTGTTCTTATGAATAATGACTTCAAGGTGCAAAGCATAGTTATGGGATGGTTGCGATGACAGGTCTTGTTCCAAAAAGGTGAGAAGATGATTAGTGATATTCCCTACTATAGCTTGAAACTGCTCTATATCAATATCCTCAGGGATGAATGTTGGATATAAAGGTTTCTCTAAGATTTCCCTATGTGTGGGTGATAGCCTCAATAGTTCCAAGATAAAAATCTGTGTGGGGGTCTTCTTAAGTTGATCTAGGAGGGTGTACTTGCTAGGGTTTAATGTTGGCAAAGTAGGTTGTTCCCTATATTGAGATCAGAATCCTTGGATGGTGACCTTGCCACGTCGCGTGGTGACTCCACACTCCACACTAGGCCCTTTGATGGTGATGATGGTGATGACACTACCACAAGAAGTGACTACATTGGAATACGTATGTTACACGTTTGTGTAATCCTTAGCTTTTCCAGTGTTGTTTCCTTTGCTATGATCTGCATAGGTTATTGTATATCTTGAGATCTTGATTATCGATTGGAACCTCAATAGATATGACTCCATTTTCAATAAGATCTTGGATAACATTTGTGAGTCTCATGAAATTCGATGTTTTGTGTCCTTTGATTTTATGAAAGTCACAAAGATCTTTTTCATTGTACCAAGGCAGTCTCTCCTATGGTTCTTGGTAGTTTTCAAAATTAGGGAGCGTTATAAGGTTTGACTCTACCAATTTCCTCATGATGGTTTCAATGGGTTTCAACAACTATGTGTACTTACGTTTTGGGTAGTTCTTCTTGCTGGGGGTTCGTTGTTGTTGTGTTTCAATGTTATTGAATTGATTATTTTATGATGGTGTTGTTTGTTGCACAGTTGGTTGAGCATTAGCTATTTGATTGTTGTTTGGCCTAGGAGCACTTAGGACCACCTTAGCATCTACCATGCCATCATTCATTACATTCTTGTTCTTAGCCCAAATATGAGGCTTGTCATTTGAGCTAGTGGATGGGCGGTTGTCTTTGTAGGTTTGAGTATTTCCCCTGTGAGATTAGAGCTCTCTCAATATTAAGGGATCTAGAGACAAGCTTCTCCACTGGTAAGAGGTATTACTAATCAGATCTTTAAGGGAAGGATAGGATCTAGATCTAGATTTTGCTATGATAATCATGCACCTATTCATCAGATCGTGGGCCATCGGTTTCTTTACTAGCTCTTTGTCTCCTACCCATTGCAGCATCTACAAAGCATCTCCTTTGTTTGTTTTAGTTTGAGGTACAACCCTCCAGCTTACATCCATGTCAAGGATTAAAGTGAGAAACAGCATCTATGAATTTATCAATGATTTCCTAGAAGGTTTTGATACTTGGAGGCAACTAAGAAAACAAGTTGATGGTTGTGCCTATTAAGCTTCTTAGAAAGTGGCACATCAAATAAGACTCATTGTAGGCAACCTCCATACACGTGACGTTAAACTCTTTGACATAGTCCACAGGACTTCCTCTCCCTTTGCATTTATCAAATTTTGGGACTTCAAAACTGGGAGGGAATGGGACCATTATGAAGTTTCGATTGAATGGATATGGGCATAGGTTCTATGTATGGGGCTTCTTCATTGTTCCCATCCACATATCCTACATTTCTTGTGTTAACGCCTTAAGTTGTGATGCAATATCATCTTGTGGGTTTGGTGGGGGAACATATTGTGGAAAGGTGGATAGATTGTATGTGGGATTCTGATAGGATGAGGTGTTGTATGGTGTGTATGGTGGTGTGGGATATTGTGAGGGTGAGTGTAGTGGAGGTGTATATGTTCCTAATGTGTTCATATTGATGATGTTTTGTTGAGGGTTATAGTAGGAACCTTGTTTTTGTTGTTATTGTTGGGCATACTACTGAGCTAGTAAGTCTTGTTGTTGTGCTTGATATTGTTTCTATGTTTCTTGGTGGGCTTGATGTTGTTGTTGGGCTTTTTGTTGTTATTCTGCTACTAAGGTTGCTTGTTGTTGTTGCTATTATTTTTGTATTGCTAGGGCTACTTGTTGTTGTTATTGTTGTTGTGCTGCTAGGGCTGCTTGCTATTGTTGTTGTTGTTTTTGTGCTACTAGGGCTACGTGATGTTGTTGTTGTTGTATGACTTATTAATAAGCCTTTTGTGCTTACTGTAAAGCTAATGCATGTACTTGCAATGTAGGATTGGTTGGCTATTGGCAGATTTGCGATGGGTTGATGTTTTGTGCGGGTTGTGGGTTGTCGATGAGAGGTTGGGCGTTCCCTTGGTTTAACATTCCTTGCAAGATGGTGGATTGGGTTGGATGAATGTATGTTTGAGGTCCTATTTTATTTTTCATGATGAGGTGGACCGTGGGGAAATATGATGATGGTGCCATGTTAGGTATTGTGATCGTAATGGCATATTAGGACCTTGAGTCCATTGATTGAAAGGATTCCCTTGACCCATGTTTTGAGAATTTTTTTGTGTTTGGGATGTGGTCAAGGTATTACCTTGGTTGATGGGGTTTGTGACCAAGGGGCTATTTTGAGTTGGGTTGGTGATGGACAGGATGGATGTGTTTTGGGAAATTAATGGGATGGATGAACTCATTGGAGGATTTGATAAAGATGTCCCATATTGCGTTGAAGATTGATTTTGCATAAGGGGATTAACTTTCCATTTTGGTTCCATTTGAGACAATTGGTCTATACTTCCTTGCGTGATGTTGGGCACACTTGTGGTGCTTGTGGGGATGGATGAAGAGGGGTACCCTCAATATGTTGAGGTAGTTGTGGATTCATGAAGTGTAAGTGGTTTATTTTGATGCCAGGGGTGTTCAAGAATGATATGAGCACCAAAGGTTGGTGTCCAAGTGGTGGTTTGAGAAGGATTTCTGTTGAGGGTACCCACAAGTGTGTTTCTTTTGAATGGAATAGTATGGCCAAAGTCCTTAGCAAGACTAGTTGCAAGACTAGGAGTTGGTGTGTAACTTAGCCCTAGTGATGGAGTTGTTTGGATAGTGGATGAAGTCAAGCCTTGTGTCAATGATTTTGCAACAAAAGATGGGGAAATTGGAGCTAATTTTTCTAAGGCGTGATGTTCTTGTTTATACTCCATGATTTCTTCCTTAGTAAGTACAAATGGGTTGTTCATAACATTTTCTATCTCGTATGGCCTTGATAGAGATGAGGGTTGTTGTGATGGGGTAACTTGACTTCTTGGATCAAATTATTGAGGATTGGGATCACTTGAGGTGAATGTGACTTTGGTTTTCTCCATGATTCTCTTGTGTTGTGATCTTGTCTTTACCATAAATTTTGAGTCACCTATGGGAGAGTTGTGTTGAGAATTGTAATGTTTAAACTCTCTAGTTGACTCAAATCTAGGTAAAAGGGATGCTCTCAGTCGTTTTGGAGTAATGATGATAATGGGAGATGAAATGGTGAATGATGTGGGGAGTGATCTTTGAAAATGCTTTGGGACAACACTTTTGACTTAAGTTTGATTGTTTGATATTTGTATAAAGGATGTTAATGAACTTGAGAATCTTTAGGGTAGACTTGTGACCTTCAAGATAAACTAGTCCAAAGATGATAACTAGCTTAACTAGGTGCATGGAAAATGATTAATTTCACATACAAAGTAGCTAAGTTAGGGATTGGTGTTGATAGATGTCTAAGTCCAAATTTTTGATGTGTTCAAATTTTTTTCCAAAGCTTGGTAAAGTGAAGTTTGGATTTTGATAAGGGATGGATAAAATGTTTGACCCAATGTTGACCTAGAGTGAACCTTTTTGTTTTACAAGACCAAGGTAGTGAGAAAGATGCTTGACCATAGAAGTAACTAAATCCAAAAGACCAATGTTGACTTAAATGAGGGGTTCATATTGAGCATACATGTTTGGATCATTCATTGAAACACACCTATAAAAAATTCCTTACCAAAATGTTCCTGTTGTGATGAAGATTCACAAGATGTTTCTTGATGGACTTTTGACTATGACGTCTAAGTTTGAAGTGTCAACATGTAGACCTTCTCTTGTGGATTTTGATTTTGTGAGAGATCATTTAGAGAAGCACAAGATATTGGAAATGAGGATATTTATTGCCACGCATGAGGTGATAATATGGGCCTTCCAGCCATAATATCAGCTTGTTCCTCTTGTTTGTTTAAGATGTATGCTATGTTTCTCCACTAGATTGGTGTTTCCTTTGTTTCAAAAGTGAAGCTTCTCAAACTACTAATTATATCTGTTTGTTCTCCCTCAATTAGTTTAAAATTTGGTTGAATTATAGTGGGTGTAAGGTTAGGTTGTTCAACTGGAGCGATCAAATGCCAAATGGTCATGTGGGGTTCAATTTGTCAATTTATCTTGCTTAAATGAGTTTCTTTTTACCACAACCACTTTGTCTTGCTTAAGTTTCAAACTAAATGTCTATGTCAAAAACATCATTCATTTCACAAAGTTCATTTTGTGAAAAGGATGAAGTTAAGGGCATAGTTACCTAGGTTTACTTTGGGAAGTATGGATTGAGATGTAAACCAAAATATTTAGAAGTCTCTAAGAATAAATCCTTAAGAAAAGCATCAATATCAAGGTTTTTTTAAATGGTATCCATACTTAGAATAAAGGGTTTGAAATTTTTGAAGACTTGTTAATGTTTGTTTGAAATTTTTTTGGAACCAAGCAAGTGTTAAACTGACTCAAAAGCATGAACAATCCTAAGTAGGTGTGTATTTCTTAGTAGGCTTACCATCATCCCCTAAGAGATGATTAATTCGTGAAGATGAAATGGACAAATAGGCTATGCCAAGGAAATGTAACATCTTGACACACCAAGCAAAGGAGTCCCTTCCCCATTTCCTTTATTGCCTCAATAAAAAACCAGACATGGTAAGTAACTTCTTGGAACGGTGTTATTCCAATGCACTACTTCAAAATACACTTCAGAGGAAATGGAAAGCCACTAATAACAAGGTTCATAATTTGGACTTTTAGGGTAAAATAGTGCTATACATGCAATGAATTTTCTCAATTAAGAGGCCTTCCAACCCTTAGAAACATCTAAGGGATTTGACTTATCACACGAATACTAGAGGAGATGATTGTCGGTATAGTGTAACTACACTAGCTGGTTAATGACTTTTGTCACACCAATTATTTCTATAACGAACCGAAATGAAAGCATTGCTTGGGTCATTCCCTCTTACAAGTTGGGTGGCATGCCCTCTAAAGGTAGCACATGTTTGAAGCATAAAATTATTTTCTTCACCCAAGATTGCCAATAGGTGCAAGAGGAGAGGATAAGCTCTTCGAAGAAGAAAAGGTATACTTGCATGTTCTCTTCACCCAAGATCGTACAAAGCACAAGGGGATTGGATATGCACAACAAGCATACTTAAGCAATTCAGACACATGTTCATTTTAATCCATCATAACAAAATGAGTTCATTTTAAGCACCAATTTGAAGTGTTGGGATTGTATTGTTCAATTTCAAAACAAGCATAATGATGTGAGTGTTCAGTTTTAACCAATTTGAACATTCATTTTAAAGCCCAAAAAGAAATCTAGTTTGGTCCTAAAATGTGAAATAAAGCATCATAAATGGGATAATTGCCCCATAAGTGTCGAAACAATTGTTACAATTATAAAATGAAATGGTGATATGCTCCTTCACTTCAAATTTCACTATCCAAACCTGCAAAACTAGTTAGCCTAAAAAACCAATAGCTAAAAGTTAGTGACATGTTAAAGAGAAAATAAAATAAAAAAATTTAAAGCACGATGCTAAAATTCAATCGTTGTTTTTTATTACTAGTAAAAAGTTTCAATGTTTATGATGGCATCACCATAATTCAAAAAGGTGTCTCTCTTGTGAGAAAAATAATCACTTTGTGGTAAAACAAAGACAATGATAGCATCGCTATTTAGGTAGCATCACTGTTTATAAATCTTCGATACCTGCAAAAAGTATTAGCGTTGCAATTATTAATAGGCGTTGGTGATTTAATTAAGCATTAATGTATCTGCTAGAATGGGAATTGCTATATGGCAACATCTGACAAAAGCCTCATTGTAGTCTCCAAAAGTGTTGCTATATCTCCAAAATTGGAAAAACAGAATTCAAGAGAAAAATTCATTAAATTTGATCAATAAATCCCTCCTTCCAGTGCCAAAATGTGACTAATGACTTAGTATGGGCCAACTACACTTGATCCATGAGGATTCAAAGTATAATCAAGCCACTAAACATCAGTCCAATAAGATCATTTAATAAAAGCTAAACTAGGAATCCATTAAAACTAACATATTAAAATACGAAAGCTTCATAAAACACCTATTATAATCCATTGAAATTTATCCTATTGGGGGAGTGGTGTCTCATTGATGTGGAATGACAACACTTTCCCAATCCTATGGATAAATGAGCTTGTTTTGATCGATTCTTGACTAAACCGATGAGAGATGTGTATGAAAACATGATTAAAAAGCTAAGTTAGCATGATGATAGTTATTTTAACATGATCTATGATAAGATGATCTATATGGGTGTATGCAAAGCTATTCTAAATGAAGTTTAAGCTCAAAATATTAAAACCCTAATTACAAAATATACTGAATGGATGCATCTATGTTACCATGGAAGCCATTAATGGAAGCTAAGCTAATATGATGCAAGAAATTAACCTAAAATTCCTTTTAAAACATGAAATATGAGTGCAAGATGATAGTGATTTTAACAGCATGAGTTTACTATTAAAAGATGGATCTCTATTCAATAGATGCAAGCTCTATTTATAGAATAGGAAAAATGAAATTGATGGTCAAGATCAAAAGGATCAATCAACGGTCAGAAAAGAAGGAGGATGGAGGCATGGATCATGGATTCCCATCAAGGGTTAAGAATGCAATTTGATATTTAATCAAGGACTTACACTCATCCAAACAAACACACTTCCAAAACTTGCACAAGAAGCTTTGTTGAAAGTTTGTTATGAAAAGGAATATTCTCTTTTTCAAATGAGTGAAGAAAGAGAATATTCTCATGGGTGAGGAAAATTAGATATTTAATTAATTAAAACCAAATTAAATTGTGCAAAAGAGAAGGAATGTTCCCTTTTGAGGAATGTGTAAAGGAGGAATATTCCCAAGAAATATTCTTTTGCAAGTGGAAGGATTAGATTTAATTAGTAATTTGATAAACAAATAAAGTTTTAATTATGCAAATTAGCGGAATTAGGATATTCATTAAATAATTTATTTATTTAATGAAAAGGGAGAGTGATATGATATTTAATTAAATAACTTAGGGTTATTTAATCAAATAAGAGGACTTAGGGATTTAAATTAGACAAGTTGATTTATCCAATTTAACAAGATGAAGGGTTAGTATGAAAGGGGGTGAATTAACCTGATTAGGCTAATTAGATTAATAGATGAAAATGATGCAATTAATTAAATAGCTAAGCTAATTTAATCAATTAAAGAAAAAGAGGATGGATTTTAAAACGAAACAATGTTAGTATATATGATTCAAGTGTGTGTATCATTCATGATACTTTTAAGTGTCTACAATATGTATATGTATGTATGTATATATATACATATATATATATATATATATTTATATATGTATATATATGTATATATGTACATATATATATACATATATACGTACATATACATATGTATGTATATGTATATGTACATATATACGTATATATGTACATATGTATACAATATATACATATATTCCCGTATATGTACGTAATACATGCGGTAATAATAATGTGAGTATATACGATATGTCAATGCATGTATTATGCTATGCATTAATATCACGATGCATGCATTATAATAACGTATATAATATTTATATATCTGGTATCATTTTAATATGTTATATATAATATTACATATATGCGATATGTGCAATAATAATAATACATATACATATGTATGTATAATGTATGTATCTTTGATGTAATAATATATCGTTATGTATAGATACATATACATATATACATATATATGTACATATACATATATATGTATATGCGATATGCTCTATGCAATATACATACATATGTATATATGCATATCTTATAATGTATGTATATATCATTATGTATATATGTATATCTTTGATATATATTTTTTTTTGTATTTTATATATGTGCAAAATCTATCATATATGTGTACATATATGTCTATATATATAATATTTTTTGTGTACATGTATTGTATATCTCTTTTGTACAACTAATAATATTACATATATATCACAGCTTTTATATGTAATATTTGTATGTAATAATAATATGTATAATATATCTTTGGAGTAATATGTATTAAATTAATAATAATACTATATATATATCTTTGTTAATAATATCTTGAATGCAATATGTGTATGAAATACATGTGAAT
Organism: Sequoia sempervirens; assembly: GCA_007258455.2. Lineage (NCBI taxonomy): Eukaryota > Viridiplantae > Streptophyta > Pinopsida > Cupressales > Cupressaceae > Sequoia > Sequoia sempervirens. Next base: position 986,093,159 of record VDFB02271358.1, read on the forward strand.
TATGTCAATATTTTATTATGTCTTTATCTTCCTCTCCTCTCTCTCTCCATATTTACTCTCTGTCTCTCTCTCCTCTCTCTCTCCCCTTCCATATATATATATCTGATCTTTCATCTGTCTTTTAATATTTATGTCTTGAAATACTCTCTACTATATATATATATATATATATTACATATATGATACATATATATATGTATGTATGTATAAATATACATACATGCAGTCTTGTATATATATATACATATATATATATACATATATATATACGTGTATATATAAATATATGTACGTATTTAGGTGCGTATATATATATGTACATATATACGTACATATATATATGTATGTATGTATGTATATATATCTATATGAACATATATGTGTATATATATATTCCTAAAAAGAACAACATATTAAAACTAACATAGTTATTTAGTTATTCCAATTAGCAATATATATATATATATACACCAACCATGCACTTCTAAGAATCTGTTGTAGTTACAGTCAATGTGATTTCATTTATATTCTATATGCCTTGGAATGTCAATTACTTGTATGCACTAAAATTGTGTTGATGCATTTATATTCCATACAGTGTGATTGTTACACCTAATCTATTGTAACTGATTTCACTTCCATTCTTAATGCCTATTGTTTATGGAAGTCAATGCACTCATATTCCATACATTGTGATTGTTACACCTAATCTACTCTAAGAGATTACACTTCAATTCTTAATTTACTATTTATGATTTCAATGTATTTCAGTTTTAAAGAATCTGATTGTTACACCTTATCTGCTTTAAGTCATTTCACTTCAATTCTTAAATCAAACTAATACTAGCAATTGCATTACAAATTGTCAACATGCACATTAAAGAAAAACAAACTATTCATGCATCACTGTGACTTCAATGGTGTTCATTGATTATTTTTATCATTCGTTCAAAAAAAAATTGTAATAACTATTGTAGACACCTAAAAATGGTCTAGAGAATCTAATTAATTAAATATGATTTATTTGATTAATTAATCCTAATTTCATCTACTTAGTAAATAAATATAAATATTTATTTATATTAAGTTCACTATTAATTCTTCTATCTCATCACATTTCTTCTTAAATTAAATAAAGATATCCTAAAAATCTTTAATTTAATTGTCATATTCCTTCTATTTTAATTTAATAAACAACTTCTATAGTTTGTTTTATTTAATTATTTATCTCTCTTTTTGCTAATTTAAATAAACCAAAAATATTTAAATAAAAGCATAAATCAAATCCCTCTATTCACTCACCAATAAAATTAGATTTTCAAATCTAATTAATGCAACTGGCATTCACGGGAAAAGCCTCGGAGACAAACCTCCAGGCAATCCTCTCAATCTTTTGCCTCAAATCTTTCCTCTCATCTTGCCTGGTGTTTTCATGGGGAGGAACAATCCTCCATGATCAGCTCCACCTTCTCATCTTATACCATTCAAAATCTCCGGATTTAATCTCAGCCTTTGTTGTGTTACCCCTGTGCAAAACTGTTGCCGGAAATCTATATATACAGCCTTCTGAAGCATGAAAATAACCCGAGAATTATCATCTTTTATGCAAACTTACTCTACAGGAATTAGTACTCAAACAACCAAGCAATCATTTAGATTAGCATTTTAGTATCATCATAGCATCATGGCATCAGTAAATTTCATATCACGACAGCATCATAGTTTCTTTTTATTGTACCTTTCATCCATTGGACTTCATTTACAGTAGCATCATATCATCTAGAAATCATTAGCAATCATCACATCATTGCATTTAGCATCCATTTCGTTCTCTAGATAGGCATTTTAAACAGTTATGGTGCTTACAAATCTGAGAGCCTCTGTAGCTTGATAAATCTTTGGAGATAGGAGACAATGAGACGCTTTCAAGCTTTTCTCTGTTTTAAATTAGTTTAATTCATGTTTAATCTTGATATAATGTTTCATTAAGAGGTGTATTTAATTGTATTTAGTTTATAATTTCCACACTTACATTTTGGCGCCCACCGTGGGGCCGTACCCCATGTTTTTAACAAGTTTTTCTGGAAAGTTTTCATACAAGAATCTAGCATAATCTGTTTTAGCGCGATCGGAAGATTCTATAATGCTTCTGAGGAAAATTATAGCACTTTGAAGGACTATTGTAGCACTTTCGAGGAAAATTATAGTGCTTTGAAGGACTGTTCTAGCGCTTATGAGGAAAAGTGTAGCGCTTTGGAGGACTGTTTTAGCACTTCAATTCTATAATCCAACACAGGCTGACTATAACATCTAGCATCTGTTTAAGCGCATTTCTAAAATCCTAGAGCGGTTTGGCCTAATTCTATAACACTTTTGACACTTCTTTTAGCGCATCCAACAACACATAGTCAAAAAAAATCAAAAAAAATAGCTTTAGTTTAGCGCCGGGAATTCTATAAGCGACCTCGTTTTAGCATTTTGTGGAGTCAAATCGCCAAATGGTATATCTTAGTCGCCATAAGGATCTTCGAAACTTTATTTTGAAATGGGGTGGGAATTTCATAAGATATGCAATGAATGTGGAGTATTTCTCAATTTTTGAGGTTAAAATTTTTCAATTTTACATTTAAAGTGGAAATCACATTGTAGCTTGAATTCTAATTTTTAGGGTTTTATGTAATCATTCATCTAACCCTTATATCTTCTTATTTCTTGATGCATCTAGCATTTTGAAGGATTTATTGCGGGTTTAAAAGAATAACATGGAGCATTTGAGTGAAAAAATTGTTTGATATCCATTGTGTGGTGTTTTCAAACACTCATGGGAAAATAACCCATCATATGTTATTTTTCATTCATGCTTTAGGACCAACTAGCATTACTTTGGGCTTAAAATTAACCATCTACACAAGCTTTGTCAAAGTTGGTTAAAAATAACATTATAAACTCATTAGTTTTTGGATTTGGACTTAAAATGAATCAATCTAGGATAGACACTTCTTCAGTTGGTTTTAAAATGAATCAATCCTAGGATAATCACATTTTCAATTGGACTAAAATTTATCAATCTAGGGTAGTCACCAAACTTTTCAATGTGGATTTAAAATTTACACCATGTCTTTTTTGTGAAGCAACATCTTCACATAGATAGAAAATTGTAGTTTGGGCTCTAAAAATTGAACAACTTGATTTATGTGTTTGTGTGTTGATAGGCATATGCTCTCCCCTTAATTGGGTGATCCAAAAATCCAGAATCATCATTTTTATGCATTCTTCAAGTTTTATTACATCCTTTAGAAGGTCTAACGTAGTGGGAAAAAGTACTCACCCTACGGGAACAACCTAAGTGGGTTCAAACCAAAGCCAGGTTTTTCCACCCCACTATAAAATTTAAAGCAAATTTGGGGAAACCCACTTTTTTCAGAAGTGTGCAAGATAACCATCCCCAAAACCTTTGTTCTAAATGTTGGGAGGTATTTTGAGGGATTTTATCACTTGCCACTCCAAACGGAAACCCTTTCTAAGAACCATAGTGTAGTATCCAGCTAAGTCAGTAACCAGACATTGTAATACTCGCAGTGCAAGGGGAGGGAAGAATCTTCCCCCAAGACACTCACCATATAATTTCCAAGGAGCGTTTGCTCAGGGGATCGATAAATCTAACCTTGAGTATGCACCTAGAAAAGATAAAAACATAGGTGCCCTCTAGGGGGTGACACGGCTGTGTGAGTCAACGCAATTTTAAGCTGTGGGTTGTTGAGTAGAACGATGACCTTTTGACTATTAAGAGTAAGTCTATTTGAAGTTTATTTTTGTTATCAAACTAGTGAAAATAGGACCATGTGTGATTCTTTTGAACATACACTATATGTTTATATTACAACTCTTAAAAATAATTGTCTTCATTTGAGTGTTGTGTATTCCAAAATCATTAAAATCCAGATAGAGACCATCAAAAGAAAAACAATACAAAAGAGTCAAAACATAATCAAATAGTGAAATTTATGATTAGGGATTGGAAATACACAACGTTTGTCAAGAAATACCTCACAACAAGAGTCAAAAATCCAAAGAATAGGAAATTGAAACTCAAACCACCATGGCTGAAATAGATGAGGATCAATTAATGCTTTATCTCATCAAATGAAAAACCTTCAACAACAAATCTGGGACATACAAAGGGAAACAAACACAGAAAGATATCTGCTACCAGACATCTACCCATATCCTCTTGATAAAAAAATGAACATGAGACCTTCTTCACCAAAACCTACATCATCCAAGTTCAATATCGTTGAATTTTTGTAAAAGTTCAATAAGCCCAAATCTAAATCCTCAAACACAAATGATATTGAGCAATCTTGTCATGTCATGCATTTATCTCCATCCACCATAAGCCAAAATAAACCTCAAGATTATTTCACTCAAGTTAACAATTCCATCCAATCATCCTCTTCTATCATATGTTCAACATCCAATGATTTTTGTCAATCTCAATCCAAAGTATGCTAGCATAGACTCCCCTACACATCAAGATCAAAATATTCTTTCCGCTCCATCCAATGGTATCAAAATTCCACAAAATCTTCCAATCCTTGATCAAGACCACATTTCTCAAGAATCTTATGACGATCCCCTCCTTTCACTTTTCATCCAAATAATTCCCTTCCATCTCAAGAGACAAGTATCCTTCCAAGTTCTTCTTCCATGTCATCTAATCAATCCATACCATCTCATGATTTTATTGCATCACCAAAGCATGATAGTTCTTCCATCCTATCTAATTATGTCTTACCAACTGATGATCAAAACATGCTTTCTACAAAATCTCATGATTCCCTTCCTTGTCAAGACCAAGATATGCTTCCATTCATGGATACCCTTTCATCCCATGAAGATGATTATCCTTCTCATGATCAATATATGCCTTTCATACCACTTAATAATCCTTTTCCAAGTCAAGATCAAAACACCCCATCATCCCCATGTCAAGAGCCTATCACACTAGTTCAAGTTATCCATGAACCCCACACCTATAAATTGGGATCCTCCACCTTTATCCATTATGGTTTACTTCCAACACCTATCCTCTCATCCATATCATATCCTCCTCAAAATGGACTCGCATCTTGTTTCACCAAGTGGCCATATCCCATTGGTATGAGTGTGTCTAATTATGAATTACAAAGGAAAAAAGATTAAGGCCTTCATGAGCAGGTATCCTAGAACCCCTTCGGTTCAAAAGAAACCCATATCACCCGCGACGGTTATACACCCTAGGTATTCCTGTTCCATCAAACCACTACCATCTATGTTTGATTCTTCATCCCTAATCCATCAAACCTTCCCTCTATATAGGTCCATATCCTATTTCTCCAAGAACAACAAGGCACACATCTTGATGCCGCGCAAAATTCACCACATTAACTCATCCATAATACCTCCATGTTCACCTCCAATCACCTCCCATTGCTCTTGGAAGAAATTTTGGTGCCAAATATAAAAATCTTCTATATCAAAATCCACATGTATCAAAGGATCAACATGTCTCCTTGAAGAGACATGCAAAAATAAAAGAAAATTTGATCCAAAATCAAAAGAAAAATATAAAATGCCACAAAGGCCCATCAAAGCAAAAAGGCAATTTTCATAGACCACAAAGGTCCATAAATCAAAAAGAAATTTTTTAAAGGTCACAAAGGCCCACAAAGCAAAAATCAAAGTCAAAAGTCATGTGGATTCCTAAAATTCTTATAGAAGCAATAAAATCTAAATCGGCATCCAAATTTGCTAATCCAAAAGCTTCCTCAAATTTTCCATTTTATAACCTATCACCTTCCATATCCATTTCCCTCCACCACCTTCATTCCACCATCCACTGTCCATCCTTTCCTTCCTATCCATTGTTCATTCCCCATCCATTCCTTCCATTTTCGTCCATTCTTCCATCCATATCCATTCCTTGTGTTTAGTCTAATTCCATTCCATTTGTTGTTTCAATACCGTCCTTCCTCCACTCTCCCTCTGTCCTCCCTATCTTCCATATTCTCTTTCCTCTACACTTAGGGACAAGTTTCGTCCATCTGCTCATTCATGGTCATTATCCTTTCCTACTACATTCTTACATTTCCACCCTTTGAGTCTTCCACAGGGTTAAGGATCTTCTTGAACATCATATATCTTATCCTATTACACTTTATCCATATCTTTATACCCTTTGTCTTTCATCTTATCCATATTCCATCATTCTTACTAAATGCATCATTTCTTCCTTTCCTCGGTCTTTATGAGCAATAGGGGAAAAATACTTGGACCTTGTGTTTGTATCTTATCTAGTTGATCTTGATCATCACCATTCCTTATCTTTATCCTTGATTTATTCCATTCCATATCTCCTAACACTCAAAATCCATGTCATCATGTCCCTTTGCAACCTTGAATCTTATCATGCACATCATATTTGAGCCTAGCTACAAAACATTATCCGATCCTCATATCTTTTGTCAATCAATCATCAAAAATCATCAATCTTATCATACTTAGGGGAATCAGTGATCCTAAGTACTTATCATCATCATTCCTTATGGAATCAATCATTCCTAGAATCTTAATCAATCAACCATTATCATCTTTTGACAAGAGATATGTTGCTTGTGTGACATGTTTTGTAGTGAACCTTTCATTTTGATCTATCATTTATCCATGGTTGCATTAACCCTATTGTGGGGAATCTTGTTCCTTGAATTAGTCATATCATCTCATTTCATCTTAAATGTCCTAAAAAAAACAAAAAAAAAACAAAACAAACAAAACAAACAAACAAAAAAAATCTGAAAATCTGAAAAAGTGCAAGAAAACCTCATGTACATAACCTAGAAATATAGCTATGTCTCACCCTAGTTTGGGGGCAACATCTCAACCTCACCGGGGGCAATAAATCTTGCGCTTAACAAAATGGACAAACAATAGGAAGACAAACAAAATGACAACAAAAAGAGCGATTGAAACACAACCCAACATGAAACATCAATCACCATCAAAAACGCATCAAACATCCATATCACATTGGAAAATCCAAAAATAAGTCAAATAGGTCAATATCAAATATCCAAAAAAAAATGAGTCTATGTCAATCGAACTACGTGGTCTTGCGTGTATAACGTAGGCAAGGCTAATCTTTGATCAGCCCCCGAGGCCCCTAGGATAGGTCTTTAGGTTAGGTTTGATCCAAAATCTCGAAAACACAAAAAAATCATAAAATTAGGATGGATGATCTAATTTGAATAATGATTGAATACTATAAGAAAATGCAAGATATGTTGTACTATTGATCATTGTTATCATTTCTTTGGAGCAAATCAATGATGTATTAAACTAGAGAATTCAGGAAGAAGAAATGGTATTTTTCTTTGTCTGTTGTCTGTGAATTAATCATAATTACTGTTTGAATCATCGTGGGAAGTGCTCTACAAAGTATCATGGATGACATTCCAATTCACATGGGAAAGTGGTTAATTCTTGTCTGTTTTACACAAGAAATGCTCAGGTCATCTCGGTTTAATTATACCTCGATTCTTGTGTTCGCTTGCAATATCAAAAATCATGAAAGTAGTGCTCAGGTCATCATTGGTTTACATTATACCTTTGATGCTTGTACTCACTTTCAACATTTCAAAAGCTCTATGATGATACAAAGCACAAAGTACTGATAATATGCCAATCCTTGCATATGTAGATTTGCATGGTTAATTGATTGCATTCATATTATTTTTGCATCTACATAAAATAGATTTTCACATCGATGCATAGTATATGTCGGCTACTAGATCTTGGGAATCATGTCCCCGCGTCTTTGGGAAGAACTCTAAAATCCTCTATGCTCATAACATATTGCAAATCAACAATATTATCAATCAATCAAAATCAATCTGACCTATCAATCTATTAGGCTCGGATGATGCTTTTGATCCAAATTTAAGTGGCGACTATCATTGAACCTAAATGCTGAGGTCCATTAATCATCAACCTATCATTGATCCTAGCCTATCATGAGGTTCATCGAATAAAATATAATTATTCCTCACCTATCATGAGGGATGGTATCCTCAATCATCAAACCCTCGCCTATCATGAGACGAACATCATCTACTTGATAAGAATATTGAAATCCAATATTGAATCGAAGTGACTGATCAAAATCATCAAACACGGAGGCTTAATTTCCAAACCTCATTCGAGAGGCATTTTCTATATCATTATCGAGAATAAATTATTTCATCATCAAATCTACATCAAATCATCGGAAAATCATTAAAAAATTAGAATTAAAAAATCATCAATTTATCTCCCGAGGGGCATATATCCATCGATCACCTAAAAGGAAGCATGCGGGGCATTATGAAAAATTTCGTCAATAAAGCAACGATTTCAAAATTTTCTTTGAAGCAATGAAGTAAACATCACTTGAAGGGGAAAAATGTGGAGCACCTAAAAATGAGATGCAGGAGAATCTAATTAGTAAATATGATTTATTTGATTAATTGATATTTCATCTACTTAGTAAAATAAATAGAAATATTTATTTATGTGGAACTATATTTGTGAACCGCATTAAAAATCTTGATTGACATGGTGCGCGATCCTAACTTACTAACATGGTTTCTTCTGAATCATCCCTCGGTCTAACCATTTAATCAAATTCCCTTATCTAATTAAATTCATCATTATTCATCTCTTAATTAAATAAATTATTTTATCTAATCAAGTCAATCTCCTGTTAATTAAATCAATTTATCTGATCTAATTATCCCTATTTAATTAAATAATCAATTTATTTGATTAAATCCCTAAAATCTGTCCATTAAATTAAAACCTTATTTGATTTAATCCATCATCTTTTAATTAAATAAATCAAAGTCTTAATTGGTCTCTTATCATATTCATCTCTTGTTTGATTTAAATAGAATCCATAAATCTAAGTCAAATAAGTCACATCATCTAATATCTTGTTAAATTAATTAACCCTTGATTAATTTAACCTCATCTCATGTCACATCCTCTAGATAATGCAAGTTGCGCATGAAAATAGATTTAATTCATTTATTAAATCTCTATTCTCCTCACAAGGCATCTTTTGGAATATTCTCTCAATTTGAATTCAAAAATTCCAAGTCAACATGTGCATCCAACAAGGCACATTTAAAATCTCTTGTGTCTTTTTGCCTTGGGCCAAGTGGCATTGTGCATTTTGCTTCACTCTTGCATATCATTTCAACAAATTTGAAATTCAAAATTATGCATTTATTGGCACAAACCCCAAATCTTGTACATCCATCATCCATTCATGGCTTGACAAGTGGCATCATATCATTGGATGAATGTTAGTCCCACATTGCTCAAATTTGGACATTCATCCATCTTAGAATTCTATAAATAAGGAGCTCATATCCTCATTTATCCATCCACAATCCAAGCAAAGTTACCATGCTCAAATATCTCTTGAATTCTATCCATTATCATTGAGTCATAGCTAGGATTTTGCAGATTTTTAGCTTGGAGTTCTCATTCCTCATCAACAAGAGTGGATCAATCTCTTCAACATTCGAAGCTTGCATCATAGGAATTGGGAAAGGGCCAATTTTCACATCAAATTGGCACCAATTCCCCCATGGGATCATGAGTTTGCATACTTAAATTAGGATTCAAGTTATTTCATTGTTTTTATTTGGTTCTTCATTGTTTTCTTTCCTATTTGGAGTTTGTAAATGGATTTCATGGGGAATCCTTGTTTTAACTTGCAATCCCTTGTTTAACTTGTTTATTCATGTTGTTTTGCAGGTATTAGGAAAAGGGTTCGCACACTATTAATTCTTCTATCTCATCACATTTCTTCTTAAATTAAATAAAGATATCCTAAAAATCTTTAATTTAATTGTCATATTCCTTCTATTTTAATTTAATAAACAACTTCTATAGTTTGTTTTATTTAATTATTTATCTCTCTTTTTGCTAATTTAAATAAACCAAAAATATTTAAATAAAAGCATCAATCAAATCCCTCTATTCACTCACCAATAAAATTAGATTTTCAAATCTAATTAATGCAACTAGCATTCACGGGAAAAGCCTCGGGGACAAACCTGCAGGCGATCCTCTCAATCTTCTGCCTCAAATTTTTCCTCTCATCTTGCCTGGTGTTTTCATGGGGAGGAACAATCCTCCATGATCAGCTCCACCTTCTCATCTTGTACCATTCAAAATCTCCAGATTTAATCTCAGCCTCTATTGTGTTACCCTTGTGCAAAACTGTTGTCGAAAATCTATATATACAACCTTCTAAAGCATGAAAATAACCCGAGAATTATCATCTTTTATGCAAACTTACTCTGCAGGAATTAGTACTCAAACAACCAAGAAATCATTTAGCATTAGCATTTTAGTATCATCATAGCATCATGGTATCAGTAAATTTCATATCACGGCAGCATCATAGTTTCTTTTTACTGTAGCTTTCATCCATCGGACTTCATTTACAGTAGCATCATATCATCTAGAAATCATCACATCATTGCATTTAACATCCATTTCGTTCTCTAGATAGGCATTTTAAACAGTTACGGTGCTTACAAATCTGAGAGCCTCTGTAGCTTGATAAATATTTGGAGATAGGAGACAATAAGACGCTTTCAAGCTTTTCTCTATTTTAAATTAGTTTAATTCATGTTTAATCTTGATACAATGTTTCATTAAGAGGTGTATTTAATTGTATTTAGTTTACAATTTCCACACTTACAACTATAGGTGTAATATAAAGCTCAAATGAGGTCCAATCCAACAAAGAAGAGTGGCAATACAAAGTTGTGTACACATAAAACAACAGTAACAATTCCCCCTATGCAAGAACCTATTGTAGAAGCAAACAACATTCCTCAACCTATTGAGGTAGTCCCAGAGATTGTTGCACATGCAAGCAGACTGAAAAGAGCATCACGAGAATGGGAATGGTCAACAAAGGAGATGAATAGTGCCTTAGAGGGTGTGGAAACCAATGGGATGTCCACAAGGGTTGTTGCCAAGAAATGGAGAATCCCAACTACAATGATGAGTAATTGGTTAGGCAGGCTCACAACAACTTCAAAGAAGGGTCTTCCAACTATCCTCACATAAGAGGAGGAGGGTCTTATCATAGATTAGTGTACAAAAATGGTAGATGTCGGCCATGACCTTGAGATTATCAATCTCAAGGCAAAGGTTGCCCAGAATTACCAAACTAGACCCAAACCTTTCAAAGGTGGGCTACCTAGAAAACCATGGTGGATGGATTCAAGAGGCATCATCCTGATTTGACATTATGCATAATAGAAGGTCTCGACAAGGACAAGGTAGTAAACTTGTGACCCGCAGTAGTAGCTGGATTCTACAAAACACTATCAGCAACCTATGAAAATAACCTGTATGGTCCAGAAAGAATATGGAATTGCGATGAAACAAGGATTCAAGCATGCAAAAAATGGAACAATAAGGGTGTCAGCACAACGAGGTAGTAGGAATGTCTCGTACATAATTCCCAAGAGCTGAGAATGGATAAAAATTATGTGTTGTGTTAATGTAGTTGGTTAGAGCATACCAGGGTTCTATTTGTTCAAGGGAAAGACAAAGATGCAAAATTACATTGTTAACTATGAACCACTTGCTTATATGGAAACCCAAGCACACACGTTGATGACAAAAGAAACTTTTTATGGATTGACTGAAACATTTTTGTAACTTGGTTCTAAGGGATGTCACCAACTAAGAGGCAACTTCTCATTTTTGACGGCCATGGAAGCCATGTTGTAGTGACAACTATCCACGAGACAAGGAGGTTAGGCATTGACCTCCTTACAATGCTTGCATACGTCACACAAGATACAACCTTTGGATGTCAACGTGTTCTCACCTTTCAAGTCATATTTGAAATCTGAACAAGCTGCATTTTTTACTAAATACTTGATCATTGAAATTAGAAGGAAAAAATTAGCAGAGCTAGGTAGCAAGGCACTGCAAAGGGCATTGACACCATCAAACATAAAAGTTGGTTTTAAAAGGATGAGGATATGGCCCCTCAATCTCGATGCCCTGGCGAATGACATGCGTTCAAGCGAGACATATCAAATTGATGTCACAAAGGATGCTTCTGCAATGCAAAAATTCTTACTCTTTCGAGAGTTATTGTTTCAACAGATGAAGTTGCAAAGACATTATAGAGTGCAACATAAATTCAAGTGCAGGAAGGTGCAGATCAACAATTTCATGACATGGTGGACAGCCAGCCCAAGCAATTTACCAATGGTCTCATTCTTGACTTACATTGTGAAGAAGAGATGGGGAATTTTACATTCCCATCTCCAACTGCCACACCTCCAAATGAAACAATACATTACTATGTAGATGGCAACCAGGAAAGTCAAGGTTTAGCTAAGCAAGAGGAGATCATTGACTCCCAAATTACTGAAACAATTGAATCACAAACTAGTTTGAGAATCACTAAATTCCTGAAGCTGTTAATTCACAATGTTAATGCAAGAACGAGAAATTCTACTGATGGTGCTATTCAGGTGATCTGATAGTCTCAGTTGTTGATAGTTGATGATTACATGAATCTCCTAATGCAATAGGAGAAAAGGAAACAAGAAATAGAGGAAATAAAAAGCAAAAAGAAGGAACAAAATGAGGAGAAAAAGGCAGCATGGATTGTGGCCTTAGAGTTGAAGGAACAAAGGAAATTTTTACAAGGAAATCTAGTGCAAGGAAAGAGAGAAACTCAAACAGTTGGAAAGAAAGGAAAAAGAGAAAAATAAGGAGCAAGAGAGGGTTCAAAAACAAAAAGATAGGAAGGAAAGAGAGATCAAGGCTGCCCATAGAGCATTGTTGTGAGATAGACGATTGAGAACTCTTGCAACCCCCTTATCCAAAAATCACAGTTTCTGTCGAGAAATAATGAACAATAGCATCCCTCACTTTATTTCAGGTAGTGTGTGTTCGAGTCCCAACCCATCTCAAGTAAGTTGCACTCAACTTTCAGTTAGATTGACTTGTTCACCAATAACCCTATCACATGTAAGTTGCACACAATTTACAAATACAAATACAAATCATTTAGTGACAAGTCAAAATGCAACAACAGGAGACGAGAACATGTCTCCATATTCTTTTCTTGGTGCCTTTGATTGAGGCAGGGAGGGACCAACTCTACAAGTCCACTATATTTTGGCTAATTGGAAAATCGAATTGCTCAGATTTACATTTCAATTTAGTAAATACTAATTAGATTATATTGGTTAATACTCAAAACATAGTTATAGTTGATTATGAGGGTATTACTATGGAGGCACAAGGGAGGTTGAAGGTGTGAAGGGTAGAGATGAATGTGAGGAATGTTTGGATGGATGAGGACAACAATGTAATGGTAATAAAGGAAAACTATAGTATGAAGTTACTTTGAGGACTCTCTCTCTATATATATATATATAATTAAAGAGGCCATTTAATGACAAATAGTTAGACATTGTAACAGGCATGTCATGAACAAGTTAGACCAATTGGACTATGGCATGTCCCATAGATAATGTGGTAGAAAATTTTATTTTTAATTCTAGTCCATGTGGACCTACCAAGGTAGGGTGCTCCACTATGGGGTGATCTCCCCTATTATTGTGTTCATCATTGAACAATCTTTAACTCTGCAATTTGCTTTTAATATTTGTTTGTTATTTTGAAATATGAAAATGGTTTCACTGGTTTTCATTTTGAGATAATCTGCCATGCAATTGCATTATTTTGTTTTTCATTGCAAAATAATTCATTTGGTAGTTATGTGTTTCACAATTGTGTAGTGCATATATGTATATATGTGCATACATACACACACATATATGTATGTGCATATATATATATATATATATATATATATATATATATATATATATATATATCTATGTGCATACATATGTACATGTATGTTTATGTCAATATGTATGTACATACGTATCTATATGCATACATATGTACATATATGTCTATGTCAATACGTATGTACATATATATGTATATATAAACATATGTATATGCCATGTACATATATATAGGTAAATAGATATATATATACATATATTGATAGATAGACTGAAAGTTATATAGATATATAGGTATAGATAGAAATTAAATGAAAAGATTAAACCCATTAAAGTCACAATGATGCATGAAGAGAACCATATTTTTCCTTGACAAAGTGACTATGTTTATGAATACAAATATTGGAAGTTTTCATAAACACCCTAGACACCATATGCATCATCAAGCACATTGTGGATGCACCTAGCATGCAAGAGAACCTTCAAACTATGGATAACCACAAAAAAACTATAAATATTTTGTTCAAAATCAGTGGCAAAAAAACATAACCTTCAACTTACGTAACACAACACACTCATAACAAATCAAATAAATAATATGAAGAAAGAAACAACAACTGATAGGAGACAATGGTACAACCTTAGTGAGGTTAAAAACCTCACCTCTATGAAATGGAGATGGCCAATGATATGATGAATTTCTCTAACTCAATCTTGCAATAAGAAATGAAAGGAGGCATCAATAAAAGACATGTAGTAGTGTTTACCTTATGAGAGAAAGTATAGTAAGTAAAGTGTATACCTTCGAAGTGCAATTCACCATCACCAAGCCGTTGCAGGGAGAATGGGGTGAGCCAAACATGAATTGAAATTACACACCATCCAAGACACAAATTTACAATTGTTGGTTGAATATACCAACATTTGTATAAGATATATATATATATATACCAACATCTGTACATGAGTTAAATGAAAAAATTGAAGATCAAATTAAGATTAGATTACACACTAACATTGTATAGATTAAGAAGATAACTCAAATGACTTGATCTTTAGCACTTAGAGAAGATTGGATGTAACAATCACATTGTATGGAACAAAAATGCATTGCCATTCATAAATAGTATAAATTGAAACCTCGGATATTGAGTTACAGGGTAGTGGATGACAAACATTTATAGTGCATACAACTGGTCTATATTCCCAGGCATATAGATTATAAATGAAATCACATTTACTTGAGCACTTGCAATAGAATGGGTGACACAATAACATAGTATAGAACTGATAGGCATTAAGAATTGATCTAAAATCACTTGATCTTGTGTAGTTAGATTGTAACAATCACATTTTATACAACCGAATCTTACAAGTGCATGCCATGTACATATGTTGACATATATATAGATATACGATAGAAAAAACTATTATATTTGTTTAAATTTGGCCTTTATTTGTAGGTGAAGGAATATCATGTATATATATGTGTTAGTTTTAATATGTTCTTTATTTCAACCATATCAAAATGAAAGACACTAGTACAAGCCTAGTGAGGTAAAAAGCCTCACCTAAAAGAGAAAGGGAGCTTTTGAGAGTGCAAAGTCAAAAAATGAAGCGTGCAAAGCCAAATAATGAATTGTGGAGAGATGAAAATGTATGGGTGCATAACCAAACGAAGACTCCAAAATAAACACAAACAAAAGGAATGACAATGAGTGGGATATGGTAGAATTTGGAGCATTGAATGAACCTTGATCTCCGAATTAGGTGCTTTTCAGGCCAAGTAATTATGGAGGGATACGTAAGGAAAGTTTCCCACTAGAGGTAACGAAGGTGGCATGTAATATGCCAATCATACATTGAAGTAAAATTTTCCTAAGTTTTCATTATGCAAGTAAATAAAGTATGTAATAAACCATTGCAATAAAAAAAATTCCTTTTTTTATTGAGAATATATGAACAAAGATGCTATAACAAACTACAATGAGGATTTCCATTTCATTACAGTGATTCACAAAGTACAATATTCCAAGAATGTATACAATCTACATACACAGCTCCTCTGAGCTTCATAGCATAAAATATAGATGGTCCAGGAATCCACCTTTCAAAACCTTGGTCTTTTGTCACCTACTAAGGAGGAGAAGCATCACTCAAGCACTTTTCCGCCAACCACAGACTCATATGCGGTCCCCCGCACATCTATCAGTGATAGATGGCCCTACCCTTCGACAAAGGTATTGGTTGGGTAACCTCGTACAACATACCACTCTAAGCTTAATGTTGTGCCCTATATGACTAGGATTTATAACCCTACACTAGGTAACCATCATGCATTTAAATGGACACGGTGAACTGATAGTGGAGCCCCGAGCAATCACACCACTTTGGCCAAAGTGTTCTCACTCAGTATAATTGAGTGAAGGTCTACCATTCACTTCCACTATAGCAAGCTCATTTTGACTTAAGGCCATTATATCTATGCTTAGGTAATCCCTCTCCATGGGTATGCTTAATCCCCTGGATAACCTATCTCTTTAACACAAACCTAAGGTAGCACAACTCATTAAGCAAAGTACTAGTT
This sequence comes from Sequoia sempervirens, assembly GCA_007258455.2. Classification (NCBI taxonomy): domain Eukaryota; kingdom Viridiplantae; phylum Streptophyta; class Pinopsida; order Cupressales; family Cupressaceae; genus Sequoia; species Sequoia sempervirens. The sequence continues at coordinate 986,109,638 of VDFB02271358.1, forward strand.
CCCTCCCTTCACTGGACAACAATCCCAAGAGTAACCTACTAGCCATCTACCATAATCAAATATCTAGCTATGAGTATCCCTTAAGCTACCTATGTTTAATCATATCTAGTATAATAATAATAATACCTATGACAAACAATCTCTCCTATCATGGAGTAATTACAAGCATTTTACAAATAGAGTAAACAACTTCCACTATTCTTTCAAAGCAACATTACTTTTCCCTAAATGCAAGTAACTATAATAGACTAGTTTAAACATTCAAGAAAGAAATATTTCAAAACTAGTACAAACAAGGCAAAAATATCCTCATGCCTGTGATATGCTTTTCGATTGACTGGTTGTGAACACAACACTTTTAGAACAACTAGTCTAGTATTGATCCCTCCAATAATGTCACAATAACCATTAACTCACAAATTGGAAAATACTTCTCTCAAAATAATAATAAACTCTCTCTAATGCCCAAAGCTCTCACTCATTGTATTAAGTAGAATAGTGCAGATAGGAATGTAAATAGAATGCAAAAACTTGCTCAAGGAATGTGTCCCAAACAAGTGTACTTGCTCTACTATTTATACAACAGTTTGGAGACCTCTCAACCTATAGTTTAGGCACGAGTTTTGACAACAATTAACATGCACAACAACACATATACCATAGCTAAAAGGTGGAAAACATATAAGCACATACTCAACTAAAACAAGCTACAGATCGACCTTGTTGATTGACAACAATAAGAGACTAATTCAAATCAACACATGATTGAATTTGGTTTGCATTCATAAAGGACATCTACATGTATAAGGATTCAAAGGTGGCGCCAAAGCATCAATATTCACTTACAGAGTTGGCATGATTTCCATCATATCTGAAATAGTCAATATCAAATATGCAACACTAAGCTTGCATCAACTAAGTCTTGGTATGAGTCGATTCACATAATTAATTAGTTTAACAAAGTCGTTGACTTGTTATTCATTATCTTACATGCCTTTTAGAGATGTTGGTCTATGCTCAATGACATGACATTTAGAGTTTAATAAGTCCATGGTGTTTCCACAAAAGGCATCGACTTAGTCTTTCACCACACATCACCTTAATGGTTGCTCATTGTTTGTAGATTACAAACTCTTCATACATAGATAGAAAGAGTAATATGCGGCTGAAGAATACAGTCATAATTATATCATACTTCAACCTTGATTTGGTTTAATAAATAAGCCTCTAAGTTATTTATGATAATTGACTTCAAAGCCATATATAGTATTTTAAATAAATAAATATATATATATATATAGATAGATAGATAGATAGATAGATATACATACATACATATACATACATATATATTGGTACACACACATATATATGTATATGTATATATATATATAATATATGTTAGTAAATATATCCATATTTATCATATGTCAATAAATCATGTATATATATAATCAATATACAAATGAATACAATAAAGATATCAATCACATTGTTATATTAATATATCGATTGTGTATACATATAAATATTTGCCTCTATGTACATGTATACGTATGTATACATGTATCGATACATTTGTATGGGCATGTGCATTTGCCACCATACACGTATATTGATACATATATACATACACACACACACATATTCGATTATCTTACCAAAATCATACACAATTACTATGATATTGATAAGATCCTACGAGCGATATATCTATATGTATACATATACATGTCGTTAGATCCATCAGATAGTTCCTTGCGCATAAGCAACTCGTGCATGAGTGTGCATAGAGACGTCTACCTATATACCCTCATGTATGTGTTCCTTCTTGTGTATGGTCTATCATCGACATGCATGTGTGTGCGTATACATATTCCTCGTATGTTCCACATATCAATACAAGAATAGTGACAAGGAAAGAACTCACAAGCTCAAACAGATAAAAGTCACCCAATAATGCACTCAAAAATAAACAAGACTCTTACTAATGCAAACATATTAACTAAGGATGACTTACCAACTTCCCAGTTAATAACCTGACTCAATTATTCTACTGTGGTGTGTGTAAGCTCATATAGGTTATGTTACTGGTTACCCGACCAAGACCTTCTCTTGAGTGATACTTCCCCTCCACCTAGAGGAATTGAACATATACCTACAACCACTAACACATGCATACGACAATCAGTTGTTCACAAAAAATGCAATATATGTAATACATCTCCAAAGTTAGATTATCAATTCAATATTCATCCAGTCACCTAAATGCATCTTTCACATGATATTAAATGAGATAACATTCATTCATAAAGTAGTGATAACAAAGTGCAAGTACATTTATTCATCCACTGAATTCACATTTTACCCTACATAGTATTAGTAAATAGTAATTACACAATTGGAGTGTAACATGGCGAGACACAACTAATGCTCTCAACTAGATGTTTTGGGTGAAGAAGGAATGTATACATATATACATTTACGTATATATATACATATATACATATATATATATATATATGTATATATATAGTATATATATATATATATATGAGTATATATATATATATATATATATATATATATATGGTATATATATATATATATATATATATATATATATATGTATATATATGTACACACATATACATATACACATATATAATGTATGTATGTATGTATATATGTATATACATATACATATATATATGTATATATATATATATGTAAATATGTATACATATATGTATATATATATATATGTATACATGTATGTATATGTATATACATACATACATATATACATATACATATACATATGTATGTATGTATATGTACATATATACATATACATATACATATATATGTATATATATATATATTTATACATATACATATATACATATATATACATACATACATATATACATACATACATATATGTGTGTGTGTGTGTTCATATGCATACATTTATACATATACATATACATGTATGTGTATGTGTATGTGTATGTATATGTATATGTATATGTATGTATATATATACATACATATATAATGAGTATATATATGTACATACATAAAAACAAAATAATACAATTGCATGACAAAATATTTTCAAAATGAAAACCAATGAAACCATTTTCATATTTTAGAATAACAAAAAAATATAAAAAACAATTTGCAGTGTGAATGTTTGTGCAATGATGAAAACACAAATAGAAGTGCATGACAAAAAACCCTCTAAAAGAGAACTTGTGTAACCCTATCCATATTTTATAGTAAGAATGAAATATAAAAATAAAATTGCAGAGTGAATTATTGTGCAACACTTTGTCTCTATTTATATGCAAGTGATATACATTGAAAGGAGTCTTAAGTTAATAAGAATGAGCCCTTCTTTTGTAATAAGATGAACATTGATATACATACATATAAGTCTTATCTGTTCAAGATATACATGATGTCCATGGATCAAAACATCCACAATAGATTGTGTATATCTTGAACATATTAGACTTTTTTAAATGTATATCACTATTTCTAGATGTACCTTTATGGCACATTTAGACCTTTTTTAGTGCACATGTGGACTTTCTAGGCCTCTCTAGTGATTTGGTAGGAAGACAACAAAAAATAGGTGGGAATTTTTAAATTTTTTTAAGCAAAAGTGGCAAGCCACTATAAATATATTAATATTAAATATAAGTTTTACAAAACCTTGGTTCAGGCAAGCATACTGGCGGGAAAGAACCAGGAAGAAAACCCTCGGTTATAGCTCGAGAAAGACCATTGACTGACGCTTTCCAATTCAACCACTTTACAATAACAGTCAAAATATCTCTTTTACTTTTTACAAAACCATGACCTAGACAAGACCAAAATATAGACTCCACACCCTTTAACTATCAAGACCCCTTAAAACCCTTTACATAATAGACAAACAACCCTATTAAGATCCCAATACATAGACAAAATACCCTATTTACTTCTGCATTAGTAACTAATAACCCTTTACAAGTCTCACAATAATGACCCGATTACAAAATATTCCAAAATGATAGCCGCTATATAGAAAAGTATGAAAACATGATTAAAATGAACCTGACTTGTTTCCTGCTCTTCAAGGACCATTTACCGAGCTTTCTTCATTCACCACCTGCTTCTGTTTATAATCATAATCTTGTGATGGAACTGTTTTATTTATGTCAGGAATGTAACGATAACAAAATTTCCCCTTCATAGCTTGTGATCGAATTGATAATTGTAGATCATGAACACATGTATGATTCCTCAAGAAAGATATTGCATGATACTTTCTCTTAAAGTCATCTATCTCCTCCATAGAAAATGTAGACCTGTATTTGTTAAGAGCTTGATACAAGTAAGAAGAAGTATCATGTATTGTTGATAAAAGCATGCCTTGGAAAATTTCTGCATTATCTCTTTTTGAAATGAATTAAATGTCTTGGGAATAAACCTCCCACTAGACCATCACCCTTTGTGAAATCATATTGCTGTACACTCTAGAGTAAAGCATCATTTTCCAGATATATACTAATAACAAACTTATTAGCTATATTCTTTAAAATATTGAAATTTTGAACGAGATCTAGAATGTTTGATAAGAAAATGGATAGTAAATTGGCTGGGAATATGATCCTTTGCAATTTTGTGTGCAAAACATCCTCACCTATGATGACTTTAATGCAATTTAATATAGACTTACAGTTTACTTTAAAGACTTTTTGCAGTTCATCTTTATCGTTGCAGGCTGAAAAGGGTTCTTCCCACGGCTTAACTGAAACTGGCACCCTGAAATTTCTTACTCGAAACTCTTTTAACTCCATTAGATCAAAATTAACCAAAGCCACTGTAATCTGCAATATCACTGAGAAATGAACAGTGAAAATGAAATAAGTTGGTGATGATTTTAAAGCCAAGCTTAACCTGCTTTTTACGACAAAATTTCTTGATAATGAGACCTTGCAAGGATAACATTCTTGGAGAGTCTCAGACTTTAAAACGACTGCTAGTTTTCTCGTTAACACATGGGTAAATTGCCAACAATGTACCAAATATGACATCCACACAAGTTCAGTAATCATTATAAAGACAACCCCGAAAATGGTAGAGGCCCAACTTTGTCTAGCTCTGTAAGCCAATAATGGAAAACTAGCAACTAATTTAGCAATGTCCTTTACGTTCAAAAGTGGAGACTAAGTCTAGGCATGTTGTCCTTGAAAGATTTGTGAGAAAATTTCTTATTAGATGTGTCCTGACAAGCTTTCCCAACTCAAATGTGTGAGTGGCGAACTTTAGTGCCAAGATAATTTGTATTACATTCCTAGCTCAAATGTGTGAGTGGTGTACTTCAATGCAACGATAACCTGTATTACAACATATGTTTGAATTACCTGATGAAAGTCCTATACTTTTATGATGAAACATTAGTAACACATGGTAATTAAACATGACATTGCAACACGACGACGTATGCATTCATTAGAAAAGTTAAGTGGTCATCCATTTGCCTAAGCAAAGATAACTTTGAATTTTATCTATATGCCCTTAGCATCTTGCAATATTAAATCAAACAATTGGGGGAAAGCATTTAAATCACTTAAATCATTAATTTCCCTTAGCTCTATTTTATCACTCCCCAACCTAGCTAAGAAGTCTGCTACTCTGATCCCTTCTTTGTAGGTATGCGATATTACTAACAATTCAAGCTTATCCAGTAGTGACCATGCTTTATTTAGCACATAGCTTAACTTCCAATTTTGAACTTTCCTATCCCTAAATGCATTAATGATTATTAAAGAATCCCCTTCAATATGGAGCTTTGAAAATCCCATCTGGATTGCCAATTCCAAGCCCAATAACAAAGCTTGTGCCATTTGCAAACGAAAAGAGGAAGCTGCCAAAACTATCCCTGATGCATTTCTAATGCAGATTCCTGCCCCTAATAAACCTGGATTACCTTTAGAAGCCCCATCAAAATTTAATTTTATAAAATCCCTTTGAGGTGGAATCCATTTCCCTGATGCTCTTTCAACCTTTGTGGTGTCATTTTTGAAAAGGCTGCCATCAAAAGGCAATTCGATGTCTTTCCAATCTTTCAAAATAGAGCTATCCCAGCTCGTAAAGGACGAGTTAATGAATTTCCCTCTCTGGACACATGAGTTGACCCCCTCTGAAATTGCCTTTTCAATTTTTGAAAGAACCAACTCCACTGGAGATTTAGTTTTCCTGAAGATTCTCAAGTTTCGTTCCCGCCAAATATTCCAAATTACAAGAGGCGGGATAATGAGCCAAATACATGCAAAGAAAGAGGATTGATATAGAATCGACCGAGCTTGGAAAAGATCCCAAATGGAGTTTACTAATGGAATGGAAAGCTGTAACTTGTTTTCAATAAAATTCCAACACTGATTGGCAACAACACACTACACAAATAGATGGTCTACTGATTCAAATTATACTTCATGTAGTGGGCACTTAAAAGGATCAACAATCTTTAATTTGACTAGACGATCACTAGTTAAAATTCTATTATGTAAGGCCAACCATGCAAAGCTTCCCGCTTTCAAAAGAATTTTATTATTCCAACAAAAAGAAAATGCACGTTGAGGTTCAATGGAGAATTTATATTGTGCTAGTGCTGCATATCCTTCCTTTGCAGAATATGAGCCTACTTTTGATGTTGACCATACAATTCTATCTGGCTTTGAAGATAAGTAAACTACTCTTTCATTCAAGTTCTTACTAAAGAGATTAGATTGTTGATTACTCATTAAGCTAGTTGAGGGTGTTTTCCAAATTACTTTGCCTGTCAGAGGATTTGAAGAGTGAATATAATCTAAAAGATTTTCACCCCACTCTTGAGATAAAATTGTTCTTACCTCTTGAAGATCTTGATTAGCTAACAACAGAGGCTTCCCATTCCATGAATCTGCCCAAAATTTAACAATTTGCCCATCATTTACCTCCCAAGATGAATATTTTGTAATGAGGCTTCTACTACTTATGATGAAGTTCCAAATAGTAGACCCCTTTGGAGGATCTGCCACAGTGAATATTCTTGTTGGATTTTCATTATCTAGATATTTGGATTGCAATATTTTTGACCATTTGGCTTCTAGATTGGTGTACATTTTCCATGCAAGTTTGGCTCCAAATGCTTTATTTCTCCAATTGAGATTTTGAATACTTGCCCCACCCTGCTTCTTTCCTTTTGCCAATCCTTCTAAGGAGATTAGAGGAATCTTTTTTCTTTCATCAATATTGCCTTTCCATAGAAATGATCTTATTATATTCTCAATTTTAGTGATAACTGAGGTTGGAGCTTTAAGGACCACTAAGAAGTAATTGGGAATTGAAGATGAAACTGATTTATTTAGAAGAATTCTTCCTGCGAGTGATAGCCACCTAGCTTTCTAAATGAGAATTCTTGACTTTAATCTATCAATTACCTTACCCCAATAACCAACTTTGTTTGCCCCTTTGAAGAAGCATATTCCCAAATATGAACAAGGCAGTTCTGCTTCCTGAAAACCTAATATATTAACTATTTTCTTTTTCAATTCATCAAGAGTATTTAGAATGTAAACTTTTGACTTTGCAGCATTTATCTTTTGACCAGAAGCTGATGAATATTTATCTAGGACTTCTTTGACTTGCTTTGCTTCTGATATTGATGATTTATTAAATAATAGGGTATCATCATAAAAAAGGAGAGTGTGTTACTGATATCCTTGTATTTGGAATTTGCACACCTTACCATAGATTCTGATTATGCCTTAGAAGAATATATATGCTTAAAGCTTCAGTCATAATTATGAATAGGAAAGGAGAGAGCGAATCCCCTTGCCTAACACCTTGGGTGGAGTTGAAAAATCCAATTGGATTCCCATTTATTATTACTGAAAATTTAGCCCCAAAAAGACATGACATTATCCATCCTCGCCATTGAGAACAAAATTTAAATTTTGTCAAGACCTTATTAAGAAACTGCCAATTTACCTTATCACAAGCCTTCATCATATCTAATTTGACAATGAAAGTAGGCAACTTTGATGTAGTTATGGTATGCAACACTTCATGTGCTACAATTGCTCCTTCGTGTGTTTCTCTCCCGGGGACAAAACCTCCTTGTTCAAGAGAAATAATCTTGGGAATAAGAGGTTGTAATCTTAGATAAATTGCTTTCATGAATATTTTATATACTGTATTGCACAATGAGATTGGCCTAAATTCAACAAACGTTTTAGGCTCTATGACCTTAGGGAGAATTGCGATGTTGGTTACATTGTATTACTTTAGCATGGATCCGGTTCTCCTAGACTCTTCAAGTGCCCATAAAAGTTCAAAGCATATGAAATCCCAACATTTCTGAAAAATAATGTCGTGTAACCATCTGGACCAGGGCCTTTTTCTGGTGGAAACGAGAAGACTACATATCTCAATTCCACCAACGTAAATGGTCTCATCAAAAGATGATTATCTTTATTGCTGATAAGATGAGGAATTGTGTCCAAAAGGTCATTTTCATTATTGATTCTATTATCATCAGTTGATTGCGGTGCATAAAGGATTTGTGAGAAGAACTTAATGCCCTCATTGTTAATATCCTCTTCATTTGTTAGCCAGTTTCCTAAGGTCATTTCCCGAATTGATTGAATTGACTTAGCTGCCTTTTTAACCTGTGTAGAAGCATGATTTTTTTTTGTGTTGCGGTCACCTTCTTTTAGCCAAAGCTCCCAAGACTTTTGTCTCCAATATACTTCCTCCCTTGCACATAATTCTACCCATTCTTCTTGTAATAACTCATGTTTGTCATAGAAAGCAACATCCAGCCCATTTTGTATTATACACTCATGGACTGCTAAGAGCTCTTTAAACACTAAATCCTTCTGATGAAAAATGTTTTTGAAAACTTGCTTGTTCCAAATTTTTATTTGATGTTTTACATGAATCAATTTCTTAAAAAATTGAAACATCTAAGTCCCTTCCTCATATGGAGCACTCTCCCACCATTGCTTGAGAAGATCTATAAATTGAGAATGCCCGAACCACGTGCTTTCAAATTTGAAGGAAGATTTTACCCTTGGCATAGAAATGTCTGAGATGTCTAGACAAATTGCATAATGATCAGAACCTAGATATGCAAGATATTTGATTTTAACTTATGTGGAGAGATGAACCAATTTGAAGCCACCAAGAATCTATCTAACCTTTCTGCTATTTGCAAGAAATATTTTCTTTTGTTAGTCCAAGTAAACTTTCTAGATTCTGGCTGAATGTCTCTCAAAGCATTTGTGAAAATAAACTGACTAAAATCAACCATTACCCTAGGCAGAGGTATAATTCCACCACTTTTCTCTTCCAAAGAAGTTATTGCATTGAAATCTCTAGCAATGATAAATTTTTCATTATGGAATGCACCTATTTGTCTGGAGATTTCATCCCACAAATTTTTCTTGTCTACTGGAGAAGTGGGTCCATAAACATTTATTAACCAAAAATGGAGATGGAATTTTGTTACTTCTACTAGTTGCCATGAGTTCTCATTTCTATGAGATTTGACCTATACTGATTTTGGATTCCACGAGACTAAAAGCCCTCCTGAAGCCCCTTGGGCTAGGGAATGCATGAATGCCCATCTCTGCCATTTCTTTACTGAAGATTCAAACACTTCTATTGAGGTTTTGGTTTCTTGAAGAAGAAAAATATCTGCTCAAGTATCTATTAATTGCTTGATGTGAGCACGCTTGTCAGGGGCATTAATGCCCCTGACATTCCATGAAGAGATCCTCATTGAGCCTGAGGAGAGCAACATGTTCTCCTTGGCCGCTTGTTTGACATGGATTCAAAGATTGTTTTCTACACCCCTACTTCTATCCGTTCCTTCATTTTAGTGATGTTTGATTTTTTCCCTCTCTTCCTAGGTGATTTTTTCACTATTGGTTGAAATGGAGACTGTGACAACATTGAAACATTAGGAATTATCATTTTCCCTGCATCCCCATTTATCTAATTGTTTGTTTGCTTTGCTTGAATGGCTTTCAATGCTTGTGTAATTTTGTGAGTTTGTTGCTCTCCTAATTCTTCCAAAAATTGATCTTCCATAAACAAGTTTGTAAACTTCTGATCAATGTGGACAATTTCACGATGAAGAACCTCAAAGCTCTTTCCTGAAGAGTGAATGACTGGCATACCACCTTCCCATAAATCTTCTTCAACTGCTATTTGATCAAACAAGTTTGAACCTACTGATAACAACTTATATGCCAAAAACTCAAGTTCAATATCCGAAGGTTGCCTGGTTGTGGTTATTGCCAGGGACTTACCTTCATGGACAAAACTTGTACTTTCCATACTAGTAATATGGTTCATTTGCAAATTATCCTTAGATGACCATGCAGATAAATAATCTCATGTGCCTTGGAACATTAGTTTCTTGACTATCTTTGTTAACTAATATTCTAAAGATAAATTTTCCATAGGAGAATATAGGTTGAGGTAGAGGCTAGTAAAAGCTCGCATTAGATTCCATATGTTATTTGACACTTGCAAATTCAATGTAACTTTTTTATTAGCTTGAGGATTTGCATAGACCCTCAATTCATTACTTGCCTCTACCTATTTTCTCTTATGGATTATATGATCACAATTAAGATTATCAATCAAATTACTATTATTAAGGGATGCTGAATAGGATATAGATTGCTCATTCTGAATACAACTTGTCAGATCATCCCTTCTTTTAGCATTAACCAAATGAGCAGATTGTGAGGATGCAGTACCTATCGAGCACTGAGAGTGAGAATGATCCAAAGTGTGACAATGCAAGCAAGTAGATTCAGGGGATTCAAGAATAATTTGTTGATAGCAGTTCCCAAATTTTGAGACTAACATAATTTGATTTGGAAATTTTTTGTCTGAATCCATTAGAACACATGTTCTGATGGGTTTTGAGGAATTCTTAAAGAAATATTTATCATGCATAAGAAAGATTCCTATCTAATTTGTTATTAATTCAATGATCCTCAATTCCCTGTATTCTAATGGAACATCAGGCATTTGAAACCAGAATGTGACAAATTTAAAAGATGCATTTTGAGCATTAAAATTTGGAATATAAGGTTGCATGCTTAAACCTGACCCTTGATAGACCCATGATTTAATTCTGAAGACAATATCTTTGCTTTTTTTACTATAAAATATGACAACAAATATACCCTTTTCACTATCCAAATAAAAAACTTGCTGCACCCCATCCCAGTCTTCATAAATTAATTTTTTTACATCAGTCAAGGGCAGATTAAGATTCCAGAACTTACAAATTAGGGCCTCGTCTCGAAGATCTTGAATTTGCATGCGTAACATATCCTATGGAAATGTGATTTTTATTACATTACTGCCCTCTGCAGGATGAATATCCGCCTTTTGTTGACTGGCAGTAGGACGAATTTGATTCTCTAGAGACCTTGGTTCTTTGGGCCTCCATATATTTTTGAAACCCCTTTTATTCCTCAAACCCTTTTTCTTCAATTTTTTCTTTGCAGATGCAGTTTTTTGTTGAGATGGGAGTTGAGCTCCTTCTTTGGAAACAATTTGCACCTGGAGATTCTCATGTGATTTTGGAATGAAGTGAGCACCTTGCCTTTGATGGGTTGGTATACGCGAACCTTTTTTGCTATCTGTGACCTTCGTGGCCACTTCTCAAATTCTTCAATCAATATCTTTACGGCTAGGGTTTCCTTGCTCCCTATCCTTTTTGTGTTCAAATTAGCCCCATTGTTTTGAATCTTCGCATGATAGGAATGCAAAACCCTAAGCCGATTATTTGCCTGCTCTGGGTGCTTTGCAAATTCATTTTGGGCATATCTTAATCCTCTAGTGCGAGATGAGTTAAAGTCTGCCTCGGCTTCTTGATATGAACGCTGAATGAAAATCGAATCTTTTTCAGGAATTCTTTCTTTAAATTCCCTATTATGTAGTGTATCCCCTTCACAAATATTGACAACTTGCTAGGCATTTCCGTTGAAAACCCTATGAGGAGGTACTGGACGCCAGTTAGGACGTGTAAATCAGTGCCTCCTCCTCTGCATTGTGTTTTTAGACAATGTGGATGCATGATACCTTTCCAAATCAGTTGTGGGACCCCGAGCTCGAAAATGATGATTTCTTTGCAAATTTCTGACATAATAGGTGGGAAATTTGAATTGTTAAGGGTTGGGGAAGAGTCATACCTTGAACTAGGTACTAGGAGAAGGGTGGATTACTTAGGAAGGGAATTATTTTGCAACAAACAACAAAATAATACAATTGCATGGCATAATATATTCAAAATGAAAACTAGTGAAACCATTTTCATATTTTGAAATAATAAACAAATATTAAAAGCAAATTGTAGAGTTAAAGTTTGTGCAATGATGAACACACGAACAAAAGTGCATGGCAAAAAACTCTCGAAATGAGAAACAATCAAACCCTTTCTATATTTCGTAGTAACAGTAAAATATAAAAAGGAATTTGTAGTGTGAATTATTGTGCAACAAAGAACACATTGATACAAGTGCATGGGAGAATATCTTTGAATGAAAACCAGTGAAACCATTTTCATATTTCAGAATAACAAACAAATATTAAAAGCAAATTGTAAAGTTAAAGTTTGTGCAATGACAAACACACAAATAGAAGTGCATGGTAGAAAACTAGTCAAACCCTTCCCATATTTTGTTGTAACAATGAAATAAAAATGAAAAACTAGTTAAACTCTTATCATATTTGATGTCAAAAACAATGAAACCCTTTTCATATTTCGTACTAGGAAGAAAATATTAAAAGCAAAATGCAGAGTAAAATGTCGTGTAATGAAGAATAAAAGATTACAAGTGCATGGATGACTATAGACGAAATGAAAACTAGTGAAGCCCTCCCCATATTTCGTAGTATCAATCGTTTTCAAAGAGAGATTTGTACAATGAAAGTTTGTGCAACAAATAGCAGAATGATATAAGTGCATGGTAGAATACCGTGGAAATGAAAGACAATGGTACAGGCCAAGTGAGGTTAAAAACCTCATATGAAAGAGAAAGGGAGCTTTCGAGAGTGCATAGCTAAACAATGAAGCATGTAGAGCCGAACCATGAATCGTGGAGAGCCAAACCAGTATGGGTGCATAACCAAATGAACACTCCAGACTAAATGCAAACGAAAGGAATGACAATGAGCGGGATATGCAAGAATTTGGAGCATTAAATGAACCTTGATCTTCGATTTACACGCTTGTTAGGATGAGTAAATGCGGAGGGATGCGTAAGGCAAGTTGCTCAAAGGAGGTAATGAAGGAGGCAGCGAGCGATTAATGCTCTCAACTAGTCGTTTGGGGTTGCAAAGTGGTTGGAAGCCACGCGTCTTTCCGATCCAATGCATGTAGATTTTTGTGCTAATGAAGGATGCAAATGAGCTCCACTATGAGAAGGAGGCAAATGGGCTCCACTCTTGGGTAGAGGCCAAAATGGGCTCATAAAGAACATCGTGGACAAATTGGTGTGTGACAAGTGGCAGGGTGCTCAAAATTTTAAAAAAATTAAAGTGATAGATGCACAAGTGGCAGAGTGACATGGTGAACAATTTTTTTTTGATTTTTTGATCCACGTGGTACTCCACATAAACCTCCAAAATTAGGGTGCCCTACTATGGCCCCTCTCGCTAATCCAAATTATATTCCCTTCTCAATTTTAAAAAAATGAGATATTCAGGCCGTTACATGTGCCCTTCCCGTCCCTGGGAAGTGGTTAAATTCATTACATTGCCGCGGTGATTTTAATGGAGGACTCAGAGTAGATCACCTATAACGAGTATTTCAAAAACAGTAATGAGGAGCAGAAACAACAGGGGCAGTGAAATTGGCGAGGGCAGCGACGATCATGCCAAAAAGAAAATTATCAGAAGCAAACACAGAAGAAAAGGACTGTTCTCTGGTGTGGAGGTTAAATGGAAGGCCCTTCTTATTACTGCCATGCTTGCATTGCTGACCATATTCCTTCTCATTTATTATTACATGGAGAACGAGGAAATGGATGGCAATTCGTCCCTCAGCATAATCACACCCCTGCCAGTTCCAAAGATCACGGACTTACCACAGGTAGAATTTATTCTATCAATTCTGAGAATCTTGTCTCTTGTCAGGGTGTTTTTTATGGGCAATTTGGCTATTGATTAGCATAATCTCTAACAAATTAGATTTTCCGATGGGCAATTGCAAATGAAAAGAAAAACTTAAAAACTTTCAGTAATCTTTATGTATTAGTAGTTAATTCTTTGCTTTTCCTGAAAATTCATCAACTATCAAGTTCAGTTTCCCAGGCAATGTCCTTGGCCAGCCCACCATAACTCATGGGGTTTCAAGGCTAGGCTACAGGGAATTGAACCCAAGACCCCAATCCAGTTACTCATTGGTTGATCTGGCGACGGACTTTTCTCTCTCTCTCTCTCTCCTCCTCCCCAGTCCATCCCCCCTCTCCCGCTCCCCTCGCCATCTTTCTCTCCCTATTTCCCTCTCCCTCACCCTGCGTCTCCCTCCCCCACTCTTTCTCTATATATATATATCTTATTTTTGATCTGAAAAGAGAACCTACAATTGATTTCTTGTAAAATATTACCACTAGTAATTTTTCTTCTTTTCCCTGCTCTTTGTGTTGCATATAGTTTGGAGGAGAGCACCGCGAGAGTCTATATTGGGGCACATATCGTCCACAAGTTTATTTGGGCATCCGTGCCAGGTGCCAAATACCTCCACACTTCACTTTCCTGAACTTGATTAGATACGTACATCAGATCATAATTTGGATAAGTTTTATCGCAGGACACCAAAGTCTTTAATAGCGGGATTAATGTGGCTTGCTGTGAAGGATTCTCAATATGTTTTGCGGCATACCTGTGAAATGTCAGATGAGCTTAAAACTTATGGTTGGCTGCGTCACGATGGCCGCAATTATGGCCACCAGGTATTCTCTGCTTTATTATAATTCAATTTTTTGTTGTTTTTATTTCCATCAAATTTCAGTTGGAAGAATGATCATAATCTACCTGATTGTTGTTGGAGCCATTTTTTTCTTAAAGTTAAAATTAACTCATGTGAACTTTTGTCATTCTTCACCCTAGTATCGAGTCTTTGAAATTTGAGTGTGAATCAAAATTTCAATCATCAAAAATTCTTTGTAAAGCAGCTTAATCCAGAAATTCTTACTTTCAAGTAATTATGGACAGCCACAGCGTAATGTGTCTAAAATGTAGATAGTCTTAAAAGTATACAATGGAAGGGTTACTGCATCTCCAATAAAGTGATATGTAAGTGTAATGGAACAGAACATAAAGCAAGTTTTACTGCATCGCCAGTTTCCATGGTAATCAATTAACTATTTGATTGAATGTTTTTTCCCACATTAAAGGCAAGCAGAAGCAGGGTATTCCAAGGTCCACTTGTGATTATCACTTCCTGCTAGCAATGCTATGGAGCCATTGGTTGCACTTATATTCCAGATGCAATACCAATTTTACAAGCCAGACACCAATTTTCTGAATGTGAGCCTCCTTCTGGAAGGTCACCATGGGATTTCTTTCGGTTTTGCATTAGACATTATTACAATTTTGTACGCCCAGGTTTCAACCTCATGACCAAGCTCAGGAGTAAACCCAACTTTCCCAACTCACCTACCTCAGAGTAGCCTCTGGTGACTATTTGTATGGAATGGTTCTTATTCCATCAGGCATATATATTTAAATTTGCATTGATTTCCTTTCGTATGTTAGTTCCATTAAGTGACACAATGTCTTAATGAGATTTCTTGAACATTTATCTTGTCATAACAAATGCAATCCTATTCTAAATAGAATTGAATAACCAACATGTAGGTGATTGTAGACCAAGATATGGCAATGACAACCACCTTTCTTAAGAGTTGGGGCAACGGAAGTGGCTATGGAGGGGATTGGGCCATTAGATTTGATGTCAGAAATGATAGGTAACATTTTTTTTCATGCTCACTTTTATGAATTTTTAAATCATCAGGGTGTAGTTGAATATTGAGCACTGTTGGTGAATTAAATATTTGTTGGGATAATGAATTGATGAATCCAAAAGCAGAGATGCACATTGCACACATACTATTAAGTGTGTTTTGTGAATTGATTCAACTGTTTAAGGTAAATCTGTTTTGTTGTTATGTATCGATTTTACAAAAGAGGCACATTTAGAATAGCACATTGAAAGCGCAAACATTATATCTCGCAACACCAATTGATATAAACCCCAAAATTTACAAAATAAGCAATATTGCATCTCAAACTATGATAGGAGGATGATCCTGAATCCCTGATCAAGGGTGTGAGAATGGATACTATCTAGTTTCTCCCATACATTACCAACATCAGTATTTTTGTTTTCCTTTGTGTGGAGACAAGGAGAAAGAGTGGGGTTAGGGAGTTTGAAACTTCTTGGTATCTCTTCCCAGCCCTCTCTTGGTACACTTTGAGCTCAACTGTAAGCTTCTCATTACTGCTATAAGCTTTAGAGTAGAAACTGTAGGCCTGATTTTTTTTTGAGACTGAATAGAAGAGGCAGAAATTTGAATTTTGAACTCTTTCAAAATTTTCCCCATTAACTCGATCATTTTGTAAAATATCTCTATACATAAAAATAAAGATAGAAAGAGAACTGTAATATGATTTTACTGGATCATTTTACAGAAAAGAATTTAACTTTCTGTAGGAGATATAGGTGTCTGCTCAAGTCAAAAGTCTCTAAGAGCAGTATGATTGCTGCTATGAACCAAACTGTAAATTTTGCTATAATGTCTTTAAATCCTAGATGAGAATTGCTAGTTTTGAAAGGAGAAAATATGAATATGAATAATGGAAACAGAAAAATCTGAAAATTCTAAATCCTCACAACTAATCACTTTTTCTTTTCTTTGTAAGATTGGAATAAATTTTTTTCTCTGTGTGGTTTACTTTTTTGGGAAAAAAAAATGTACTACTATTGCAATATCATTTTTAGTCAATACATAGAGCAGAGAGGACATTTCCTTGAGGAGGCATGAATACTGACTCAAGTCAAGAAAGTCTTTAGGTCCAGTATGGTCACTGCACTTGGCCAAAGCATAGTCACCATTTACCTTTTAAAAATAGCTACTTATCAAAATGTATCTCCTTGTCTCACACTAAGAGCCTATTTATACAAATTCTTGACCTAAACTCTTTCTTCTTTTGTTTGTGCAATGATTTCCATTGAGAGGTGTATCCCTCTAGGCTCTATCCATTTGGGGGACTTCTTGTCATTTAACATAGATACCTGCAAATGCATAGGGTGAATATGTGAGCCAACATTGATCAACTCTAAACAAGAAGATTGTTTCTACAAATTTGAATATTTTGGAGAATCAAGTCATTGGAGAGAGAATGGGTGTAATCATAGTAGCATTACATTTACATGGCTTTGACATGGCAAACTGAAAGTGTAAATGGAATTCAATTACACGGGTTTAAAGACTTTACATCTATAGATTTGTTACAATTCATCCCAAACCTGAATTCCTATACCAATTTTTGCTACTTCATTCACTATCTATTGTCTATCTTATTGCGATATATCATGGTCTTGATGTGTGCAATAAAATCATTTTTTCCTAAGTTGCATTTTTTTGGCATTGTATACTGTGACTATATTAATCTGCTCAAAAGTGTCAGAATTTCTTCATTAGAAAAAAAACAAGACAGAGGAGATTCAAATACATGCCTGTACAGATGGTACAAGACTCCAAACTTATGGTGTAATTTGCTTCATGGTATGGATTCCAAGGATATGCATCTTACATTTAGAGTATCAATAGAGGGCATAGATTTTGTAAGGTAAGAAAGATGTAGTAATAAATTCCATTACCAATAAGCATACAATAACAAAGTAGCTGCTATATGTTTAGAAAAATTATGATGGGAGTGATCCTTTGCGATTGTTTGAAAAAATTAACAAAGACAAGTTAGATAGAAAGAAAGTGCACAAATTTTATAATTTTTTTAGATTCTTTAACATTAGAAGGTGCACGCATAGACCAGTGTTCAAGGAGATAAGAAATGAAACTGCAGCTTCCTGACCATTATAATTGTTACAAAGAGGTAACTGAATTAAATTTTTCTAAGAGTCTGCAGAGTTGTCTTCAAGACTTAAATGAGTAGGTTTGTGCTCGAGTTACAAGGCAGTTGTGGCGATGATGTGCTGTTGCCTACATGGTAACTTGAAGCATGTGAAAGGAAAACTAAAAAGGTTGGGAGTAATTTCATTTTTTATTTGATCAAGATTTTAATCTCACAATCAATGAGACTGAATCTGAATCCAATGGTGTCTTCGAATAATCAAGCTCACAATAGAACATCATAGGCCACTTGGAGCAACTTCGTCAAAGGTCATACATGTTGCAACAAATAACTCCATAATTAAGTACACCATCCAAAAGAATTCATTGTAATGCACAAGAGCAAGTCCTAACCTCCTAGAGATAAGATCAAAATGCATAGTGAACCATATAGCAATGCACATTAGCAAGTCTCAATCTCCTAGAACTTGGAATAAAATGTAGGAACGAACTAGGTACATGCACACAAGCATCGACCTCTCAAGAGCAGGAACCAAAATGTACTAGAATCATAAATCAAACTAATTCATTGATTGGGAAATCTGGTTTCAAGCTGCTTTCATTGATTGGGAAATCTCTAAACTTTAGAAATTGGTGCAGGATAATACAAAATAATGTAGAATACAGGTTTGCCTATTACATCTCCAGCACTGTCATCAAAATATCTCATCCTGATTTTCTCATGAAGAGTTTGAGAAATTTGACAGCTGGACTCTTAAAACATCATGTGATCATGAAGAAGTGGTTAAAGATGCAAGCAATCAACAATAATCAACCACTAATGCATCCAAAGCCATTACAAACCAAGTAAGGGATGGCATCTCCAAATCATCAAATTCATACATAAAACAGTGAACAATGGCATGTTAAGAAGCAAGGCCCTTAGTGCCAAATTGGATGATATCTTCAGAACTGAGCATTAAATCATTAGGCCATCTTCAAAACAACCAAGAATGGAATCATAAAGTCAAGTCATCAATGTCACCCACAAAGCAACCAAGGATGGCAAAGTCTCCAGTCATTAGGGCCATCCACAAAGGAACTAAGTGTTGGCAAGATATAAAATGTGATCCTATTATGCAAAGGTAGATACAAGCCTAAGAAAAAATTGTCAATAATAAATATATCAAATGATAGAGCAAAAACAACTAATACTTCACACTAACATAGGTCTTGCTATCTGAACAATGGCTACATAATCAGAAAATATTAAATAATCAAGAATGAACTTACCTTGCCAAACAAGCAACTGTGAGCAAGGTGAAAGTATCATGTAATGTGTGTAAGCAGATATTCTCGATAGAGAAACAAGTTCCTCCTAATCAGAGAGCCTCATTATATTCAAGCTCTTCCATGCAGAATCTGTTTGGTAAATTATCAGATTATATTAATAACAGAAGCAGATTACATATATAGATTTACAAAGGAGAGATTCCACGATCACAGGACGTGATTGGAATCATAACAGAAGACTAGACTGAAAAGAGATTCCACAATCACAGGATGTGATTGGAATCATTACTGAACTCAAAGCAAAAATATAGGAACTAAACGTAAATTGAAAGAAACTCAATCTAAGGACTAAGTTAACTAAGATGACCATTAATATTACATTTAATATTTAATACCCTCCCTTAATGGTTATCGTACAAACAAAAAACTAAGTCTACCCATATTGTGTTGGTCATCAAAATGCAAAGTGTGCAGACTCCTTCTGCTCAGTCTACTCCGCTACGTGAGCACTTTGCTGAGATGCGTCTTGGTTGGACTTCTCATCAGCCAACCGCTTTCTGCAATACCTCAATATATGACCAATCTTCCCATAGTAATGGCAAGTAAAAGACTTCTTGGAGCCCTCCTCTGAATCGCCTCGTCCTTTCTGCTGAGTGGACTTGCCTTTGCCAACATCCTTGGCAGTAAATGCTTGTTCAACACTTGGAGACTCACTGCTGCTCCCAAACTGCTTCTTCCACCGATCTTGCTGCAAAAGCTTGTTGCACATCTCATCAAACTTCAAGTCAACATTGATGGATGTAATGTTGAGGGTTTCGATGAAGTGCTCATAGGAACGTGGCAAACTTTTCAAAGTGATCACCACCATATCCTCCTCTTCTATCTTACGACCAATGGCCTCCAATTGATCGCAAATATTTTTTATTTTCATCAAGTGCTCTTGCAAAGACACTTGGTCATCCATCATAATAGAAAAGAGCATATTCTTCAGAAAGAAAGCCCTTCCCTTGTTTGAGGTCTCATGAAGATCTTTCAAATGCTTCCAGATCTTCATAGTAGATTTACTAGAAGGTATTTTTGGCAACATGTCATTGGCGATAGATAATTTAAGAAGCATGACTGCCTCCCTATTACTTCCATCATACTTGTCTTGATCCTTCCCAGTCGCAGTGGGAGGAACTTTTGTACCAAGAACAAGCGCATCTAGACACTGGTACTCAAAGATTGTAAGCATTCTCTGCTTCCATGTGTTGTAATTCTTTCCATTGAACCTCTGCGAACTTTCCAACATAATATTGGACGAAGATGCCATCCCTCCCGTTTTCCAAAGCACAAAAAACGAGGTAACTTTGTGTAAATTTTTGAAGAAAAATTTCCAAAAACTCTTTGCAAATTTTTATTTTCCCAGAAAATTGTCAAAACTGGCTCCAAAAAGACTTTTTCTTCAAATTGCCATGAAATATTAGAAAATCATCTCAGAAAAAAATTTGGCACAATACCCGAGGCACATATCTCGATGTACTTAGAAAAAAATAGTGATGACCCAAAAAATGTCTTGAAAAACCCACCAAGAATTTGCAATCAAAATAAAAAATGGGCTTCAAACGAAGGGTTAAAAACCCTGGCCGAGTTGCAGAAACCCTAGGCGAACATAGATGCACCAGAAAAAACGCGTTCATGAGAGAACACAAAAATCGCAGGGGCCCAGATGTAGGTAAAAGATGAGCTTCGAAACGCCTTGGTTGTGTGCATAAAACAAGAACCAGGTAGGAGAAAAATCGTGCCAGAAAACGTGTTTAAAACCCTTTCGTGATTTTTAGAAAAAGAAAATGTGTTAAAAAAAGCGTCACACTGGCTGGAAATCGCATCGCGCGTCTTCAGAAAACGCGAGCAGAGGACACAATTTGCAGGAAGATTGACATGAGGCTCAAAAAAGACTCTCGTTCGACATAGGAAGCCCATGAAAAATTGAAAAGAATGCCTTGGTTGTGCGAGTTGAGAAGGAACCAGAAAATAACGCCCAAAAAATCGAAAAAACGGCGCTATCATGGAAGAAAATGCGAGCCAAAAACCCTTAAGCAAAAGCCCGCGAACTTCTTCAGAAAGAACTACCACGAAAACCTTTAGAAGTCATGCGATTTCCAATCAAAAGAAGTCACGATTTTCCTTTGAAAAACAATTTGCAATTTCTTGCAAAAGAAGCCCTCGAATTTTTCCTAACTCTTTGAAAAAAATCTGCTTATTCTACCCAGGGTCGAGCCTGTGCTCTGATACCATGTTTGGTAAATTATCAAATTATATTAATAACAAAAGCAAATTACATATATAGATTTACAAAGGAGAGATTCCACGATCACAGGACGTGATTGGAATCATAACAGAAGACTAGACTGAAAAGAGATTCCACAATCACAGGACATGATTGGAATCATAACTGAAGTCAAAGCAAAAATATAGGAACTAAATGTAAACTGAAAGAAACTCAATCTAAGGACTAAGTTAACTAAGATGACCATTAATACTACATTTAATATTTAATAGAATCATCACAGAGGCCCATTTTCAAAGAATCCATCTCATCATATGAGACCATCCTTCAAGTTATCATATCTGCTAAAAAGGATTGATGCTACTCATAGATTACCATTCAATCATATGTGATTAGGATAGGTACCCATCAAAATAAAAATCATTAGTAACTTTCAATATCCAAACTAGCAAATAGATAATCTCCAAAATTGAATTATGCACAATCATGAGACCGTCCATGTACAAGCTCAAGGTCATCAATCAATTCACATGATCATCAATTGTGAGATTCAAGAGGTGCCATTCTTGAGGAAATATATTTGTATCATTTCCTCAAGAATGAATATGACGAACTTCATGCTTTAGTATCAATCCATCTAAAATCAACCCTTCCAATAGGTGTCAAACTAAATCTATCCCATCTTTGTGTCTTGGCATGGTAATGAGAGTGTTGGAACCTGAGTTGAGGCATAAAATGTCTTCTCTCTCCAAAATGAGGCATAAGTTGAGCTCTCAAATGTAGCTGCCACTAATATAGCAAAGTTGTGGATGATTCATGTTGATGTCTTCTCATAGGAGGGCGAAACTAGTGTATGCTTGAAGTGTTGTTCATTAGTAGTTGATGTATCACCATTTTTCATAGAAATGATCTTAGGATTTCTAGGCATCTCTCTCTGGGGTCTATTCATGGGCTCAATAGGAACAATTCGTTGTCCATGTTTGCCAAGTCATCCTTAGATATAGCCCATTTGCTATAACAACTTTGAACCAATTCCTTTTGTGTGCTTTTGAAACTCCCCAAAATTAGGAATAGCAACTAGAAAAATGAATATAAGTAATATTATCAATAACAATATGACAATTATTTGACATTCGATTTACCACCTTTGGAAGACAGAAGAATCATTGTAGAGATATTATCAATTAAAATCAGAGTAAGCATCCTAAAAATATTATCTTTGGAAGAATCATCATCAATCCCTTCATGTTATTTGTCAAATAAAAGATATTAAATTCTCAAATTATTTTTGGCTGGATTTCTAAAAAATAATCCTAAAAGTTTTCTAAAAGCTACAACAATATTTCAGTCCCCAATTGCAAGTCTCCTTTGCATATATCCCTCCTAAGCAACCAAAGCTCCACAATTTCAGGAAAAAGTTTTTTTTTGTTGCAGTTTGTCAATTTAGTAGACTGCATAAAATCATATTGAAAAATAAAATCATAGCAGTTACCTCCCCTTCCCCATGGGACCCCAGTGTAAGGGGTATATTTATATGAATTTTGAATGCCTATGCTATGTGAATTTTTTTGTTAAGTCATTTTATTTGCAATTGCATGGAGAATATTTGAAACATGTAAAGGTTCATGCAGCTTGAATTAGTGTTTGCTGTAGGCATTGTTAATATTTTTGGGTAGCTTCGAGAGGTATTACCCTGAAAGAATTCACACATAAGGCAAGTCGGCCTAATAATAATAAATAATCATTGATATTGCTGGGTCGGCTCAAGTAAACACTCAACTTATTCATGGATTTGTATAAGTAGGAGAGCAACTCTCCTCATTTGCATAGATACATTCATTCATTCGCCATTTTAGTGATCAAGAAGAAGGTTTGCTATTGCTCAAAAGTTCGCACTACATTAGTACTGGGTTATATTATTGTACTCTGCCTATCTTGGCTGATTCTCAAGTTCTATTTCTGCATTGTTGTACCTGATCTATTATTAGTAAAGTTTTGCTCGGTTTTTCTCCCTTGAGTATAAGGGTTTTCCCAGGATAAAAATTCTTTGTTTATTGTTCTAAGTTTATTTTTCTGCTTACTGTTCATATCTGATCCAAAAACAACATGGTATTAGAGCAGGTTCAAGAAATTTGATGAGATTTGACTAAGCATAATTCCGAGTTGTGTGGAAGACATCTTTGTTAGGGCAGTTACTCGGAAAAGAAGAAGGTGACTGGTGTCAAGGTAGAAGACAGGCTAGATGGGGCTTCAAACTTCAACTCTTGGAAGTTTAGGGTATTCATTACCCTAGAAGAGAATGATCTTCTAGAATTTGTAGAAGTTGATATGCCTAATATGAAATCTGGGCGCACATTCTGGATGATAAGCAGTTTGATATTCTGGAGGTTTTCATTGGCAACCTAGGCGCAGTTGTGTATGTTAAATTTAGTGATCAGATTAATGCACATAATTTAGTTCAAAAAATTCAACACAAAGACACAACGGATACCCTGGGAAAACCCTCCTCTTGAGGGAGAAAAACCTAGCCAATAATATCTCTTATATTATTGAATCTCAAAAGAAACTCCTTTACAATGAGGGCCGATAATGAGGCCTAATAAAATGCACCACAGACTGATGCAATCACATCAATACAAAGATGTAAATCTCAGTGATAATACACAGCCTTCTATCAATGAATCGATCTGCTCTTGAATACAAAACTCGCACTTGAATATATCGAACTTGTGATGAACTACGAACTGAATAATCAAATAGAATGAATGATCAACAAATGAAACACCATCGATTATATATACAATGCAAAGGGAGACGACTCTTCAAGATAATAAGTGGGCCTCATCCAAGAGGTGTGTTTCTTTAATGCAAGAGGTCGGCCATATAGAAGTCACAACTCTTCATAACAAATCGAGCCCATATGAAACATGATGTTGGCCTTAATAAGGAGATCGCACCTTGTCATTAAATCGCACCTTCATAAGAAATCGTGCCTCTACAATATTTGAATCAAGGTTGGCTTTGATAGAAAGTCGTGCCACTTCATTAAAAGATAATCTCACAATTTAAATAGCCGTTTCAGGCTATCATTTAAATTGCCTTCAACTGTGCGTGGGTCCGGAAGGAGCAGCCCGATGTTGCTAAGTAACATCAACACTCCCTCTTAGCTAGGGATGATACTTCCAGCTACATAAGACATATCACCTCAACGTGATGTCTACCACAATGGCTACAACCAAATGTGGAAAGGAAGAATATCACCTCATCGTGATATCAGATATCACCTCAACATGATATCAACCATAATGGCTACAACCATATATGGTATGTATAAGTGTTCATCACTTGCGTGGTGTTGTCACCTCAACATGACTTTCACCATGGCTCTCCCAGAGGGTGAAAACACAAGTACAAGAAAATCATCATGGATTCTCTCACGTGATGTTGTCATGGAGTCACACACATGACATCCACCATGACTCTCTCAGAGGGTGGAATCAAGGGATTTCACCTCGAACTTCTCTTATTGAGAAGAACTCATTAATCAAGGGATTTCACCTCGAACTTCTCTCACAGAGAAAAACTCATTACAGGCTATCACTGATACTGAGACTCTTTCTTAGTTAAGGTTGGATTCTCCACCATACCAAGCTTATCTCGAAAGTACACAAACTTTATTTTGGAGAGAGGCTTGGTGAGAATGTCTGCTGTCTGCTCATCAATGCTGATATACCTCAATTGTATAGCCTTCCTCAATACCATATCTCTGATATAGTGGTATTTTATCTCAACATGCTTGGTTCTGTCATGAAACACAGGATTGATAGAAAGCTTCACACAACTCTGGTTATCACAATGAATGATAGTAGGCTCCATTGATTGTCCAAACAATCCTGCAAGGAGCTTACGAAGCCACACTGCTTCCTGAGCTGCCATACAAGCTGCAATATATTCTGCCTCTATTGTACTCAATGCTATAGAAGACTGCTTCCTGCTGCACTAGGAAGTCATAGCCGATCCCATTGAAGCAACATCTAGAGGTGCTCTTCCAATCAGTGACACACCCTGCCCAATCAGAATCAGTATAACCATGTAGCTTCAAATCCACACCTAAAGAATATCTTAACCCATATCCAATTGTGCCACACAAGTATCTCAGGATATGTTTTTTTGCAACTAGATGTATTTTCCTTGGTTCACACATGAAAGGCTGACTAAAGGCACTCACGGCATAACATATATACGGTCTGGTGGCCAACTAGATACATCAGGACCCAATCAGGCATGCATGCATTGCTTAGGATCCACCAAGTGCGAACTGTTGCAGCCTCCTTCAATTTGTAGGTTGGTCTCCATGGAAGTTGTAGTTGTGGTTGCAATCCATCATGCAAACCTCTTAATCCCATCCATCTCCGTTCTATCTCCATTTTGATGATTGGGGGTGTGCTCTTCTCCGATGAGAGTCAAAATCATCAACATATAAGACCAAAATTAATGCTTCACCATTGATTACCTTGAAGTAGAGATTAGAGTTAGCATCATTCTTCAAGAAGCCCAAACTTGACAGGTAACGATCAATTCTTTTGTACCATGCATGAGGAGCCTGCTTAAGACCATACAAGGCCTTCTTCAGTTTGCAAACATGAGACTCCTTCCCATGTACCTCAAACCCATTAGGTTGCTTGATATAGACTTCTTCCTCGATCACACCATTTAGAAAAGCTGTCTTTACATCCATTTGATGAATCTTCCATCCTCTAGATGCTGCAATGTCAATGATGGTCCTAACAGAAATTATAGCAAACCTTGAGAATAAGCGTTTCTTAAAAATCAACTCCCTCTTCGGGAGAAATTTTCAGACGTCCACGCCAGCCACTTCTCTATGCTCCCATAATTTGCATGCTTGATCTTGAAGAGCCATTCCGAGAAGATACCAGAGTTTTGCGGGTCCTAGGAACAATGTCCCAAACATCATTCTTGAGAATTGATTGGTACTCCTCTGTCATAGCATCTTTCTAGACCTGTTGACTGGAAGCTTTCTCCACACTAGAAGGCTCAAACTCAATAATCTGACTCATCAAGGCAACATAACTGGAGAATTTATGTGGCCTTTTACTTTCTTTGAATGTACCTCTGGGTTCTTGAACCTTTCAGCCCTCTTGCATGGTTGCACCTAGCCAAAGAGGAGTCTCTTTCTTCTAATCCACAATGTCGGTAGGCCCATCAGTGGGTTCCAGGCTCAGCGGATTAACATCTTCCTTCGGTTCTAAAGTCTCCCTCTGAATCTCACGAGTATGGTCAACTTCCATATCCTGAGGAGGCTCATCATAGTCAATCTCCACATGAGTTCCCTTGGATCTTCTAAATGCAACATCTTCCTCGAATGTGACATCTCTACTAATTTCAATCAACTTCTGACCTGGAACATATATCCTGTAGGCTTTTGATGTCTCACTATAGCCCACAAATATTCCCTTCTTGCCAGAAGGCTCCAACTTAGTTCTCTTCTCTTTTGGAACATGAACATAGACAGGACATCCAAAGATCCTCAAATGACTAACCTCGGGCTTCTTCCCTGTAAAGGCTTCTTCCGGAGTCATATTCTCCAAGACCTTGTGAGGACTTCTATTCTGAACATATACTGTAGTCCTAGAAGCTTCTGCCCATAAGAAGGTTTGCAGATCCTGGTCATGAATCATGGCTGTCGCTACTTCCACGATCGTCCTGTTCTTTCTCTCTGCAACACCATTTTGTTGAGGATTATAGGGAACACAAAACTCCCTCTTAGTCCTAGCATCAACATAGAAATTTTGAAAGCTACCAGAGGTGTATTCTCCTCCATTATCAGATCTGAGGATCTTGATTCTTTCTTGGAAAGATTTCTCTACTAGGCTTTGAACTCTTTGAACCCAACTCTAACACTTCCTCGGATTCTTTGGTTTTCAAAAAATAGATCTGAAGTCTTTCTAGGTGATCATCAATAAAAGAACATAATACAAAGAAACCACTTTCGAAGGAAGGGAACAAACATGGGTCCACATAAATCCTGTAATGAATAGGGTCTAAAATACACTTTAGATCTACTTTCTCTCGTAGAAAGAACTTTTTGAATTCTTACCATAGCACATCCTTTGCAAGTTCCTTCATGCTCTTGATTGAACTTAGGAAGTCCCATGACCATCTTCTCCATGATAGGTAAGGCTCGAAAGTGAAGGTGAGCCAATCTTTGATGCCACAGTTCACATAGGCTTGAAGAAACATGAACTAATGATTGTAGAGGACGCGTACATAGCCTATAGAGGCTTTCATGTCTAACACCAATTACTTGAGCATCCTTGAAACTGGAATTCTCCATCCACACAAGAACTTTGCCTTTGGAGAAGGCAACTTGATATCCTTTATCTTCTAGAGCTGAAATGGAGATGAGATTGCGCTTGATTCCTAGAACATAAAGAACATCTCTCAACTGAAGTGTAATGCCAGAATCCAAATGAAGAGTAGAGGTCCCAATCCCTTTCACGGAGTAGCCAGCATCATCTCCGATAATAACTTGTTCGGAAGAATCTTTCTCCACCAAACTTGATAAGTGCTCCTTAAATCCGGTAATGTGTCGAGAAGCACCACTATCGATGAGCCAAGTGTTGGTATTTGTAGGTACATTGCTTGACAATGCTGAATAGAACAAGTATTCACATGAATCCTTCTGTGGAGAAACATCATCAACATCTGCAATGGTGGCTTGTTGCTTAGGTCTAGTTGGACAATGCTTAGCAAAGTGGCCAAACTTATCACACCTAAAGTATTGAATCTTGGACATCTCTCTCTTCTTCTTGGAGGCGGGTGTATCATCATTTCCCTTGTCTCAATTCCTCTTGAAGAACCCTTTCTTTCCATCTTTTCCTTTCTTCTTCGAAGCATGGGAGGTGAGAACATGAATATCTTCATTCTTTGAACTTTGACCAACGCCTCTAGCCACCAACCTTGATTCTTCTTGAATGCAGTCTGCCCTTAGACGATCAAACTTAGGCAATTTTGATCTTGCACTGATTCCCTGAATGTAGGATTCCCAAGACAAAGGAAGACCATTGAGAGCAAGCATAGTCAAGTCTTTGTCGTCAACCATATGGCCAATTGTCGAGAGCTGATCTCTCAAATCTGAAATCCTCACGAAGTATGCAATCATTGATTCTCCTTTCGCCATCTTCACATGTTGTAGTTGTTGCTTCAGTGCAAGTGCCCGACTGGTATTGTTGATTTCGTACATTTCTTCCAATGTTTTAAACATGTCTCTTGCCGTCTTCAACTTAGAGACAATAGGAACGATATGATCCTTAACAAAATCAACCAATATTTTCATTGCCTTGATATCTTTCTTCTTCCACTGCAACTTCTCTTCTTCCTCCTCAGGTTCAGGAACACTGGACTCCACAAACTTACCCAAGTCATTCTCTTGCAAGGTAAGCATGATCTTGAATCTCCATGATGTGAAGTTGGATGCTCCCTCGAGTTTATCCTCAATCTTCAAACCGTTCACCATCTTGACTAAGGTAGGGATAGACAAAGAAGTGTAAAGAAGAGAATAGAGTATCACTGTAAGGACAAATCTGATCACGATCTCCTCAAACCCGCTCTGATACCATGTTAAATTTAGTGATCAGATTAATGCATAGAATTTAATTCAAAAAATTCAACACAAAGACACAACAGATACCTTGGGAAAACCCTCCTCTTGAGGGAGAAAAACCCAACCAATAATATCTCTTATATTATTGAATCTCAAAAGAAACTCCTTTACAATGAGGGCCGATAATGAGGCCTAATAAAATGCACCATAGACTGATGCAATCACAGCAATACAAAGATGTAAATCTCAGTGATAATACACAGCCTTCTATCAATGAATCGATCTGCTCTTGAATACAAAACTCGCACTTGAATATATCGAACTTGTGATGAACTACGAACTGAATAATTGAATAGAATGAATGATCAACAAATGAAACACCATCGATTAAATATACAATCGAAAGGGAGACGACTCTTCAAGATAATAAGTCGGCCTCATCCAAGAGGCGTGTTTCTTTAATTCAAGAGGTCGGCCATATAGAAGTCACAACTCTTCATAACAAATCGAGCCCATATGAAACATGATGTCAGCCTTAATAAGGAGATCGCACCTTGTCATTAAATCGCACCTTCATAAGAAATCGTGCTCTACAATATTTGAATCAAGGTCGACTTTGATAGAAAGTCGTGCCACTTCATTAAAAGATAATCTCACAATTTAAATAGCCGTTTCAGGCTATCATTTAAATTGCCTTCAACCGTGCGCGGGTCTGGAAGGAGCAGCCCGACGCTGCTAAGTAACATCAACAGTGTAAGCATCAGATGCAATTCGATTTTTAGGGAAGAAGTTAGATTGTGCATAGAAGTTCGCTGGTGGAGAGTAGGGAAGGCGCAGGTTGAATTGAAGATCAACTTCCACTTATCCAGGTCGCGCCCAGCCGAGGAAGACATAGTGCAGGTCAATGGTAAAAAGAATGAAAAGGTTGAATGTAGGCAGATTAATGTTGGGATAGGAAAGAGCTATGTGTAAATTCGACGGAGCTGAATGAAGAGCTTGTGCAATACACATTCGAGCCATATGTGAGAGGCAAAAAGTAACAGATGATGTTAAACCCGATTCCATTAGTGGATAAAGTCGTGCCTGTAGAAGAAGAGACGGAGGAAGGAAAGAAAGGTGTGAAGCGATTAAGTGATGGAGCCCTTCGAGCTTTCGTCACTCCCCGAGCTCCTCTCTCAAGGTCGCGATTTACTACAGAGCATGGCCTTTGAACTTTCCGTCGCACCTTCCTCAATTCCAGATTGGAGACTCTTCACAAACAGGTCCGAAACGAGCTCATCCTGGCTACCACCGCATTGGCTATTTGCTCACCATTAAGGACAAACGACATTTGATCTGGCCAAGACAGGATTGCTAGCGCATCACATCATTCATTTCTGGTGAGGCCGTGGATATCCTGTAGTTGGCATAGAAGCGATATCACCGTTGCAAGAGGGAGTCTCATGACAATCTGTGGCAGCGATCACTCGACTTGCGGACATTACCACCTAAGCCTCTTGTGAACTAGTTTCAGTGCTTCATCGTGTCTCATATCTATCAGAAATCCTGGCAAACTGGTTGTAGTGCTTCAGCGGATCCCATATTTCCAAAACCAATTGCCAACCCTTGAGGTTCTATGTATTGTGATTCATTTGCAAGATAGAGCATGAGAGAGCATGATGGCATTTGCAGAGGATGCGAGAAGAAATGATAACAGTGTTGCACAAATAAGATCATTCAGCAAAAGGGGGGCGACAATGCTATATATTAAAAGCACGAGACAGTTCTTATGAAGCTTGAATAAGGTGAATTGTTTGTATTGGATGGACGACGCAAGTAATTCTTGAATGAAATGCTCAATGGTAAGGGAAGTCAAGACATTATCAACATCCTTATAGAGTTTCAAACTATCCTTTGTCGCTAGCAAGTAAAGAGCCTTATTTAGATTGCAAATACATGAAATCAACGGAAGGAGTCATTAGGGCTCTCTTTGCATTGATAGTAGGCAGCCTTAAGGAAGATAATTTATAGTTAGCACAACTAAAGTCCGATTACTTTAATCCTAAATAGGCCTCTATAGGTTTGAGAATCGGTAGGAAGTGCAAAAAGTCTTTATGAAAGAATTGGCTGTATTTTG